>JARQOC010000002.1:46048390-46127460 GCA_033576535.1 Allobates femoralis | reverse complement strand
AAAATTAGGGGCAAACGAAGACCCCACAGCCTCATAGGAAGACTTGGCGAGTTGCTCGACCTGTCTATCAGTAGCATCCTTCAATGAGGAGCTATCAGAGGCAGAAAACAAGGAGCGCGCAGCAATCCTAGTCATGGAAGCATCCACCTTGGGAGACTGCGACCATTCCTGGAGCGCCTCCTGGGGAAAGGGAAAGCGATTGTCCTTAATTTTACGGACATAACGCCGCCCAGGATGTAACCTGGGAGCTTTAATCACCCTTCCGAAATTAGTGTGGTCCAAGAAGGAGCCACTTGGTCTAGCCTCTGGCCGCAGCCATTGATAGACCTCCTTGGGGTGTACAGTCACCTCCTCAGTAGGAGTGACAAGACGTAATGTCTCATTGATGGAGGACACCAGATCCTCCACCCCATCTGGAGGTTCAGACATAGACCCGAGAGTAGAACCCCCATCATCTTCCTCACCATCAGAGGAACGCTCCTACTCAGAGAGAGTCTGGAGCTCAGGAGAAGCCTCACGAGCTCGCTTAGGGGGTCTTACAGCAGAAGTAAGAGACACCCGGGGGGTAACTGGGAGGAGTAGCTGGGTTCTCCAGTCTCCTATACAGTGCCTCCAGGGATTGCGACATGGAGGACATCTGGGACAGCAGAGATTCATTGATCTTATTCTGCGTTTCCCATGGCCCTGGGATCACCTGAACCTCAGGGTATACTCCCGGATTTGCAGACTCAGTAGTAGCAGACCGGGCCTCTGGGCGTCCGCAGTTATTGCAGGACCCCTCCACCAGTGTCCCGTTGCATGTAGCACAGGTAATGGTGACCACCGCCGCCTTAGCAGCATGCTTCCCAACTGAGGACATCTCCACAGTGAAGGGAATATAAGCCAAAGTTCACAAACAAACCGGGAATCCCGGTGGCTTACCGACCGCAGTAAAGCGGTAGGAGGAAGCGGTGTGTGTGTGTGACCTCCGCGAGTTCCGGTCTCCCTTGTAAGTGCAGACACGCGCTGCAGCCAGATCCCAGCCGGGAAGTGAGGGAGAAGATGGCCGCCGACAGTGAAGACGTGGGCGGAGCCAGGAACACGCGGGAAGAACACACAACACGCCCATCGGTGATGTCACCACAAGGGCTGCTTCCTCCTCCTCCAGGCTGCCTCAGTAATGGAGGTGCCAGAGCCCGCAGCGCGGGAAAAGAGTGTGAAATATCAACACACACACTCAGACTGCATGTACACACAAAACACCCGCAGTCTACAGCCTCAGCCCCTGTGATACACAGGGCGGTCAGCCAGGGTGACCCCAGCACAGGGTCACCACCAGAACCGCGGACCCGAGGGTAACCGCGCGGTCTGAGTGTCATGACACAACAGTGACAGACACTACCCCCAGGCACACAGGAGACACACCAGGTGCCTCAGTGCCGGTCCGGTCTGTAAGCACCTTTAGGGAGGCCTCGGACGGGGGTACAGCACCAGTCCGGAGTGTAAGCACCATTTAGGGAGGCCTCGGACTGGGCTGGCTCCGTCCGGTCTGTAAGCACCATTTAGGGAGGCCTCGGACGGAGCGGAGCTGTGCAAGGCTCCAGGCTCCCCTTACCAGAGCCTCCATGGAGGGATGGAAAGGAAAGGAGCGCGACAGCGTACCGGGAGAACACTGAAGTGTCCAGGCTAAAAGCCCTCCGGTACCTCCACCAGCGTGTTCCGCAAAGGGTGAGCGGGGAGGCTGTCGAGGGTCCCGAGCGGGACCATTTTACCTTGTCTTCATACGCCATCACGTAAACTGTGAGAATGCAGTGAAGTGCAAGCAAAGCGTGATCCTCCGAGCACACTAAGTTTAAAACTGAGGATGTCTCCTACGGTGGGGGTTTATAAGCGGAGGAGGCGGTGTCTACAAACTTGTAGTACCTAGTGTGACCTCCGGAGGGCAGAGCCCTAAACCCATTGTCTGGGTCTCCCATTATGATGACCAGAAAATAATAAGGGAAACAAGAATCACAATGAAGACGTGATACGTCTCCTACCTGACATCTATGGACACTAACCCCCCCTCCCCGAATGCTCCTGTATACACCCCACGCAGCCCCCCTGGATGCCCCTGTATACACGCCATGCAGCACCCCTGGAAGCCCCTGCATACACCCCACACAGCCTCCCCCCCCCCCCCTACGGATGCCCCTGTATACCCCTCACACAGCCCCCCCCCCCCCCCTGGATGCCCCTGTATACACCTACATGTCACGCAGCCCCTACCCCCCCCCCCCTGGATGCCCCTGTATGCACCCCACACAACACGCAGCCCCCCCCCCCCCTGTATACACTCCACACCACACGCAGCCCCCCCGGATGCCCCTGTATACACCCCACGCAGCCCCCCCGGATGCCACTGTATACACCCCACGCAGCTTTCCCCTGTATACACCCCACACGCAGCCCCCCTGGGTGCCCCTGCATACACCCCACACCACACACAGCCCCCCCCCCCCCCCCTTGGATGCCCTTGCATACACCACACACAGCCCCCCCCCACCCCCTGTATACACCACACATCACACGCAGCCCCCCCCACCCCCTGTATACACCACACATCACACGCAGCCCCCCCCACCCCTGTATACACCACACATCACACGCAGCCCCCCCCACCCCTGTATACACCACACATCACACGCAGCCCCCTCCTGTATACACCACACATCACACGCAGCCCCCTCCTGTATACACCACACATCACACGCAGCCCCCCCCACCCCCTCTATACACCACACATCACACGCAGCCCCCCTCCACCCCCTGTATACACCACACATCACACGCAGCCCCCCCACCCCCTGTATACACCACACATCACACGCAGCCCCCCCACCCCCTGTATACACCACACATCACACGCAGCCCCCCCCCACCCCCTGTATACACCACACATCACACGCAGCCCCCTCCTGTATACACCACACATCACACGCAGCCCCCCTCCACCCCCTGTATACACCACACATCACACGCAGCCCCCTCCACCCCCTGTATACACCACACATCACACGCAGCCCCCTCCACCCCCTGTATACACCACACATCACACGCAGCCCCCCTCCACCCCCTGTATACACCACACATCACACGCAGCCCCCCTCCACCCCTGTATACACCACACATCACACGCAGCCCCCTCCACCCCCTGTATACACCACACATCACACGCAGCCCCCTCCACCCCCTGTATACACCACACATCACACGCAGCCCCCCTCACCCCCTGTATACACCACACATCACACGCAGCCCCCCTCCACCCCTGTATACACCCACCTCACACCCACCCCCCTCCACCCCCTTATACACCACCACACGCAGCCCCCCTCCACCCCGTAACACCACAACACGCAGCCCCCCCCCCCTGTATACACCACACATCACACGCGCCCCCCCCACCCCTGTATACACCACACACCACCCCCCCCCCCCTGTATCACCACACATCACACGCAGCCCCCCCCCCCTGTACACCCACATCACCACCCCCCCCACCCCTATACACCAACCCCCCCCCCCCACCTACACACACACACCCCCACCCCCACCCTATACCCCACACATCACCGCACCCCCCTCCCACCCCCTATACACCCACACCACACCAGCCCCCCCCCCTGTCACCACACATCACACACCCCCCCCCCCTGTATACCAACATCACGCACCCCCCACCCCTGTATACACCACACAACACACCCCCCCCTGTATACCAACACACACCCCCCCCCTACCCACACACTCACACGCACCCCTCCCCCTTAACACACACACGCCCCCCCCCTACCCACCCCCCCTCACCCTGTACCACCCCAGCCCCTACACCACCCCCCCCCCTACACCCCCCCACCCTCACCACCCGACCCACCCCACCCCCCCCCTCCCCCACACCAGCCCCCCCCTGTAACCACCATCACCACCCCCCCCTGTAACACACATACCCCCCCCCCACAACACACCAGCCCCCCCACCGTATACACCACACACACGCAGCCCCCTCCCCCAACACCCCCCCTCACCCACCCTCCACCCCACTACACCCCCCCCCCACCCTCACACCCCACCCTCACCCTACACCACCTCACCCTCACCCCACCACCCACCCCTCACCACACACCCCCCCCTCACCACACCCACCCCCCCCCACACCCCCGTCACCTCACACCAGCCCCCCACCCCTGACAACACACACCAGCCCCCCCCCTGAACCCACACACACGAGCCCCCCACCCTGTTACACAATCACCAGCCCCCCCCCCGTATACCCACATCACGAGCCCCCCCCCTGTATACACACACTCACCAGCCCCCCCCCCTTTACACCACACACCGCAGCCCCCCACCTGTATACCACATCCACGCAGCCCCCCCCCTCACACCCCCCCCCGACCCCCCCACCTCGACACCCCCCACACCACACATCACACGCAGCCCCCCCACCCCTGTATACACCACACATCACCGCAGCCCCTCCACCCCTGTTACACCACACTCACACGCAGCCCCCCTCCACCCCTGTATACACCACACATCACACGCAGCCCCTCCACCCCTGTATACACCACACATCACACGCAGCCCCTACCCCCTGTATACACCACACATCACACGCAGCCCCCCTCCACCCCCTGTATACACCACACATCACACGCAGCCCCCCTCCACCCCTGTATACACCACACATCACACGCAGCCCCCTCCACCCCCTGTATACACCACACATCACACGCAGCCCCCCTCCACCCCCTGTATACACCACACATCACACGCAGCCCCCCTCCACCCCCTGTATACACCACACATCACACGCAGCCCCCCTCCACCCCCTGTATACACCACACATCACACGCAGCCCCCCTCCACCCCCTGTATACACCACACATCACACGCAGCCCCCCTCCACCCCCTGTATACACCACACATCACACGCAGCCCCCCTCCACCCCCTGTATACACCACACATCACACGCAGCCCCCCTCCACCCCCTGTATACACCACACATCACACGCAGCCCCCCTCCACCCCCTGTATACACCACACATCACACGCAGCCCCCTCCACCCCCTGTATACACCACACATCACACGCAGCCCCCTTACACCACACTACACGCAGCCTCCCACCCAACCCCAACATCACACGCAGCCCCCCTCCACCCCCTGTATACACCACACATCACACGCAGCCCCCTCCACCCCCTGTATACACCACACATCACACGCAGCCCCCCCCACCCCCTGTATACACCACACATCACACGCAGCCCCCCCCACCCCCTGTATACACCACACATCACACGCAGCCCCCCCCACCCCCTGTATACACCACACATCACACGCAGCCCCCCCCACCCACCTGTATAACACCACACATCACACGCAGCCCCCCCACCCGAACACACAATCCACTGTATACCACCCACCCATACACCACATACACGCAGCCCCCCCCACCCCCTGTATACACCACACATCACACGCAGCCCCCCTCCACCCCCTGTATACACCACACATCACACGCAGCCCCCCCCACCCCCTGTATACACCACACATCACACGCAGCCCCCCTCCACCCCCTGTATACACCACACATCACACGCAGCCCCCTCCACCCCCTGTATACACCACACATCACACGCAGCCCCCCCCACCCCCTGTATACACCACACATCACACCGCTCCCCTGTCACCACCATCAACCGCCCTCCACCCCCTGTATACACCACACATCACACCAGCCCCCTCACCCTGTATACACCACCATCACACGCAGCCCCCCCCACCCCCTGTATACACCACACATCACACGCAGCCCCCCTCCACC
Organism: Allobates femoralis; assembly: GCA_033576535.1. Classification (NCBI taxonomy): domain Eukaryota; kingdom Metazoa; phylum Chordata; class Amphibia; order Anura; family Aromobatidae; genus Allobates; species Allobates femoralis. Next base: position 46,121,609 of record JARQOC010000002.1, on the reverse strand, counting down.
CCCTGTATACACCACACATCACACGCAGCCCCCCTCCACCCCCTGTATACACCACACATCACACGCAGCCCCCTCCACCCCCTGTATACACCACACATCACACGCAGCCCCCCCCACCCCTGTATACACCACACATCACACGCAGCCCCCCCACCCCCTGTATACACCACACATCACACGCAGCCCCCCCCACCCCCTGTATACACCACACATCACACGCAGCCCCCCTCCACCCCTGTATACACCACACACAGCCCTCTGGATTTCTTCTCCCACCTCAGTCCTCTCCAGATCAGCACAGCGCTGCTCTCCTCTCAGCAGAGTCCCGGGCAAAGTCTGCTGCAGAGGCCGCACAGCTCAGCACAGGATCAGGAGCTCAGTACAGCCTTCTCACCCCACACAACACACACTGACTGAGCACGCTCACGCTGCAATAGCTTCCATTGGACGGAGGAGGCCACGCCCATTCCAGTGACATCATGATTTCATGAAATCACTCCGCCCCCTCCAAAATTCAACTCCAAACTAGACGCTACCCACACACACACTGACTGAGCACGCTCACGCTGCAATAGCTTCCATTGGACGGTGGAGGCCACGCCCATTCCAGTGACATCATGATTTCATGAAATCACTCTGCCCCCTCCAAAATTCAACTCCAAACTAGACGCTACCATGATTCCAATGGGCTCCCCCGCTCTTCAAATCGATAATGCCGCTTATTAGGGCGTTAGGAAGGGAGCGAGGCGGGGGGAGCGCGGCTCTGGGGACACCGCCCTGCAGACAAGAGCCCACAGGAACGCCCCACAGACGGAGAAATTGTAAGTTTATAAAGTGTTTTATTCACCTTATATAAGGCCATATTAGGTCAGGCAGGGATGGTTAGGGAGCTAGTTAGGGTCTGTAGGGGCAGGTAGTGATAGTTTAGGGGCCATAGATTAGGTGACAGGTTCCCTTTAAGGACCGAGTCACTTTGCAGCTTAAAGGGGTTGTCCGGGTTCGTCACATAATCTCAGTGCATATCCAGGCTGCCTAATGTAGACAATGTGTAATGTACTTAGTGTCAGCTTTCTGCAGGGTTTCCTAGATAACACTTGTTTTGTGTCTGAACAGAACGACCAGGGGGGGTGTTCTGGCATGATAATGAACACTGGTCGTTTCCACCTACTCTACCCCATCCCCTCCCCCATAGCAACATCTGTGATCAGGAGAATGTACTGTGTGAGCCCAGTGATGGGGGGCTGCAGCTTCTGTGACACACTGTAACAAACCCCTGCTGTGTGAATGACCTCTCTGTGTCACTGATGTCTGTACACAGCAGGAGATATGGTACAGTGTGAAGGATGGACAGCACTGTGTCTCCAATGACACAAATACTGATTGAAGCAGCCTCTATCCACTCAGTAACTGCAGCAGTGTGAAGTGTTGGGGGTGTATGTATGGAGATATTGATGATACTAAGGATTTTGATATTGTTGAGGAGTCCTTCCTTCCGTCGCCCCATCAGTCCACCCGTCCTTCCTTCTTTCCTTCCATCCATCCTTCCTTCCGTTCATCCTTCCGTCCTTCTTTCAGTCCGTCTTTCTTCCTTTCTTTCCGTCCATCTGACCGTCCTTCCTTCTTTCCATCCATCCGTCCTTCCCTCCTTCCTTTTTTCCGTACGTCCTTCTTTCCATCCTTCCATCTGTCCTTCTTTCCGTCGTCCTTTCTTTCCATCTGTCCTTCCTTCTTTCCGTCCATCTATCCGTCTGTCCTTTCCGTACCTCCTTTTTTCCGTCCTTCATTCTTTCCGTCCATCCGTCCGTCCTTCATCCTTTCCGTCCATCCGTCCGTCCTTCATCCTTTCCGTCCATCCGTCCGTCCTTCATCCTTTCCGTCCATCCGTCCGTCCTTCATCCTTTCCGTCCATCCGTCCGTCCTTCATCCTTTCCGTCCATCCGTCCGTCCTTCATTCCGTCCGTCCGTCCTTCTTTCCATCCAACCGTCCTTTTTTCCGTCCGTCCTTTTTTCCGTCCGTCCTTCCATCCGTCCGTCCTTCCATCCGTCCGTCCTTCATTCCGTCCGTCCGTCCTTCTTTCCGTCCGTCCTTCTTTCCGTCCGTCCTTCCATCCGTCCGTCCTTCCATCCGTCCGTCCTTCCATCCGTCCGTCCTTCCATCCGTCCGTCCTTCATTCCGTCCGTCCTTCATTCCGTCCGTCCTTCATTCCGTCCGTCCTTCATTCCGTCCGTCCTTCATTCCGTCCGTCCTTCCGTCCGTCCGTCCTTCCGTCCGTCCGTCCTTCCGTCCGTCCGTCCTTCCGTCCGTCCGTCCTTCTTTCCGTCCATCCCATCCGTCCATCCCGTCCGTCCGTCCTTCTTTCCGTCCGTCCTTCTTTCCGTCAATCCCGTCCGTCCTTCATTCCGTCCGTCCTTCATTCCTTCCGTCCTTCATTCCGTCCGTCCTTCATTCCGTCCGTCCATCCGTCCGTCCTTCATTCTTTCCGTCCATCCGTCCGTCCTTCATTCTTTCCGTCCATCCGTCCGTCCTTCATTCTTTCCGTCCATCCGTCCGTCCTTCATTCTTTCCGTCCATCCGTCCGTCCTTCATTCTTTCCGTCCATCCGTCCGTCCTTCATTCTTTCCGTCCATCCGTCCGTCCTTCATTCTTTCCGTCCATCCGTCCGTCCTTCATTCTTTCCGTCCATCCGTCCGTCCTTCATTCTTTCCGTCCATCCGTCCGTCCTTCATTCTTTCCGTCCATCCGTCCGTCCTTCATTCTTTCCGTCCATCCTTCATCCTTTCCGTCCATCCGTCCGTCCTTCATCCTTTCCGTCCATCCGTCCGTCCTTCATTCTTTCCGTCCATCCTTCAGTCTTTCCATCCGTCCATCCGTTCTTCCCCTCAAGCCTGTATTTTCCCTTCACCCCTGGGAGATTTCCTGTTTTCCTTCCTCTTCTTCCATAACTTTTCTATTTTTTCCGTCAATACAGACATATGAAGCTTCTTGTTGTTTTTTGCAGGACGAGTTAAACTTTTGAATGACGACATTTATTTAAAAATTGCAAAAAAATAGTGCAATTATACATTTGTCTTTTGGGTTTTTTATTCACCATGTTCACTATATGGTGACACTGAGGTGTTGGTATGATGTCTCAAGTCATGACTATATGGTAACACTGAGGTGTCGGTATGATGTCTGGAGTCAGTACTATATGGTAACACTGATGTGTCGGTATGATGTCTGGGGTCAGTACTATATGGTAACACTGAGGTGTCGGTATGATGTCTGGGGTCAGTACTATATGGTAACACTGAGGTGTCTGTACGATGTCTGGGGTCAGTGGTATATGGTAACACTGACGTGTCGGTACGATGACTGGGGTCAGTACTACATGGTAACACTGAGGTGTCGGTATGATGTCTCAGGTCAGTACTATATGGTAACACTGAGGTGTCTGTATGATGTCTGGGGTCAGTACTATATGGTAACACTGACGTGTCGGTATGATGTCTGGGGTCAGTACTACATGGTAACACTGAGGTGTCGGTATGATGTCTCAGGTCAGTACTATATGGTAACACTGAGGTGTCTGTATGATGTCTGGGGTCAGTACTATATGGTAACACTGACGTGTCGGTACGATGTCTGGGGTCAGTACTATATGGTAACACTGAGGTGTCTGTATGATGTCTGGGTCAGTACTATATGGTAACACTGAGGTGTCGGTATGATGTCTGGGGTCAGTACTATATGGTAACACTGACGTGTCGGTACGATATCTGGGGTCAGTACTATATGGTAACACTGAGGTGTCAGTATGATGTCTGGGGTCAGTACTATATGGTAACACTGACGTGTCGGTATGATGACTGGGGTCAGTACTATATGGTAACACTGAGGTGTCGGTATGATGACTGGGGTCAGTACTATATGGTAACACTGACGTGTCGGTACGATGTCTGGGGTCAGTACTATATGGTTACACTGAGGTGTCGGTATGATGTCTGGGGTCAGTACTGTATGGTATCAATGACGTGTCGGTATGATGACTGGGGTCAGTACTATATGGTAACACTGACGTGTCGGTATGATGTCTGGGGTCAGTACTATATGGTAACACTGAGGTGTCGGTATGATGTCTCGGGTCAGTACTATATGGTAACACTGACGTGTCGGTATGATGACTGGGGTCAGTACTATATGGTAACACTGACGTGCCGGTACGATGTCTGGGGTCAGTACTATATGGTTACACTGAGGTGTCGGTATGATGTCTGGGGTCAGTACTATATGGTAACACTGAGGTGTCGGTATGATGTCTGGGGTCAGTACTATATGGTTACACTGAGGTGTCGGTATGATGACTGGGGTCAGTACTATATGGTAACACTGAGGTGTCGGTATGATGTCTGGGGTCAGTACTATATGGTAACACTGAGGTGTTGGTATGATGTCTGGGGTCAGTACTATATGGTTACACTGAGGTGTCGGTATGATATCTGGGGTCAGTACTATATGGTAACACTGACGTGTCGGTACGATGTCTGGGGTCAGTACTATATGGTAACACTGACGTGTCGGTACGATGTCTGGGGTCAGTACTATATGGTAACACTGACATGTCAGTATGATGTCTGGGGTCAGTACTATATGGTAACACTGACGTGTCGGTAAGATGTCTCAGGTCAGTACTATATGGTAACACTGACGTGTCGGTATGATGTCTGGGGTCAGTACTATATGGTTACACTGAGGTGTCGGTAAGATGTCTCAGGTCAGTACTATATGGTAACACTGACGTGTCGGTATGATGTCTGGGGTCAGTACTATATGGTTACACTGAGGTGTCGGTATGATGTCTGGGGTCAGTACTATATGGTAACACTGAGGTGTCAGTATCATGTCTGGGGTCAGTACTATATGGTAACACTGAGGTGTCGGTATGATGTCTGGGGTCAGTACTCTATGGTATCAATGACGTGTTGGTATGAATAATTGAAGAATTAAAGAAACAAAAAAAGGATTGCGCTCTTGCCCAATTTTCCACGATCCGCAGTTACAGTCAAACATTTATTCTGACAATCAAAATCTATATCCATTTTTATTTTAAAGAGAACCGTCACCCCATTTTTGTGTATTAAAATAAAAGCTCCCTTTTTTATCAGGGACTATCCTGCATTCTAAGGCTGGGTTCACATTAGCGTTCACCTCCGCAGCGTTCTGCGTAGGGGATCCGCAATGTGTCCGCAGCGGCTGTCAGCTCCTATCTTTATAATGGGAGCGCACGGTGCTGCGCTTAACAGCGCATGACCGTATGCACCCATTCACTCCTATATGTGATCTGTGCGCAGGCGGACGCCTGCGTACAAATCACACAGTCTCTTCCGCACCAGAGACGCGACATGTTGCATTCCTGCTGCGGACGAGACTGTGTGATTTGTGCGCAGGCATCCGCCTGCGCACAGATCACATATAGGAGTTAATGGGTGCACACGGTCATGCGCTGTTAAGCGCAGCACCGTGCGCTCCCATTATAAAGATAGGAGCTGACAGCCGCTGCGGACACATTGCGGATCCCCTACGCAGAACGCTGCGGAGGTGAACGCTAATGTGAACCCAGCCTTAGAATGCAGGATAGTCCCTGATAAAAAAGGGAGCTTTTATTTTAATACACAAAAATGGGGTGACGGTTCCCTTTAAAATAAAAATGGATATAGATTTTGATTGTCAGAATAAATGTTTGACTGTAACTGCGGATCGTGGAAAATTGGGCAAGAGCGCAATTCTTTTTTTGTTTCTTTAATTCTTCAATTATTCATACCAACACGTCATTGATACCATAGAGTACTGACCCCAGACATCATACCGACACCTCAGTGTTACCATATAGTACTGACTCCAGACATCATACCGACACCTCAGTGTTACCATATAGTACTGACCCCAGACATCATACCGACACCTCAGTGTTACCATATAGTACTGACCCGAGGCCTCATACCGACACCTCAGTGTTACCATATAGTACTGACCCCAGACATCATACCGACACCTCAGTGTTACCATATAGTACTGACCTGAGACATCTTACCGACACGTCAGTGTTACCATATAGTACTGACCTGAGACATCATACCGACACGTCAGTGTTACCATATAGTACTGACCCCAGACATCATACAGACACCTCAGTGTTACCATATAGTACTGACCTGAGACATCTTACCGACACGTCAGTGTTACCATATAGTACTGACCCCAGATATCGTACCGACACGTCAGTGTTACCATATAGTACTGACCCCAGACATCATACTGACACCTCAGTGTTACCATATAGTACTGACCCCAGACATCATACCGACACCTCAGTGTTACCATATAGTACTGACCCCAGACATCATACCGACACGTCAGTGTTACCATATAGTACTGACCTGAGACATCTTACCGACACGTCAGTGTTACCATATAGTACTGACCCCAGACATCATACCGACACCTCAGTGTTACCATATAGTACTGACCCCAGACATCATACAGACACCTCAGTGTTACCATATAGTACTGACCCCAGACATCGTACCGACACGTCAGTGTTACCATATAGTACTGACCCCAGACATCATACAGACACTCAGTGTTACCATATAGTACTGACCTGAGACATCATACCGACACCTCAGTGTTACCATGTAGTACTGACCCCAGACATCATACCGACACGTCAGTGTTACCATATAGTACTGACCCCAGACATCATACAGACACCTCAGTGTTACCATATAGTACTGACCTGAGACATCATACCGACACCTCAGTGTTACCATGTAGTACTGACCCCAGTCATCGTACCGACACGTCAGTGTTACCATATACCACTGACCCCAGACATCGTACAGACACCTCAGTGTTACCATATAGTACTGACCCCAGACATCATACCGACACCTCAGTGTTACCATATAGTCATGACTTGAGACATCATACCAACACCTCAGTGTCACCATATAGTGAACATGGTGAATAAAAAACCCAAAAGACAAATGTATAATTGCACTATTTTTTTTGCAATTTTTAAATAAATGTCGTCATTCAAAAGTTTAACTCGTCCTGCAAAAAACAACAAGAAGCTTCATATGTCTGTATTGACGGAAAAATAGAAAAGTTATGGAAGAAGAGGAAGGAAAACAGGAAATCTCCCAGGGGTGAAGGGAAAATACAGGCTTGAGGGGAAGAACGGATGGACGGATGGAAAGACTGAAGGATGGACGGAAAGAATGAAGGACGGACGGATGGACGGAAAGGATGAAGGATGGACGGAAAGGATGAAGGATGGACGGAAAGAATGAAGGACGGACGGATGGACGGAAAGAATGAAGGACGGACGGATGGACGGAAAGAATGAAGGACGGACGGATGGACGGAAAGAATGAAGGACGGACGGATGGACGGAAAGAATGAAGGACGGACGGATGGACGGAAAGAATGAAGGACGGACGGATGGACGGAAAGAATGAAGGACGGACGGATGGACGGAAAGAATGAAGGACGGACGGATGGACGGAAAGAATGAAGGACGGACGGATGGACGGAAAGAATGAAGGACGGACGGATGGACGGAAAGAATGAAGGATGGACGGACGGAATGAAGGACGGACGGAATGAAGGACGGACGGAATGAAGGACGGAAGGAATGAAGGACGGACGGAATGAAGGACGGACGGGATTGACGGAAAGAAGGACGGACGGAAAGAAGGACGGACGGACGGGATGGACGGATGGGATGGACGGAAAGAAGGACGGACGGACGGAAGGACGGACGGACGGAAGGACGGACGGACGGAAGGACGGACGGACGGAAGGACGGACGGAATGAAGGACGGACGGAATGAAGGACGGACGGAATGAAGGACGGACGGAATGAAGGACGGACGGATGGAAGGACGGACGGATGGAAGGACGGACGGATGGAAGGACGGACGGATGGAAGGACGGACGGATGGAAGGACGGACGGATGGAAGGACGGACGGAAAGAAGGACGGACGGACGGAATGAAGGACGGACGGATGGAAGGACGGACGGATGGAAGGACGGACGGAAAAAAGGACGGACGGAAAAAAGGACGGTTGGATGGAAAGAAGGACGGACGGACGGAATGAAGGACGGACGGATGGACGGAAAGGATGAAGGACGGACGGATGGACGGAAAGGATGAAGGACGGACGGATGGACGGAAAGGATGAAGGACGGACGGATGGACGGAAAGGATGAAGGACGGACGGATGGACGGAAAGGATGAAGGACGGACGGATGGACGGAAAGAATGAAGGACGGAAAAAAGGAGGTACGGAAAGGACAGACGGATAGATGGACGGAAAGAAGGAAGGACAGATGGAAAGAAAGGACGACGGAAAGAAGGACAGATGGAAGGATGGAAAGAAGGACGTACGGAAAAAAGGAAGGAGGGAAGGACGGATGGATGGAAAGAAGGAAGGACGGTCAGATGGACGGAAAGAAAGGAAGAAAGACGGACTGAAAGAAGGACGGAAGGATGAACGGAAGGAAGGATGGATGGAAGGAAAGAAGGAAGGACGGGTGGACTGATGGGGCGACGGAAGGAAGGACTCCTCAACAATATCAAAATCCTTAGTATCATCAATATCTCCATACATACACCCCCAACACTTCACACTGCTGCAGTTACTGAGTGGATAGAGGCTGCTTCAATCAGTATTTGTGTCATTGGAGACACAGTGCTGTCCATCCTTCACACTGTACCATATCTCCTGCTGTGTACAGACATCAGTGACACAGAGAGGTCATTCACACAGCAGGGGTTTGTTACAGTGTGTCACAGAAGCTGCAGCCCCCATCACTGGGCTCACACAGTACATTCTCCTGATCACAGATGTTGCTATGGGGGAGGGGATGGGGTAGAGTAGGTGGAAACGACCAGTGTTCATTATCATGACAGAACACCCCCCTGGTCGTTCTGTTCAGACACAAAACAAGTGTTATCTAGGAAACCCTGCAGAAAGCTGACACTAAGTACATTACACATTGTCTACATTAGGCAGCCTGGATATGCACTAAAGGGGGTGTCACACGCGTCAATATCGCCTGCACGATATCGACTGCACGTGACGTTGCAGCGATATTGACGCGTGTGACATACTGAATCAACCAGCGATAAATCGCTGGTTGATGATCGCCAGGTTTCAGAACCAGCTCTGAAACCTGGCGATTGTCGCCCGGTGGACACGCAGCATCGCTGCGTGTGACACCGGGACTAACGATATTCCAGCTCCCAGCGCCTGTCACAAGCGCTGGGAGCTGGTCTCCAAGGTACACTGCGGGTAACTAGGCAGCGCGCGCTGCCTAGATACCCGACTGTGTACCTTAGTTACCAGCCTCCTCCGCTCACCGGGTGAGCGGAGGAGGCTGGTAACTAAGGTACACGTCGGGTATCTAGGCAGCGCGCGCTGCCTAGTTACCCGCAGTGTACCTTGGAGACCAGCCTGCTCCCGCTTCCAGCAGGCTGGCAGCGGGAGCAGGACATCGTGGAAACGATATTTAAATCGTTTCCATGATGTCTCTGGTCCATTGATCGCTGGTGAGTCTGTCTGTGTGACAGCTCACCAGCAATCAGCCGTCAATGTCGTCAGCGATCATCTCGCTGACGACATTGACGCGTGTGACACCCCCTTAAGATTATGTGACGAACCCGGACAACCCCTTTAATGACCGGACCATTTTTCGTAATTCTGACCACTCTCCCTTTATGAGGTAATATCTCTGGAACGCTTCATTGGATCCTAGCGATTCTGAGATTGTTTTTTCGTGACATATTGGGCTTCATGATAGTATTAAATTTAGGTCGATAATTTTTGCGTTTATTTGTGAAAAAATAAAAAATTTGGCAAACATTTTGAAAATTTAGCAATTTTCAAATTTTTAATTTTTATTCTGCTAAACCAGAGAGTTATGTGCCACAAAATAGTTAATAGATAACATTTCCCACATGTCTACTTCACATCAACACAATTTTGGAAGAAAAAAAAAAATTTGTTAGGACGTTATAAGGGTTCAAAGTTCATCAGCAATTATTCATTTTTCCAGAAAAATTTACAAAACCAATTTTTTAGTGACCACATCACACTTGAAGTCTCTTTGAGGGGTGTACATGACAGAAAACACCCAAAAGTGACACCATTCCAAAAACTGCACCCCTCAAGCTACTCAAAACTACATTCAAGAAGATTATTAACCCTTCAGGTGCTTCACAGGAACTAAAATAAAGTTGAAGGAAAAAATGGACATTTTAATTTTTGTAACAAAAATGTTCTTTTAGCCTCAATTTTTTCATTTTCACATGGGCAACAGGATAAAATGCATCCTAAAATGTGTTGGGCAATTTCTCCTGAGTACACCGATACCTCATATGTGGTCATAAACCAGTGTTTGGGCGCACGGCAGGGCTCAGAAGGGAAGGAGCGCAATTTGAATTTTAGAGCCAACTTTCCGTTCAAAAAGTGAAATGGCGCTCCTTCACTTCTGAGCCCTGCCGTGCGCCCAAACAGTGGTTTATGACCACATATAAGGTATCGGTGTACTCAGGAGAAATTGCCCAACAAATTTTGGGATGTATTTTATCCCTTTGCCCATGTGAAACTGAAAAAAATGTAGGCAAAAAAATTTTTTTGTGAAAAAAAAGTGTTTTTTTAATTTTTATGAATGAATTTGTGAAGCATCTGGGGGTTCAAAGTGCTCACTATGCATCTAGATATGTTCCTTAGGGGGTCTAGTTTCCGAAATGGGGTCACTTGTGGGGGAGCTCCAATGTGGAGACACACCGGGACCCTCCAAACGTGACATGGTGTCCGCTAACAATTTGAATGGAAAATTAGCTCAAATTGTTAGCTGACACCATGTCGCGTTTGGAGGGTCCCTGTGTGTCTCCACATTGGAGCTCCCCCACGAGTGACCCTGTTTTGGAAACTAGACCCCCCAAAGGAACATATCTAGATGCATAGTGAGCACTTTGAACCCCCAGATGCTTCACAAATTGATCCATAATAATGAAAAAAGAAATTTTTTTGTGGAAAAAAAAGTGCTTTTTCATTTTTACGGATGAATTTCTGAAGCATATGGGGGTTCAAAGTGCTCACTATGCATCTAGATATGTTCCTTAGGGGGTCTAGTTTCCAAAATGGGGTCACTTGTGGGGGAGCTCCAATGTGGAGACACACCGGGACCCTCCAAACGCGACATGGTGTCCGCTAACAATTTGAATGGAAAATGAGCTCAATTTGTTAGCGGACACCATGTCGCGTTTGGAGGGTCCCCGTGTGTCTCCACATTGGAGCTCCCCCACAAGTGACCCCATTTTGGAAACTAGACCCCAAAGGAACGTATCTAGATGCATAGTGAGCACTTTGAACCCCCAGGTGCTTCAGAAATTCATCCGTAAAAATGAAAAAGCACTTTTTTTCCACAAATAATTTCTTTTTTCATTATTACGGATCAATTTGTGAAGCATCTGGGGGTTCAAAGTGCTCACTATGCATCTAGATATAATCCTTTAGGGGTCTAGTTTCCAAAATGGGGTCACTTGTGGGGGAGCTCCAATGTGGAGACACACAGGGGCTCTCCATACGCAACATGGTGTCCACTAACAATTGGAATTGTTAGCGGACACCTTGTAGGATATGAAGAGCCCCTATGTGCCTAAACATTGGAGCTCCCCCACAAGTGACCCCATTTTGGAAACTAGACCACCCAAGGAACGTATCTAGATGCATAGTGAGCACTTTGAACCCACAAGTGCTTCACAAATTGATCCGTAAAAATGAAAAAATAAACTTTTTGTGGAAAAAAAACGTGCTTTTTTATTTTTATGGATGAATTTGTGAAGCATCTGGGAGTTCAAAGTGATCACTATGCATCTAGATACGTTCCTGTGGGGGTCTAGTTTCCAAAATTAAGTCACTTGTGGGGGAGCTCCAATGTTCAGGCACACAGGGAGGGGCTCTCCATACCCGACATGGTTTCCGCTAACAATTGGAGCTAATTTTCTATTGAAATTGTTAGCGGACACCATGTCGCATATGGAGAACCCGTGTGCCACCAGCACAAGGGCAACTGGTAGAGTTGGGGTACAGCACCAGAAAATGCCGCCTCTAATGAATGCGCTATTTTCTTGGGTGGCTGTGGGTTGAAATTTGCAGCGTGGGGGACCCACAACATTTGGGTCTCTCCACGCTGAGGATTCCAGTTAGCCAGCTGCCAAGTTGTACCTGGCTGGCTACAAATACAGCGAAGGCTTTTTTTTATTTTTAGAACTAATTCTAGAAAAAAAAAATGACGTAGGGCTCCGCCATATTTTTGTGGTCCAGCCAGGTACAACTTGGCAGCTACAGACTGCCAGCAAACCCCAGCTGCCTCGTTGTACCTGGCTGCAACCAAAAATACAGCGAAGCCCATTTTTTTTTTATTTCTAGAACTAATTCTAGAAAAAAAAAATGACGTAGCGCTCCGCCATATTTTTGGTCCAGCCAGGTACAACTTGGCAGCTACAGACTGCCAGCAACCCCCAGCTGCCTCGTTGTACCTGGCTGCAACCAAAAATACAGCGAAGCCCATTTTTTTTTAATTTCTAGAACTAATTCTAGAAAAAAAAAATGACGTAGCGCTCCGCCATATTTTTGGTCCAGCCAGGTACAACTTGGCAGCTACAGACTGCCAGCAACCCCCAGCTGCCTCGTTGTACCTGGCTGCAGCCAAAAATACAGCGAAGCCCATTTTTTTTTTTATTTCTAGAACTAATTCTAGAAAAAAAAATGACATAGGGCTCCGCCATATTTTTGGCCCAGCCAGGTACAACTAGGCAGCTGGGGGCTGGAATCCTCAGCATGGAAAGGCCCAAGCGTTCTGGGCCCCCCATGCTGCGAATTGCAGCCCGCAGCCGCCCCAGAAAATGGCGCATTCATTGAAGCGCCATTTTCTGGCGCTGTACCCATGCTCTTCCAGTTGCCCTGGTGCCGGTGGCAAACTGGGTAATAAAGGGGTTAATGCCAGCTTTTTATTGGCAGCTGGCACTAAGCCCGAGATTCATAATATAGGGCCAATGTTAGACCCGCCATTAGGAATCTCTGGTAAATAGTCAGAAAATACACACATAGAAAAATCTTTTTATTTGAAAAAAAGACACAAACAAAATTCGGACTCCATCTTTATTATAAAGATCCGACGTAGTCCACAACGAAGGTCCCACGACGCTCGATCGCCTCCGACGTAGTCCACAACGGAGGTCCCACGACGCTCGATCGCCTCCGACGTAGTCCACAACGAAGGTCCCACGACGCTCGATCGCTTCTGCTCAATCCAGAGACTGCAGCAAGGGATCAAGTGTCCTCTTCCTACAGTCTCAGGGGTCAGAGTTATGGTGCACTGTATGACAATGATCAGTTATACAGTGCACCATGACTATGATCCCAGAGACTATAACAAGAGGACACTTGATCCCTTGTTGCACCCATCCATCCACCTATGCACCCATCATCCACGCACGCACACAACCACGCACGCACACAACCACGCACGCATATCCAAGCACGCACATCCAAGCACGCGCATCCAAGCACGCACATCCAAGCACGAACATCCAAGCACGCACATCCACGCACGCACATCCAAGCACGCACATCCAAGCACGCACATCCAAGCACGCACATCCACGCACGCACATCCAAGCACGCACATCCAAGCACGCACATCCAAGCACGCACATCCAAGCACGCACATCCATGCACGCACATCCAAGCACGCACATCCAAGCACGCACATCCAAGCACGCACATCCACGCACGCACATCCACGCACGCACATCCACGCACGCACATCCAAGCACGCACATCCAAGCACGCACATCCAAGCACGCACATCCAAGCACGCACATCCAAGCACGCACATCCAAGCACGCACATCCAGCACGCACATCCAAGCACGCACATCCAAGCACGCACATCCACACACGCACATCCAAGCACGCACATCCAAGCACGCACATCCACGCACGCACATCCAAGCACGCACATCCAAGCACGCACATCCAAGCACGCACATCCAAGCACGCACATCCAAGCACGCACATCCAAGCACGCACATCCAAGCACGCACATCCAAGCACGCACATCCAAGCACGCACATCCAAGCACGCACATCCACGCACGCACATCCACGCACGCACATCCACGCACGCACATCCAAGCACGCACATCCAAGCACGCACATCCAAGCACGCACATCCACGCACGCACATCCAAACACGCACGCACCCATCCATCCATCCACCCACCCATCCATTCACACATCCATCTATTCATTCATTCATTCATTCATTCATTCATACTTACCCACCGATGGATGAGGAGGAGGAGCCCCTGAGAAGAGGAGGGGCCACACCGGAGACTGCTGAGAAGGACCGGAGGCCGACGAGCGCGTGCAGCCCGCCGGAATAGGTGAGAGGGGCTTGGGGGGGGGGTGTTAGATGGGGTACCAGCTGGGGAGGGGGAGCACGAGCAGGGGGAGGGGGCCCTGCACCTGGACCGGCGGGCGCATGAGCCCGCCGGCAGAAAAGAAAGCCTGGGGAAGAGAGAGGAGGAGGGCGGGTGGACGGTGGGGACGGGTATGGGGGGTGCAGGCACAGGGGGGAACCCGGACACAGGGGAACCCGGACACAGGGGGGGCTGGACACAGGGGGGGCTGGATGGAGCGGGGGCTGGAGCTGGTGAAAGCTGGCGGGTGCGCCGGGTGTGTAGCCCGCCGGCAGATAAATGTGATCCGGGGGGGGGGGATCATGTGTCCTGGAGCGGGAGGGGGGTGAGTAGGGGGAGGGCACCCGCCGATCGGCCCCTCTAGATCTGATTGGAGAGCTCCGATCAGATCTAGAGGGGTAAATCTGTCTGAATCGCTCCGATCGGCAGTTTCAGTTTTACACTGCCGATCGGAGGGGTCCTGGGCAGGGGGGGTTAACAGGGGTGCCCACACCTCTTCCCCTGACCCTTGGCTGTCACTGACAGCTTTTAGAATTGAACTGTCACTGTTCGTTTAGGAGCAGTGACAGTTCAAAGCCATGACGAGTATACTCGTCATGATGCGGGAACTGACAGCTTTTCATGACGAGTATACTCGTCATTAGTCGTAAAGAGGTTAAAGTCGTGTTTGTCATTAGATGATTATTTTTGTGGCCAATTTCAGGGTCCAGAAAATAGATTTTTTTTTTCTCGTTACTCATATTAGAGGAGAAATGTATACCCCAATTACTTTGGCTTAGATCATACACCATATTTTCTGCTGTTTCCTGATTTGCCTTCCACAGGAATATCAAATCATCAATGAATCTCTGCTATAAGAGGATTTTTTTTTAGCACATTCAGGATTTTTTAGGGCTGATAGGGACTTGAATCGCCCCATAAAGAGATTTGCAAAACATGGGGCAACCCGAGTCCCCATCGCTGTACCGAGTCTCTGTATATATACACCATGTTCCAAATTATTATGCCAATTGGTTTTAAGTATCATAGGGTTTGTTTTTTTGTCAATGAAACCCATTGATGGTGATATTGTGTCTCAGGGTACTTTGGATCAATGAAATGAAGCTCAGATACCTGTGATAATTAGTTTGGCAGGTGAGCCCAATAAAAGGAAAACTGGGTGTTCCACAATATTACGCAGGCCACAGTTTTCAAGTAACATGGGAAAGAAAAAGGATCTCTCTACTGCCGAAAAGCAACAAATAGTGCAATGCCTTGGACATGGGATGAAAACATTAGATATTGCACGAAAACTTAAGCGTGATCATCGTACTGTGAATACTGTGAAGAGATTTGTGGCTGATTCTGAGCACAGATGTGTTCGTGCAGATATAGGCAGAATGAGGAAGGTTTCTGCCAGGCAAATTTATCGGATTAAGAGAGCAGCTGCTAAAAATGCCTTACAAACCAGCAAACAGATATTTCAAGCTGCTCGTGCCTCTGGAGTCCCTCAAACCTCAAGGTGTAGGATCCTGCAAAGGCTTGCTGTGATGCATAAACCTATTATTCGGCCATCCCTAAACAGTGCTCACAGGCAGAAATGGTTGCAGTGGGCCCAGATATACATGAAGACTAATTTTCAGTCTTGTTTACTGATGAGTGCCGAGCAACCCTGGATGGTCCAAATGGATGGAGTAGTGGATGGTTGGTGGATGGCCACCATGTCCTAACAAGGCTGTGACGTCAGCAAGTAGGTGGAAGAGTCATGTTTTGGGCTGGAATCATTGGGAAACAGCTGATAGGCCCCTTTAAGGTTTCTGAAGGTGTGAAAATGACCTCTGCAAAGTATATAGAGTTTCTGACAGAACTTTCTTCCATGGTACAAAAAGCAAAAACGTGCCTTCAGAAGCAAAATCATCTTCATGCATGACAATGCAACATCTCATGCTGCAAAGAATGCCTCTGTGCCATTGGCTGCTATGGGCATAAAAGGAGATAAACTCATGGTGTGGCCACCATCTTCCCCTGACCTCAACCCTATAGAGAACCTTTGGAGTATAATCAGGCAAAGGATCTATGAGGGTGGGAGGCAGTTCACATCAAAACAGCAGCTCTGGGAGGCTATTCTGACATCATGTAAAGAAATACAAGCAGAAACTCTCCAGAAACTCACAAGTTCAATGGATGCTAGAATTGTGAAGGTGATATCAAAGAAGGGTTCCTATGTTAACATGTAACTTGACCTTTTAGGATGTTTTGGAGATAAACAGCTTTTTATTTCAGTGAATGTGACCTCCTAATGCTGCAAATTCAACAAATGAGCATTTTCAGTTCTTTCAAAATATCAAATGCTTAGAAACTCTACAGTGCCTAATAATTTGGAACAGTGCATTTAGAGTTTTTTTAATTTTGAAGATTATACTGTTATCATTGGGAGGTTTCTTCAATAAAATTCAATGTATACTCTAACAGGTGATGACTTTTATTACACTCACTATCATTTGCACCGACCATTTAGGAAAATCAGAGAAAAAGAACATTTGCATAATAATTTGGAACATGGTGTATCTGGCCCTGGAATTCAAAGGTGTTTCTATTCAAAATGAATTCAAGTTCTGCTAATAGAAAATCAATTTGCCTTGGTGGCATAGTTGTATGTTCTTCCAAGTAGTATTTAACTGCTGTAATACCCAGGAAATTGTTGATGTTTGAGTAAAGGGCTGTCACATCAAGAGATATAAACCAGTATCGCTGCTCCCAAGTAATATGTTGGATTTCCTCTATTAATTGGGTGGAATCCCGTAAATAAGAAGGAAGTTGCTTTAGTATCTCCTGTAAAAGGAGATCAATGAAATTTGACAATGAGCAGGTGAGGGAGTTGATACCTGCAATGATGGGGCGTCCGGGAGGGTTTATTGGATCTTTATGAAGTTTGGGTAAATGATCTAAAAAATCATCATTAATTTTTTTTTTTTACATGTACAAATCTAATAATAGGAAACATACACAAAAAATATTTTTTTTTAATCATATATTTTTAATCACATATTTATTGCAATTTATGTACATTTTTATGTATTTTAGTATGTACAATATAATAAGAAGGTAACTGGTGTTTCTTTAAAAAGGGGAAATATGATTTTTTGCTAATTATAAAAGGAAAAAAAAACCTCTACTGGTTGATCGCACGGGGCTCCTGGTCTTATTAGCAAGTCTAACTTATTAGGTGTAGTCT
The DNA here is from genome assembly GCA_033576535.1 of Allobates femoralis. NCBI lineage: Eukaryota > Metazoa > Chordata > Amphibia > Anura > Aromobatidae > Allobates > Allobates femoralis. The sequence continues at coordinate 46,103,856 of JARQOC010000002.1, read as the reverse complement.
CTTTGTGATTAATTAGCTTGAGCTTGACCTATATAATGAAACATTTCTCTCTGCATAACCAAACATAGCACATTGTACCTGAGGAAGGCTCAAAAAGAGTTGAAACGCGTTGTACTTTTTCCACCAATGTAAATTTAATAAATCTACTACTGAAGAACATCTCTGGCTCCCTTTGAATGGAAGATGGAGTGTTAAATGAACATTTGTTGAAGTGTGTTTTCTCCAGTTCATGGAATTCAATACACCATGTAATGAGATAGAGATGAAGACATCTAAAAATGGTAGGCAATCTCAAAAGTAAACCTTAAATCAATTGGTGAGAACATTTATGGATTCTACAAAGAGGATATATTCATCTCATATACCTTTCAAGAGATGAATACATAATCAATATCACAAATTTAAATGTCAATGTACAAAAGGTAAATACCGGGCACTACGAGTAGCAAAGGGGGCTAATTTAAAGGGAACCTGTCAGACTGTTTATGCCCCTCCAGTTATCACTGTCTGTACCTGTAGCCTCATAATACTATTCTAATCATCCCTGTCTGAGCTCAGAGTGTAATGTGAAAGGTGAAAAAAAAGCATTTATACAATTACATTTTCTAATGTAATGAGGCAGTCAGTCCCCAGCTTGGAGGACGGGGACTGTTTGGCAGGTTAATAGTTAACATTTCAGCCTTGTGCTAGAACATGTTGGGAGACCTGATGTGATGTCCCAACCATGTGACTACAATAGGCGGAGCTAAGTTCTCATAGAACATAGTACGTTTGCTGGCTTAGCTCCGCCCACTATGGTCACATGATCGTTACATCACACAAGTCCTTTAGCCATCCAAGTTAAAAGTAAGTTAACTATTATCCTGCCAGACAGTCCCCCTCCTACAAGGTGGGGACTGAAATGTAAGTGTATACATGCTTTCTTTCACATTACACTATGAGCTCAGACAGGGATGATTAGAATAGTATTATGAAGCTGCAGGTACAGATAGTGATAACTAGGGGGACATAAAGCACCTGTCAGGTTCCCTTTAACTGTTGTAGCCTGCCGTATCTTCTTGAATGTTTCTGTTGTTTAGTGTTGCACACCTCTAATATAGACAATACGAAGCATGAGTATGTAGAAAGAAAAGTTGACGGCAGTCACCGGTTTATGGATCTTCTTTTAGTCTTGCAATGCAAACATTAATGCAGTTTTGTGCAGTGGGGAGAGGAAGCCTGGAATTAAAGGATGACGGCTGCCATTTTGCGGTGTTATGCCGCTTCAATGGGTACAGATCTGTTCTCTTCCCGCTGCACCAAACTGCATTAATGTTTGAATTGCACAAATAAAAGAGGATCCACTAAATGGTGAGTGCCGTCAACTTTCCTTTCTACATAGTCATGCTTAGAATTTATAAGGCTGCCTTCAGACTTGCAGATGCATCTGCAGCGTTTTGCAGATGCATTTGCAAGCATCTGCATGCAGACCGCGGCCCCTATGTTTATAATGGAGCGCACGGCGGTCTGCAGATGCTTGCAGACCGCCGTGCGCTCTCATTGCCCGCCATTAGTGATATGTGCGCATGCGGATGCCTGCGCACAAATCACACACTCTCGCCCGCACCACGGACGCAACATCTCGCGTCCGTGGTGCGGGCGAGAGTGTGTGATTTGTGCGCAGGCATCCGCATGTGCACAGATCACTAATGGCGGGCAATGAGAGCGCACGGCGGTCTGCAAGCATCTGCAGACCACCGTGCGCTCCATTATAAACATAGGGGCCGCGGTCTGCATGCAGATGCTTGCAGATGCATCTGCAAAACGCTGCAGATGCATCTGCAAGTCTGAAGGCAGCCTTAGTCAGTGAAATGGACCATAAGGTCTAAAAAGACAATAATATCTTCACACTAACCCAGTTACAAGTTAGCTTAGCTAGGAGCACATGGGATTCCCATAGCTGTGCTCCTGAGCTATTGGTAGATTTGTATGTCAAAGATAAAAACTTTTATCTGCAGTTTGAGGCTGGGCCCTCTGGGGGGCATCTGTCATTTGTGAGGCATGTAATCAGTGCGGAGCAGCCCGCCTGATCTAATAGCAGGGCGTGACCAATAGGCTGCTCTGACACTATGCTTCACATGTACCTGAGTGGCAGAGCCTTATGGTAACCTTGTGTCTGTAAATGCCACCAGTCGCCTCCCTGACAGCATGGCCGGACGCTGGTGCTACAACCGCCCCCATCTGTGGGTTGTAAGTGACTGCGCACCGGTATGCGGACACCTGTGTTACCTTTCAGAGGAGCTGGCAGCCTGCTGCTAGGTGGGTAGGGTCCTCTCTCCTTACCTACTGTATCCTCACCCATCCCTTGTAGACTGTGAGCCCTCATGGGCAGGGTCCTATCCCCTCCTGTATCTGTGTGTGTCTTGTACTGTTCATGATTATTGTACTTGTCTACGTATGACCCATTTAACATGTAAAGCGCCAAAGATTAAATGGTTCGATCATAATAATAAATAAGAATAGAAGAATCTTTCTCCAAAGTGAATAGTGCTTTCATTTCTTTCTTGGACAGCTTGGACTAATGTCAGTGATTGTCTTTACGAGTAGAAATTGTTTAAGCGGTTCTTTGGTAGAGCGCTGAGATTACACGAACACAATTATCTCCAATCTCTATCTTTATTCTTTAAAAGATGATGCTCCAAACTCCAACCCACAACATGTTTCGACGTGGCAAACACGTCTTCCTCAAGCGGATGAGGAAGACGTGTTTGCCACGTCGAAACATGTTGTGGGTTGGAGTTTGGAGCATCATCTTTTAAAGAATAAAGATAGAGATTGGAGATAATTGTGTTCGTGTAATCTCAGCGCTCTACCAAACAACCGCTTAAACAATTTCTACTCGTATACATCTCCCTTTGGGGAAAGCGGTCTAACAGAGCTGCAGAGGGAAAGGACCTGATTGACATCGTCCGGCCTGACCTTGGAGTGAGCACTTGATCGGCACTTGATCGGGTTGATTTGTGTATTTTGGGAAGGGAATAAAAAACAGCCATGGTTGGATGTTTATTGTACAAGAACTCCTTCTCCTTCTTGGATATGCTCCCCTCTTCAAATGCCTCCATTAGGATTATCTCCAATTCACATTGAAACACCTCTGTTGGGTCTTTTTTGAGTCTAGTATAGGTGGTCTGATCATCTAGTATCCTCATACACATGGTCTTATATGTATCGTGGTTCATCAAGACTAAATTACCGCCTTTATCGGCTGGCTTGATAATTAGATGGTCATTTTTTGATATTCTCTCCAATGCTGATCTCTCTTCCCTGGTGAGGTTAGGGTAATGTTGTACTCTTTTTTGTTTTAATTCCCTCAACTCTTTAGTAACAAGACTCGTAAATATGTCAATGCTCGTCAGTTCGCTAACAGGAGGCATTTTTTTGCTCACAGGTCTACAATCCGTAAAGGGTCCACTACCCTCCACCCTCCGGGAATCCTTTTCTAGATCTAGCAGATCCCCAAACATGACCATGTCTTCCTCTTCGATGTCATATAGTTGGTACTTCTCCCCCGTATCAAGTCTAAAAAAACGTTTCCATTTAAGTTTTCTAGCAAAGAGATTTATGTCCTTTACCCAATCAAAGTCGCTGTAGTAATTGGTGGGCACAAACGACAAACCTTTCGTCAATACCCGCTTTTCAATGTCTGTCAAAGTATGGTCCGTCAGGTTGATGATTCTATTTTGGTCTATCACTTTGGTCGACGGACTACTTCCGGACCATTTACGTCGACCGAAGTGATAGACCAAAATAGACCTGTGAGCAAAAAAATGCCTCCTGTTAGCGAACTGACGAGCATTGACATATTTACGAGTCTTGTTACTAAAGAGTTGAGGGAATTAAAACAAAAAAGAGTACAACATTACCCTAACCTCACCAGGGAAGAGAGATCAGCATTGGAGAGAATATAAAAAAATGACCATCTAATTATCAAGCCAGCCGATAAAGGCGGTAATTTAGTCTTGATGAACCACGATACATATAAGACCATGTGTATGAGGATACTAGATGATCAGACCACCTATACTAGACTCAAAAAAGACCCAACAGAGGTGTTTCAATGTGAATTGGAGATAATCCTAATGGAGGCATTTGAAGAGGGGAGCATATCCAAGAAGGAGAAGGAGTTCTTGTACAATAAACATCCAACCATGGCTGTTTTTTATTCCCTTCCCAAAATACACAAAGGGCTAAACCCATTAAAAGGCCGCCCCATAGTGTCGGGGATTAACTCAGGTACCCAAAATTGTGGAATCTACCTGGACAAAATCCTCCGGAATTATGTCACTAATTTGCCATCATATATACGGGATACATTGGATCTGATTGGGAAACTGGATGGCATTTCGGTGGATTCTGATGTGGATGTGGAGGCACTGTACAGCAGTATACCCCATGAAATGGGATTAAGGGCAGTGGAATATTATTTGAATAGCCGTGGTAATCAGTACAACAAACATAACAAGTTCGTCCTTACCCTACTTGGATATGTTCTGACTCACAACTGGTTTGACTTCGATGGTAAGCTGTACCACCAGCACAGGGGCACGGCTATGGGGAGCTCATGCGCCCCTAGCTATGCCAACTTGCTCCTGGGCTGGTGGGAGGACACCATCGTCTTCACGGAAGATGAGTCGTCGTGGTGGAGTCCCCAGATTTTATTCTGGGGACGTTACATTGACGACGTGCTGATTTTATGGAGAGGAGGTGTGGAACTATTTGAAACATTCATTAGACAGCTCAATGATAACCAGTTAGGTCTGCATTTCACATCCGAGATACATGAGAAAACCATTAACTTCCTAGATGTCACAATTTACAAGGATGGAGTGGGGGGCCTACAAACAACCATTTTTAGAAAACCCACAGCAACTAACGATCTCTTAAATTGGGAAAGCCATCATCCTAGGGGACTAAGAGAAGGTATACCCAAGGGCCAATACCTAAGAGCAAGGCGGAACTGCTCGGAGATTGGTAGGTTTCATGATGAGGCTAGAAAGATGAGGGATCGCTTCGTGGAGAAGGGATACCCTCTCAGTACTTTGAACAAAGCTTTTAAAAATGCCTGTCAAAATAGTAGAGATAGCCTTTTGAAACCTAGAGTTAGAAAATCTGATGAGGTGACCCGTATCATTGGGACTTTTGATAATAAGTCCAGTGAAGTGAGGAGGATATTGGAAAAATATTGGAGTATACTTATGACTGATCAGGATGTGGCACCACTTATACCCGATAGGCCAGCGATAACATACAGGAGAGGGAGATCGATTAGGGATCACCTGGTGCATAGTCACTATTGCCCTCCAAAGAAAATCGGAACCTGGCTCGAACAGAGACAGGCAGGCACTTTCAGATGTGGAAAATGTTCCTTTTGTGATTACATCAGGGTAACAAAGACCGCACGGAGTAGTATTACAGGAGAAATTTTTACGAACCGACAATTCGCAAACTGTAGAACTGAAGGGGTTGTATATCTATGCCAATGCTCATGTCCTGTGGACTATGTAGGAAAAACTAAGAGACAATTGAAGAGACGGATAGGAGATCATTTGGGTGATATTCGGAATGAAAGGGACACACCAATATCAAGACACGTTAGGGAAGTGCATGGAGGAGATATGGGTTGTCTGAGATTTCAGGCGCTAGAGGTGATAGAGAGACCAAAACGTGGTGGTGATTGGGATAAGGAGATCCTAAAAAGGGAAACTAAATGGATATACAGGACCGTATCTACGGGCATGGCCGGCCTAAATGAGCAGATACTGTACACTCCGTTCTTGTGAAACTTTGATTTTTGAAATATACAAATTGGTCTGGGGGGTTGGCATTTTGTCTCTTTTAACAGACTACTTAGGATCGAATAACGGTACGGAGGTCGTGTCGAAATCCTATTACTCCGAGAAAGGAGACTGGATATGTACCTTTATGGTCTGATTTTTGGACCAGTATATCTGAATTGGTGTCTATACATACTAAGACATATAGTTGGGACACTTTGATTTGCAGAACTAAAGTGTGAGGTGTTTGAGGGGTGCACACCACATTCACCCAGCAAGAAAATCTATAGGGGGGGTTCTGAGGTCTGAGGAGATTGGGGAATCATTTGCGGTAAAAAATTGCCCAACAGGGGGGTCTTTTGAGGTGTATGCAATAGTTCCTTTGGAAGTATTTGCTGCATAGATATTGTAATTGATATATAATCCATATGGTGGGATACAGGAATGTTGCTAACATATGGGGACAGTTTTATTTTGGACCCCCATTCAGTGTGCAAGTCTAGTAAAAAATACCCACTATGAGTAATTAGGATGTACAACCAAAAGATCTGTGTCTTATTATGGCAGTGTGAAACACACATAGCAATGCAGGTAACATCATTTGTTTCCCCCCCTCAGCCTCTATCCCCCCCTCTGCCGCTTACACAGTAAACACCGATGTGCACTGTGTAATTCGCGAAGGCTTCTGGGTGCGTCCACTTGCTCCGGTAGTGCGCTTCCGGTAAGTGGAACGCAAGCCGGAAGTCGCGACGGGCGGTGGAACGCAATGCTCCACGCCTACTCGCGAAGGGGGAACGCTGGGATGTTGTGACGCGCTTCCGGTCTGTGGAACGCAGACCGGAGGCAGCGCTATCATGGAGCGCACGCGGACACGCCTCTCCTGCCTCACACTGACAAGAGGCGTGGATAAAAGGAGCGGATCTCCGAGCTGCTGGTGGCGCTATTATCAATTAGACAGGAGGCTTGACTGTATGCCCCTGTCAGCGCACACAGAGGACAGAAGGAGGTTTCTCTGTTATCCTTGTCATACTGTCACTCCTGATGAAACCCACGATTTATCGAGTGGGTGGAAACGCGTCGAGTGTTTTGGGACAGCGTGCATAAGATAAGTTATATCAACTTGTATATACTGTCAACTGATATTCCCATGGTGTTGTGAGGTGATAAATAACCCTTCAATGATCATTATATTCCTGCTTCATATAGGGGACTGAGATATTAGAGTTTGGAGATACTCATGGTATGAGGGTGGAAGTGGTTTTATGCCCATTGAGTAGCTATTCCACTCATCGTAGTCCTTCATAGATACACCTTGTACCCCTGGTATCATAGTTTATTTACAGGGGGTCCTTATGGTGACCGGGCTGGATGATACACTGTTTTAATAACACTATGCCTGATATGAGGACTGTTTAGTATAATTAAGATACCATATCACTCCACTAAAGTAATACCCCGTATGTTAGCAAGGGTTTGAAGGGACACTGGGATTCACCCATGTCATCAGATAGCACCTTACTCCAGCATGGATGAATGTTTTGACTGTGCCCTGTATATAGGTGACGAAATATAGGGACAGCCGTCGTGGAACGGGGACACCGTATAACTTAGGTGTTTAAAACTCCGTTGCTAGGAAGTATAAGAAAACAGGGTTTGACTAGGGATATTCCCACCCCTGTTTGAAGTGTATGTTTATAGACACTGGGTGTGAGAAAACACTTTTTTGTTATTTTTAACAAATATTTATTAAAAGTTATATTTTAGAAGTGCACTTTAAGTAAGAGATACCATTTAAACGGGAGTCACAATTATCATATAAGTTAGATATATGCAATATGAAGCCGCTCCCCCTGCCGCTGATGGACGGGGGAATGCAGTGCATATTCATTACACTAATGGGCGGCCCCATGTGACCGCCCGCGGTCACTGCGGCCCCCTCCTGCCTCATCCAGCCCCGGTCACAGCCCCACCCCCACAGCAAATACCCAGTGACTCGAGTATAAGCTGCGGGGAGCACTTTTCAGCACAAAAATTGTGCTGAAAAACACGGCTTATACTCGAGTATATATGGTATTCATTTATATAGCGCTATTAATTCCATAGCACTTTACATACATCAGTAATGCTGTCCCTCTTGGAGCTCACAATCTAAATATCCTATCAGTATGTCTTTGCAATGTGGGAGGAAACCGGAGTGCCCGGAGGAAACCCATGCAAACATGGAGAGAACATACAAACTCCTTGCAGATATTGTCCTTGGTGGGAATTGAACCCAGGACCTCAGCACTGCAAAGGCTGTAGTGCTAACCACTTGAGCCACCGAAGGGTTAAAAACCAAGCTGCCATAATCCACGAGACATCAAAGGGTGAATATAATTCAGAAATGCCCTGAAACGTGGCAATATTACATTATGATTTTTGATGATATTCTAATTCATTGAGATGCACTAGAATGTACATTTTGGCAAACTGCAGTCTAGTTTTCTTATGTCTCTATATCAGCAGTGGGGTCCTGCTGGGACTCCTCCATAGCGTCTCATTTCAATTCATTTATATGTGGATGGATAGTTCGCACTGACACTGATGCTCTCTGAGCCTGCAGGACAACTATAATTTCTTTGGAACTTGATTGGGGCTTATCCACCATCCGAACTATCCTGCATTGCAACCTTCTATCAATTTTTCTCTGCTGGTCACATCCATGAAGATTAGCTACAGTGCCATGATTTGTAAATTTCCGCCTCTCCTCCCTCCCCTGCACTACTGTAACCCCATTCCTAGATGGAAAAATAAAGAGCACTGTGAAGAACTCAGAAGGGTGAGTGCCGTCATTGTTTCTCTTTTTATACTGAAAACTGTGTTTCTGGCAAGAGCACCTCCCAAGGTCTGGAGATTCAGGAGCCCAATCATTAGACCCGTGAAGACCCACTAGTGCCCGGTGTTTTCTATTTAAATCAACATTTCATTATTATGCTGCACACCGTCGACAAAGCATCATCAAGATCTCTGGAGTTCCAATACACACAAAGGAATTAAATTCATGTATGATAGAGGTGGAGCAGGATGGCCTGGGGATCCCACTGAGACATCTTCTTTGGATTCCCTATGGGAACATAACAGACCTACCCCCCCTCCCCGATATGACCAAGTCCACTCTACAAGTGTGGCATTCAGTAACAAAACCACTCTATACTGATGGCAAACTTAGCCCTCTTGTCCCCCTTTTTTCTAACCCTGCTTTTACACCGGGGTTCAGAAGGCAAAGATTTCTATGCTGGCAGAGTGTGAACGATACCCGATTGGGTCAGACCCTAACTAATGGGGATTTGCCTTCAATGGGGGAGATCCAATCTATTGATCCTACTAGGCCTATTAGATGGTTTGAATTCCTCCAATATAAATCATTTCTATTTCCGTCTGCCCGTACGTGCAGGGTGAGATTGATACCAAACATATTGGAGAGATTGTTCCAACAGGATTCCCAACCGAAGCGTAAAATTTCAGCCTTATACCTGGCCTTGGGATTCTTACGGGATCAGGGCACCTTGCACTTCCAGCAGGCCTGGGAGAGGGAATTAAACAGGAACATTATGGACAGTGAGTGGCAGAAAAGCTTTTTGTTTACACACAAATTAGCCAGTGCCTGTGTCGCACTTATTTAGGTGAATAAAGGAGATCATTACTTTGGAACCTTGCCTTCCTTGTGACTTCTTGGAGACATCCATTCCTTGTGATTCCATTGAGACAGCAGCGCGGACCGTGACACACCATCTTCCCTATATAGGATCAATTGATTTTTGTCATTCGCAGTGGATTATGCTAGACGCTGAGAATGGCATGTATATTGATTCCGTTACACGGGGTGAGTCATCTGTATTTTTAAGAATATTCAGTAAACTACAGCTGCACGATTTTGGCACTTTTTATACATAACAACTGAAATATGGGGGTCTGTATTATGACCAATATTATATAGTCAGCTGTGGATTTGTCGAGCCCCAGGACGTGGGGTACTTGGGTACCAGGCGGCAAAAGGGTTTAACTTTGTCACGGGGAATGGCGGCCGCACCTGATCCCGTGTCCTGGGTGACACTTCAAAAGGGGAGATTATGTACAAGGGATTATTTACAAGTTTATAGTTGTCGTGACCGCCACCTGCAGTACCTGGTGAGATGTCACCAGCGCCGCCACAGTCCTCCGGAGGTCGATGGTATTGTGGCTGAGATGGTGTAGTCCTTCGCAGCCAGGACTGGGACCTCCGGGGCAGCGTAGTGAGGAAAAGCCGGTTGTAGTGGAGCTGAGATGGTATAGGGAGAGTTGGAATAGTTTATAGAGGATGCTGGGAGTAGAAAGGAAGAATGCACACACCCAAGTCTCTTTTACCTTTTACTGGTGTTAGGCAGGTAAACGTTCCAGGGCACTGATGGGTGACCGGGCAGCACAATGGGTTCCCACAGCAAGAGGGTATAAGGCCTCCTCTGCTTTGTGTAGTTTCTGAAGCACAGCCTGCTGTAGTCTGACTTGCCTCCACTCTCTTTTTTTTCCCTGTCTCTCTCTCCTCCTGTGCGGTCTCCGGGATGACCCTCTCTGGACACTGCGGCTGGCCTGCTGTGCCTGGCTCCCTCTCTTGACCCACCTGGGAAATTGGGTAGCTGAAGCTTCCACGGTGCGACGGTGTTTTCTGTGGGCCTATAGTTCCCCACAGGTGCGGATCCCCAATATCCGGCGTTTCGCCTGGGACAAACTCTCTCGAGTTCCTTGCTCCTTTGTCTGTTCTGAGCTCCCTGCCTTCAGTCCCACTTAGGCTTGTGGGACGCCGAAGGGCCACTCCGATTCACTGGCTCGGGTCTGAATGCAGCGCCGACCACCAGGACTTCCTTCCAGCTCTTCTAGCGTCTGCACACACTCTGACTAGCTCCTCCCCAGCAGCAGTATATATAGGGGATCTTGCCTAAGGGCAGCAAGTGGGGCTCCCCCTACTGTGCCGGGGTGGAAGATGTTGTTTGTAGTAGGTACCTGCTGCTGTGCATTAGAGAGATCTGTGGTTACCTGCGTGAGCATCTACCCAAAAATTGTATCAAATAAATAAGAAATAAGCCATCACACAGCTCCAGATCCCGAAAAATGAGGACGCTACGGGCCGCGGAAAATGGCGCAAAAGTGCTATTTATTTTCTTTAAAAACTTCTACATTTTTTTTTCACCACTTAGGTAAAAGTAAAAGTATACATGTTTGATATCTAAGAACTCGTACCGGTCCGAGGACTCATACTGACACGTTAGTTTTACCATATAGTGATCATGGTGAATAAAAAAATTCAAAAACACAAGTGGAATTGCATTTTTGTTTGCAATTTCGCCGCACTAGGAATATTTTTCCCATTTTCCTGTATACTATATAGTAAAATAAATTACAGTCATATGAAAAAGTTTGGGCACCCCTCTTAATCTTACTCTTTTTTTTTTTTTTTATTGCTTTTTTGCAACAGCTATTTCAGTGTGATCTATGTAATAACTGATGGACACAGTAATATTTCAGGATTGAAATGAGGTTTATTGTACTAATCGAAAATGTGAAATATGCATTTTTTCAAAATTTGACAGGTGCAAAAGTATGGGCACCTCAACAGAAAAGTGACATTAATATTAAGTAGATCCACCTTTTGCCTCTAGTCGCTTCCTGTAGCTATTAATGAGTTCCTGGATCCTGGATGAAGGGATTTTTGACCATTTCTAGAAGCCATTTTCTAGAAGTCTGGATGATAGAGGCTGGGCCACAGCTTGGCAATGCCTGCAGGCACATTCAAAATGGCCACGACACCCCCGCAGCTCTGGGCCCGCAGATTGACCCCCCTCCCCCTATGGTCCATGCAAACCTGCTTCCTGCACTACCACAACCCTTCCCCAACCCCATTTTTCCTCCTTGGTAAGCCATGGCGGGTTCAGGATGGAGGACATATATAACAACAGTGGAACTCCCTGATATCAGCGGCTCTGTCCACAGTCCAATGTCCAGTTTCCCACTGTTGATCCTTTTGTTCTCTGCTAAATAAGCCGCCGCCAGAGGAGTTTACCAGCAGCTTTGTTACAGAGAAGAGGTGAGATCAGCAGAGTTAGCGCTCCTGTGTATCGAGGAGCCAGGAGACAGATTAGCCGCCATAACAACCTTCAGCGGACAGATACTGGTTCATCTTAATGAATTAGAATATCATCAAAAAGTTAATTTATTTCAGGAATTCAATACAAAAAGTGACACACATATATTATAGAGTCATTACAAACAGAGTGATCTGTTTCAAGTGTTAATTTATGTTAATGTTGATGATTACGGCTTACAGCCAATGAAAATCCAAAGGCCATTATCTCAGAAAATTAAAGTAGGGAGGATGAAGGGTCTGAGAATTAAAATGCTGCTGCAGTCCCCAGCGTGGTGCATATGTGGCGCCCCTGCGACCAGGGTGGCCACATAGGGAACTGCAGCCAGGCAGGAAGATAGACAGACAGTTTGTACACCAAACACCCTCACGGACACACTCACCCACAAAGGCGGCACCAAACCCGGAGCCCGGGACTCTAGGCGGGCAAGGGGTGGTGGGTTTAGAAGAAAGTGGCTGGGCAGGAAGGAAGGTCAGGTGACAGATAGTACAAATAGAGGAAAAGAGGAGGAAGGAGTTAGTAGGCCAGAGTGAGCCGAGAGGTACAGACATCAGAGCGAAAGTGACACGTCCCGGTGGGATTTGGCTTCCTGGAGATGCAGAATCCACAGAGTCACAGATACCATGGAGAGAAAGCTCGTCCATAGCCAGCATCCCAGGGGAGTGTGAGGAAAGAGACCGGACCGGTATCACCGGGTCCGAGGAACACGACACCACCGACCAACTATCGGCAGAGTAGCTTTCCCTACTTGGGCTAGAATCACACGGGTTAGATGGAGCCTGGTAACGCCTTGGAAGATAGGGTTACTGCAGGCTAGGCACACATCAGAGTGTCGGCTCTGAAGGGAACTGAAGCAATATTCCGGTTTCCCAGACAAACTGACGGGGAGCTCTAATTCCAGGTTGGAGTACCTAACACAAAAGAGTTGGAAGCACAGCAGCAACCACGAGGACACACATGGGTCCGAGCTGCCGCTATACAACCCAGAGCAAGAACAGGAGAGAGAACAGCCTGAAAGGACACTTAGAAGGAGTGAGGGGTCTCAGAGTGACAGCCTGGCTGCAGAGGGCTCAGCGTTACTGGAGTTAACTTACTTGTGTTGAGAACTGTACTGAGAATTGCTGTGAACTGTTTTGAAGAGCTGACAAGTAAACCCGGTGAACCCTGCCTGAGTGTCCGTGTATGATTCCAGGTATACAGAACTGTTTATCATACCTTTTTACCCTGCCAGGAGCAGCCCGACCCACGGCAGGCTCATCCATCTGGCTGCAGCCCCATCATCCATTCATCCTCCTGGCAGAGCAGCGCTGCAGCGGTGGTCCCATCATTGACCACAACCCGTGGGTGGCGTCACGACAAACATTATCCTTTTAAATACCCCTTTACTTGTGAGAACCCGGGACACGGTCCAGACCAGGACCTCCGTGACATCCCCAGCAGTACCCCGGTCCAGCACTGAGTACCCGTCCCAGTGGGCTCCACACATATAGAGTAGGGAGGATGAAGGGTTAAAAACCACGCTGCCGTATTCCACAAGACATCAAAGGGTGCATAGAATATTGATTTATTAGTCAACGTGTTTCAAGGCTCCCAGAAAAACCTGAAACATGGCAATGTGATATTGATTTGTCCTGAGGAAGGGACCAGGGAGCCTTGAAACGTGTTGACTAATAAATCATTATTATATTCACCCTTTGATGTCTCAGAGCGGTTTTTAACCCTTTATCCTCCCTACTTTAATTTTCTGAGATAATGACCTTTGGGTTTTCATTGGCTGTAAGCCATAATCATCAACATTAACATAAATAAACACTTGAAATAGATCACTCTGTGTATAATGACTATATAATATGTGTTTCACTTTTTGTATTGAATTAATAAAAAAAAATTACTTTTTGATGATATTCTAATTAATTGAGATGCACCTATATATATTGTGTATGTGTCCCCTTACTCAAAGGAATGGTTCTATTTTTACTAAATTAATTGAAAAATATAATCAATATATTAAAGCTGTATATATCTGATGTGTTTTTCACCTTTTTTTTCCACTAGATTCCATGAATCTTCATACAATCGGAGAAAAATATCATTAGCGCTGTAACAGCTGAGGTGCTAATGGCCATTGGGCGATCTATTGGGAGAGCCTTATGGCGGTAAGTCTTATAGTTATAGTGATATATGGGCTACATGGGAATCTGTATAAAGGCCGAGCTACACGCTGCGATGTCCCAGCGATCCGACCAACGATCGAGATCGCAGGATCATCGCTGGTGAGCTGTCACACAGGCAGACTCACCAGCGACCAGCGATGTTTACCCTGGGTACCATGTCCCAGCGTGGGCTGTGCGGCGCTGGGCATCGGCCGGGAGATCGTTGATTGTTGGTCTCCTGCTGTCATACATGGCAATGCTGGTCGCCCAGTGATCGAAAAATGGCCCTGGCCATTCCGCAACGATCTGCGACATATCACATTGTCAGGGGATCATGATTCAGTAAAGGTACGATCAGGTGTAGATGTTTAGCGGCTCATAAACTGGGTCTGACCTGCTGGGGGCGCAATGGAAAATTGCTGATCTTTTTAGATACCAAAAATGACTGCAGAAGGGATAGATAAAATAGATGAAGAAAATCTATGTGTATAACATTCTGCAGAATCTAGATATCATTTACTATGTTATTTCACCTCTGTTTTATCTTTTTACAGTTGGCTTAGAAAGAAATTTCCAGCCTGTATTCAAAGAGCAGATGATCCGGAGGGTAAGTACGGCCTAACTATTCCAACATTAATATCTACCGTATATACTCGCGTATAAGCTGAGTTTTTCAGCCCAAAAATTTGGCTGAAAAGTACCCCCTCGGCTTATACGCGAGTATATAGCCGAGTACACAGGCCGCCCGCCCGCCACCATCAGTATACAGGCGCCCCCCCTCCCCCATCAGTATCCAGGGCCCCCCCTTGCAGCCCAAACCTGTAAAGTAAGATCATTATACTTACTCCTGTGGCCGTCCCCGCTGACGACATCGCGCTCCTTCGGCTTCATCCGTCTTCTTCCGGCTTCCTCCTCCGATGGGCGCAGGCAATGACATTTGCACAAAGAAACACTAGAAGCAATGAGATGAAACTGAATGGGAGGAGACACAGATTAGATATTAGAAAAAACTTTTTGATAGTGAAGGTGATCAATGAGTGGAACAGGCGGCCATGAGAGGTGGTGAGTTCTCCTTCAATGGAAGTCTTCACACAGAGGCTGGACAGACATCTGTCTGGGATGATTTAGTGAATCCTGCTTTCAGCAGGGGGTTGGATCAGATGACCCAGGAGGTCCTTTCACACTCTACCATTCTATGATAAAAGCCTGACTAGCTATGTCTGCTCCTCTGCTCTGCCCCTTCATCTCTGTTTTAGAGGTGGCAGCAGAGAGCAAGATGTACACAGGAGGTAAGAGATTGGAGGGTGAGAAGCATCCATGACTTCAGGGAGGAAGATCAGTCAGGCTTTATTTAAGGAGGAAAGCACACTATGCAGTTTTCAAGCGGAGAAGGGTTAATCACATGGGCGATGTACAAGTGTTTAGAAATAAGAGCATCCACGGCAAACTGCATTGGGGAGAGGGAATCTCCTTCTTCTTGGTATCTGTCTCTGACCGCACAAGAGAGAAGTAAAATCTCATGAGGTCTTCAAGGAGAAATCAGTGCATGAATAAAGCTGTGCTGATGCATGAGAGCTAGTGAAGACACCCATCGCTCACATCCAGCATGTATTACTGTGAGAGAAACATCATAAACATTACACATTGCCTTATGATATCCATGCACTTGTGTGTTCCATGGGGGTAGTAAAGTAAAAAGGAACACATACTCAACTTCCGGCTCCTCGCCGGTAGACTGCCGAGACCCAGTATTCGGTTCCCCTCGCCGTGCAATGATTGAGACCACCACATTGTAAGTTTCAAAGCTTTCTTAAAAACACGAAACAAATCCGATAGCTATATAAAGGAAGGCGGGACGTGGGCGCTAGCTAACAATGGAACCCGAGGGACTGTTAGGAATTAATGAAAAGGGGTGGATTGATTTTGGCCGCAGCTCTTTGTTGTTTTGGGCATAACAGCCTACAGGCTCACTTGGAGGCTTAAAAGCCTTGAGGCGTATCAGCCAAGTAAGGCGTAACAGCCTTGAACGGCCTACCGGCCTTGCGCGGCATATCAGCCTTAGGTCCTGGGGGAGAGGCAAAACCTGATGCCCTGGCCGTCCTAGCCCGGTTGACGCCCTGTAGGAGGGGCGCCCGATTCCTAGGCCGTCCTGGACAGGTTGAATTTTACCAACTCCCTCTTCCACCGGCCAAGGAGCAGCTCTAAGCAGAGCCAGAGCATGCGACCCCCCCACACGTGCTTCTGATCTTCCTCCACCCCGTCTAGGATAACCGACAGGAATATAACCAACCTTATCTCATTCTGCTTCCATCCGAGTTTAGGAAACCTTCCACTTCGTTCTGTATAATTTCGTGGTGGACTACCACGCCATACCTGACCGCCACTAACCGCACAAGTCATGCGTTGACCTGTTTCCTGGAGTGTTCAACTGCTGACGGGTTTCTAGCTCATAGCCACGTACATTGGGCAGCGTAGCAGCCATATTATCACTATGCAATTAAAAGAGATCCAACGTTTCTGAATCTGTCTTCCTGATTGCCCAGTTCTTGCATCCTCATGGACACCAACTCGTCGCTCCTGGCATGTATACTACTATCACTGGATCCGTTAGCACCTTCGAAATGGCCACAGCCTCTGGAAGCACCTGCGCTGCCCATGTCGAGTCTATTGCAGTTTACCAATGGACATCATGAACCCGCAAACTGAGGTTTTCTCCTTTCCTGGCTTCCTCTTCGCTGCTTGCTTGTCTGCCCATATCATATCTGATTGACCCAAGACCCCGACCTAGGCTCTGCCGGCGCCTATAAGAAAAATTACACTTCCTTGTTACTGGGAGGGGGGGGGGGTAAAAGGAGAAAGAAGAACTTTAAAGGTAGTGAGTAAAGGTGGGAAGGGAGGCAGCTGATGTAGGAAGGGGGGAAAAGGAGACTGGAAGTGGGAAGCTGGAGGAGGAAGGAAGAGGCCGGAGAGGAGAAGAGGAGTAGAGTAGCGGAGTTAGGAGAAGAGAGGGGAATGCTGGGTCTTGGCAGGGGACGCCCGTGCATCGTCCTGCTCACAGTAAATATGGTGTTACATACCGAAAAAAGGGGTCTGACTTCCATCTTTTCACCTGTTGTATCTTCGTGGTTTGAAAAACCTGTTCTCGCCGCCTCCGTTGCTACACCGATCTGAAAGGAATGTGTGCCGTACTGGTTTGGTTGGCGACCCGCTTTCTTAACGGGACTTTTAGCAAACTGGCGAACTGCGCAACGGTAAGCGGGGCACCATCTACATGCGCGAAAAACATGATTGAGGAGTGCGAGAAGCGCCGTGTTGCTGTATGGTCTCCAAGGGGCATAGAGGACCTCTGGCTGAAAATGGGGGACCATATACCTTGGCTTGTTTGGACCGCCTGATGCGAATTCTAAACCCTTCGTTACATGTTATTGCGTCGTCATGCCGTAGCCCCCCCCTGGGCGGTGGGCTGACTTGTTAACTGGTTTGCTAACGTGTAGCGCTCCCAAAAGGCAACAGCGAATGCTGCAGTGACCAGCCCAGCTTAGTGGTGACTAACACAATATTGCAACCAGCCCTTTGCCATTTGATTGGAAAACAGGATGACTTAGTGTTACGGGACATTGGTGCCCTATTACAGGAAGGCCTGCTGACCATACCAAGTTGCAGTCAAATCAAATGTTAGGATTTCCAGGAGGTGCCCCGAGGGGGGAGGTTCTCCAATTTGTGGTGTGACAATGCACTTACATTTCTTACATGGGGAAAAACACGTCGGTCCTCCTGCACAGGTTTGCGGACTGATATTACGAGGCCGTATATATAATTTTTTATTTATTATTTTAATTATAATTTACTTATATATTTATTATTAATTATATACCCCTTTTTTTTTTTTTTTTTTTTTTGCCGGTTTGTGTTATATTGCCTTGACGCTTAGCCAAGCTGTCGAATCGCCTCCTCGACCTCTTGTAAAACCAGGAATTTCCAGGTCCTGCTTCCCATGACCTACCTTGGCAGGGCCTATGTCTAATGATAACCTTGCTAATAAGAGTACTGCGAGGTGTCGCAGTGTGGACTGTGGGTGCGGGATACTAACAGGTGTGTGTCATAACAACAGGATAGCCTCTATGCCATGGTTGAGTCGTGGCCTGCGAACTAGCCCGTACCCCCCCAAAACTCACCTTTTGGCACTAGCCCTGCGAGGCATGGGCCCTGGCTAAGGGAGGCTGGTTGCCTTATATAGCAGTAACGGATATATCCCCAAGCATTATGGTTGTACTAATGTGTATGCTTACCCATTGCATTGGGAAGTGATGTGTGTCTTCTTCCTGTAGAGCTGGAACCATTTTTTTTTTTTATAGATCTGGTGTCCTTAATTAGCTTTGTTTCTATTATGCTCACGTGGTGAGCTGCTACCTGTTAAATTATTACTTGAACCTAGTGTTATTATTTTCTGTCTATATATAAGAAGTTAGAGGCGGCACTTTCTTCAAAATTCAGTGATATGGGCATTATTCCCAGGGACCGCGACGTTTCGACCGTATGGTCTATCTTAAACAGTGTCCACCAGCAGTTATAATTTTTTTTTTTTTTTAATATAAAGCCTGTATAGCTGATCAATACGTGTTGTAGGAGCGGCTGTCAAAACGAATACTGGACCTTATACAGAAGGTGGTAACTAGCACGCTAGGTGGGGTTATGTACCTCAGCATGTAGCCGTGGGTGAGAAGTAAACTAACGACCAATGCCCGATGTGTCCCATCAACTGAGCCTGAATTTAGTTATCTACCTAACGAACAAGAAAGGATGGGAAAATGTGAGGGTGAGCTTCCCTTGGAGGAGCCTGTTTGATGTTCTGCTATACCCTTCATGGCTTTGAACTATCACAGCATGTGAAAACTCTTATTTAGTCAAGAATTGCAGGCAATATCCTCCTGAATTTACTGTTACATTAACTCCAATAAGTCATGAAAGTCAGTCTTGGAATTACTAGGATATGTAGAAGTGTTCCAGAGTTGTAACCTCAGAAGGTGACCCGGTAAAATTGCAAATTGAGGCTTGGCCCTTAAGGGGTTAATATAGCCAGGGAGCTGAATACCTGTTTTGCGTACCAGACCAGCGAGACGCACGATCATACGTACCAATCAGACCGGGCCTCACCATCCCCATCTTGGTGGAATGTCGCACCTGAATTGTGCCAACCTGTACCTGTAGCATTCTGTGGAAATAGACACTTACGTGATGACTGGCAGAGATGGTGTAGGTAAATGTATCTATATGGCTGAAATGTGAATCAGTTTTCGTGATCTCATTACCATGTGTGTTAACCATTGCAGAAGCGCTTGCGTGTAATCTTAAAGGGAGATGATGTTACTAACACTTGGGGCAACCTGAGTGCGGATTCTCCTGAAAGGCAACTGCTGGGGCATCCTTGTACAGTATGGTATAACCTTCTTGGAAGTTAAATCTATTTGGTGTGTTATACACGCATATTTATTAATCTTTGCAGGTATGTATATATCGACCTGCCTCCAGTGTGTATACACTTGTCTCGGTTATGGGTGCCTATATCTACGTAGATGTACGTATGCACCTGCTGCGCAGCTTAGGCATGAGCAGAGCTGATCCCAGATTGCCTATAACTCTGCATTCACCCTCTGCCTAAGCTTAAGGTTGCAGGCACAGCAACCTGTGATACGGATTGTAAGCTGCAATAAGGACAATGCGGTTGTGTGCAAGGTGTAGTGGTAACAATAGAATAAAACCATGCAAATGAGCAATTATTATTGCTGGGGAGTGACTGGTGCCACGGTATAAGGAACTAGGCAGGGATACGTGGCTTGAATTAAGCAGCTGATACATATGACAGCAATTGATCGATACAGGCTTTGTGTATAACTATATTATGATACACGCTGCTACGAGGTGTATGATGATTCTGAACAGGATCTGGAAAGCTGGGTGACTTAGGGTGGTGACGTCAATGCATCTTTCAGTGAAAGCGGGGAAGAAGCGCCAACATCACACACTCTCTGCCATGTCAGTGATAAACTAAACAAATCCTCCCCTATGATATATGGACTTACTAATGTGGAACATGCTTTAAGGAGGGGCTCCTCCCAACTTTTGGCACTACATGTACCAGCATGACCGTGACTATTGCTCAGCTGGGAGTTGATTAGATCACATGCTTATGGTCTATTAGGATAGAGTTATGCATGTTTGAAGGAGCACCGCAGCTGCGTGATGCAGCCTGCTGCCCCTGACTGCTGAGCCCTGTCATTAAGCAAAATATGCTCCTCCAGCAGCGTGCTTGCTGGGATGGCCGTGCCAGTGTGGTGGGTGGCTGGCCAGATGTGTGGGAGCACGCCACGGAGGCTGTGTGTTGTACTGTGGCACCCTGGCACCTGTTGGGCACCACAGAACCCTTGGGGCACAAATGGAGTAAGTAACAGCAAAGCAAAACCCACAAACAACACAACACCTTAGAACACCTGGTTTCACCCCGAGCCTCTAGGGGGAGCTCCACTGGTGACTTTGAGCCAGTTCCCCCTATAAATAGAGTCTTGCAGGGAGAAACTTCAGAGTGTGGTAGACGCTACAAGAGCTGCCAGCCTGTGTGAAACCTCTACCCTATGAGGGACACACTAGGCCCAACCAGCCTGCTAGCAAGTGGAAATCCCTGCAACTGGGATAATAGGAAGAAGGAGAACACTCTCAGGGGACACAGAGTTATTCTGGCTCTTTCCCTACAAACCGGTTACTGGAACCGAAGCTGTGGAAGCTACCAGCCACCACAGAGAACCAGCACATCCAACAGGAGGTTTAGCCACCTGTTCCACCTGATGCACCTACCCACGAGAGCCCAGGGGAGAGTACTGATCCCGCTCAGACCCTTTTACAGTGCCCTCAGTGCTGACAACCAGGTGAAGCAAGTTCCATTGAACATACTGCCCGGTCCGGCTGGACTCCACATCCACCCGACCCTAGAGAGAGAAGTAGAGAAAGGAAGCCTAACACTGCTTGCTGTGAAACTCCAGAAGTGCCAACTTCACTATCCCGGTCCGAGTGTACCTGATTACCAACCAGTAAAGGTACCTAAAAGAGACTTTGTGTGGTTGTACGTTACTTCAGGATTCAGCGCGCAGCACCCTGCAGCTGCCTCACAACATCTTGCGCAGCTCCCGGCTCCGGGGACTCCTGCTCATCCTGTGGGGAGCGTCCCATCTCGCTGCTTAACATCCCCCGGAGAGCCCGCAGCGCTGGTAAAGTTACCAGAACACCCGCAGGTGGCGTCACGAAGACAAATCACCCCACTGTTCCGCCATTACCACTATTGATCTGGACCACCGGGCCTACACCACCGCAGGCGCGGTTCCGTGACTGGAGGAGAAACAACGCCCGCTACGTGTACCCCCCGGCTACGGTGAGTCAGTACCCTGTGTTCCAGCCGAGCCCGTTGTGTCGTGTGCACTGATGGTGCTTGGTGCAGTTACACTGTGTGAGGAGCTGTGCTGCAGCTGCAGAGCTCTCTCATCGGTCAGCATTGCCCGATCAGCTTGCTCTGCAGCTGTGTCTTGCAGCCTTGGCTCCGGCTGGCTGCCTCTCTGTACAAGCAACAGATCGTTGCCTGCCGGATGGGCGGAGCCACCCGGGCCTGTGACATCACGGAAGTGATCCAGGGGAATGGGCGGTGCCTGGGAGTGATGCAGCGAAGGGGGCGGAGCCACGACATGACTCTGTGGGCGAGGGGCTGAGCCTAGTTTCTGTGCCCGGCCCTTAGTGTTCCTTCTATGGGAGCCGGGGTGGGGCAGCGGCAGCCCCATGTGGGGGTCCGAGATATGGACCCTGGCCTGGCCTGCCGCCGGTGGAGAGCCTCCCCTGTGACCCGGAGCCTCTCTGGAGGACGGGTGCTCCGTGCTGACCTCCTGCCAGCCTGCACTGGAGGGGCAGACATAGGAATGCAGGCTGAGGACAGGGAGACCTGAGGGGAAGGGATCAGTGAGGAGCCTGATGGATGGATCCCGGGGGAGTGGGTGCTGGAGCCTGGGGTTGCAGGGGAGGCTATAGTGGACTGTGCAGCCTGGCAGAGGGAGAGATCCGGAGGGGCCGGGGTGGATGGAGCCCTAGTAATTCCTCCTCGGGTGAATGTACCCTTACATAGAAAAGTGGGGGAAGTAGTGGTTATCCTTGAGGAAACCAGCTGAGTATGGAGTGTTACAGGCAAAGCTCAAGGGGAGAAAACTAGACAAGGATTATTTCATTTTGCAGAAGGTCGCAGGTATTGCCATATTATTCGACCCTTTGATGAGTCTTGTAACAAATAACAAGACTCACTCCATATTCATCCAGTCTCTTTAAGGAGGGCCCAGGCTTCCCCTTGTTGCTCTTCACCTGCCCAAACTCTGCTCTGCAGTGATGAGGCGTAAACCCTAGAACAGTCTGTTTGTTCTGGCTTTTGGCATTTATCCCTGATCATGTGATATACAGCCGGCATCTTCCTGTAATAGCAGTGACCGGAGCTTGCTTTGATCGCTGCTGTTTTCGATGCTGCCATTAATTGTTATTGTTCATTATTGCAGTATAGAGTACAAGAGATCAGATAATCGCAGGTTCATGTCACCTTAAGGGATTCTGAGCACAGAATGACTGAACAAACCAAGTACGGACTCTCAGAGAGCACATAGTGTGGCCAAACATTTAAGTGCACCTTCCCTTGTTTTCATTTATCTCTGCCCTTCTCTGTGAAGTCGGAGCTGTCAATCAAAGAAGGTGAGGGTGGAGATAGAAAGAAGTAGATGGGAAGGTGGCGATTAAGAAGTAGGTGAGAAGCTGTACTTAAATGTTTGTCAGAGCAGAGAAAAAATTGTCTAATTTACGGGGCAACAACCACGGTAGTATACATGGAAAGGACTCACCGCTTTACATGCTTGTCGTCAGATCTACTGTTTCTCCTCCTTGGACAGATGGGTGTGCTTTCAGTAACACTGCACTGCTGGAAGGTTCCACAATCCGTGGCAAAAAGAAGCAGCGGAAGCACTCATAAATTATGTGTGTAGGAAATGCAGTTTTTAAAAGAGCACAAAAAATGTGAGAAAATAAGTCATATGGCACAAAAAGCATTATCTTTGCTGCATTGTAACCCATCATTAACAACCGGTGTAGTATTGTGTAATGTTTTTTTCTCTCAATGAAATGACATTTACACTTTAAATGTTTGGATGAGTCCTGATGCACCGAGTGCCTGGACTTAGTTTGATCAGTCATACTGTGCCGACAATCCCTTTAGGTGACATGAAAGTCTAGAGTCCATTTTCTATCAATAAAAACTACATTTTGGAATGAAAAAGTTACAGGTCTGACAAAAATGGCGACTCAAACCAAGTTGTGAAGTTTATACCACTCTGTATCTGTATATATCCAGCTTTTATTAGTTTATCACTGACCTGCAGAATCCTTTCACCCAGTTATTGTTAGAGCGCTGAACATCGCAAAAACATAAGGCAATTGGGTATTTTTATCCATTTCACCCCACTTGTAATGTTATCCCTGTTTTCATTCTATATTACAGTACAGTAAATGGCGTCACCTCCCATGCGTTTCTAGACTCTAGTGTGTGTTCAATAATGATTGTATTCTTTCCATGTATAGGACAGTGAAGGAAGGTTTTGGAGTTTACTGTATTATCATGTTATTATTTATTGACTATTTATATGAAATAAGTCTTATTTTATGTCTGGACTACTCCTCATTCAGAAACCATTTCATTATAGGCACAATATGTCTGACATGTGCTGGGCAATGATTATATGCTTGCAGGGGGGGTATGACTCACTATGGGCAGATGTGTGCCATCTCTGACTGCCCGCAGTGCTGTCACCTGTACCACCCACTGATCACTACTGAGTCATTCTCTATTCTACTCCTTGCTGCTTTCCATGCGCCATGATAAGGTGGTAGAAGCCCCGTGCCAGCTAGGAAAGAGATCGGAGGTAATGGTAGCATCCCGTTGTCTCCTGTGCTGAATGTAAACCGGGCACTGGTCCAGTTTACATTTCCACTCCCTTTCCTGTATCATTCATGATGTGTTGTTACTGTGTGTCATCCTCCCTGTCTTGTCAGCTCTACAATATGTATACCTTAGTTGGTGCACTCCACCTCCATCATGGATGCTATTACTATCATTACCTCAAATTATGGTAAATCGCAGAATTACTGCAATGTAACCTTGACCATGGAGCATTGCAAGGGCTGCGATTTTATCATGACTTGCCCCGGCATCCTGCACAGCTGCAAACCTGCATTGCTGTCCGCCATAGAGGTAGGTTATTGATTCAGCATTTTTTAAGTCCTACAGCGGATATTACTCAGCTTTTCCCAAACATCTGATTGACAGATCCATCTACTTCTATAGTGTCCAATCAGTATCATGAAAAGCTGAATGGCCATCAATATGGCTGCTAAAAATGTCCTCACCCCGCTTTCCCTAGCTTCTGGTAACTGTTACATGCACCTCTCCATCATTGCTGGTGAATCAAGGGGTGAGTCCAGAGACCACTAATTCAGTGTTTCCACCGCAAAGTCCCCACATGAGACGTAAGCGGCCAGTCTCACCCTATATACATTGGAAGAGGAAAATTCACAGAATCTCCATAACACAATAAAGCGCAATGCAGATTTGAAAGTCTCTGCACATCAACATCTCGGCGGTCAGCATCGTCCTCTGTGGTTCAACTCCGACCAAGAAGAATTACATCGAAAATTAATCTGACATCTTTTTGGATGGAAAAATTAAAATAAAGATCTTTAAGGATGTGCTTATTTGTGCAGCCACATTATTTGAACTAATTATTTGTTGAAGTAAGCTAATCGGATTCAGGTCTGGGCTCCAAAACGTTGATCTCCTGGTGAAGCCATTCTTTATTTAATTTCTAGGTCGTTTACGGTCGTTGTTGTGCTGAAAGGGGAATTTCCTCTTCAGCTTTTTAGCAGAGGCCTCATGGTTTTGGTTCAAAATTCACTGATATGCAGAACTATTTATACTTCCCTTCACCATGACTAAAACGCCAAGTTCCAGCTGCCAAAAAAACAGCTCCAAAGCCTAATGCTGCCTCCACCATGCTTACTGTTGGTATGGTATTTTTTTTTTTGTGATGCGCAGTGTTTGCCTTGCACTAAACCTTATTTTTTAATTTATGACCAAAAGGTTCAACCTTGGTCTCATCAGACAATAACTTAATTTCTAACTGGCTTTTGGCAGACTTTGTGGATTCTGGCTAAACATAGCCAGGCTTTGCTGTCTTTCTTTGAAAGAAAATAAAGACTTCTGTCTTGCCCACCCCACCCACAGACCAGAGATCTAAGGAATACAGGAGATTGGTGTCACATGCAGCACACAACCAGAACTTGTCAGAAATTCCTGCAGCTCCTTTAATGTTGCTGTAGGGCTCTTTCCAGCCTCTCGGGCAAATTTTCTACTTGTGCATACACATATGTTTGTGGGCCGTCCAGCGCACCACTTCTTTATGATCATCTTCACAGTGTGCTATGGTAGATCTCCTTGGAATTTGTTTTTATTTGCACCCTTTTTATTGTTGTTGTCTATAAGCGATGATTTCCCTTTTCTGTGCTGTCAGCTGTTTACAGACCATAGCATTTACTGTAAGAAAATGGCAGGAAAACCCTCCTAGAAAAGCTAAACTTTATGGGATTAATCAAAGTCGCCGTAAATGGTGGTGGCCGTTTACTGACTACTGTGTAACCTGAGGGTAAATGTGATTTAGCTTATTCTAAACACAACCATATTCCCACTTATAAGAGGGTGTTCACACTTATGCAACCACATTATTTTAGTTTACCATTTTTCTCCTCAAAATTATTTCAATTGAATTGTACAGATTTTGGGGGACAGAGATGGACAAATTCTGGCATGATTCTTCTTGATATGTATATTTTTTCTTTACATACAAAACACCTGGAATTATAACAGGGATGTGTAGACTTTGTATATCCACTATGCATACGGTATATGTATATTTGTATATCCGAGAAAGAAAAAGCCAGGCGGCACTCACCGAATTTCTGAGATCCTTTTATTCATCCAGTTATTCACAAGACATAATCAAGCGGGGAGAGGGAGTGGGGAGCACGGATGACGGCTGCAGTTTCACGGAGCAGTGCCGCTTCAACGGGTCCAGTTCCTCTATTGCATATGTGTATATTTGTGGTGTTCTCTGTTTTACACTGCTTTCCTCCAGGTATCTTGGTAATCTTCTATACTCCTAATGAAAGGGCATCTAATTGAGCCCTACTGATGAGTGGTGAGGGTGTTCTGCCGAATTTGTTGGTGCCATATATGCAACAAGGCTCAATGTTGTAACTTGTGGTGCTTATGTCACAGATCTAAATGTCCCCCTAGAAGGAACGCCAAAGCCACTAGCCAATCCAATGTCTTTATAGACGACGCACCATCCCAATACATGGCACACAATGAAACACTCCCATCAGTACTTTGGTTAATGTCTGTCTCTACATGATGCCGTCTTTCTTTGTCTGTCTCTTTGTGAAGCTCCATATGACGTGTTCTCTAAAATCTTTAGTGTCTTTTCTCTCTTTGACAAGGTGCGGGTGCTCCTTCCAGCCCGGCGGTGGCTCGCAGGGATACACAAGGTAATTGAACCGCATGAGCGTGCCAAGCATGTGAAGTAGGACTGCTCTGTACTAACATTGTTTAGACTAGGGGAAAAGGGGGCCAAGGTGTTAAAGGGGTTGTCCGGACTAATGATATTGATAATTTATTCCTTTGGTTAGGTCTTTAGTATCAAATTTGTAAGTGTCTGATCTGTTTATATTCAACAATAACAGCTGATCGGTGGGGAGGCTGGTTGTTGGACCCTCCCCCACCACTACAGATCTGATATTGGTGACCTAACCATAAACAGGTCATCGTCATCATCATTATACTGGGACCCTAAAGTAGTTACAGTACTTTACCCCTAAAATAAAATCTGCAACTTTGTCATAAATCTGTACCTAAAATGCAAAAATGTGTAGTGTTTGACTGTAGGCCCTGCCATTTTGTCTGCTGCTCCTGTGCATCTATAGTCCAGTGAGCACACACCCCCTGTGGTTCAGCCCTGCGGTCACACTGATTTCTATTTATCCTTTACCTTTTGCAGTTGAAGGAAGTATAATCTCAGGATCTGACTACAGAGTTTGTGTTGTCTGTTACCATGGAAACCCATACTCTGACCGGAGCTGCAGACACAATGGTTTTTGTTTCAAGCATGAATTATTGCATGAGCACATCTGAAATGCATTGATTACATGGATGTATTTATTATTTTGTAAAAATTGAAGGTTTTATTATTGAACTTTTGTGCAATTTTCTATTACGTTCTTGCATTGCTTAGTTACTTACTAATACTAGGGTTCATGGTAGCAGGGAACCATCTGATCTTCTCATCACTGGTACCAGCTAGACGGCCAGAGTAAATGTGTATTGGTAACGCTACACTACACTACAACTTATATTATAGATGGTCAGGCGGAGGCTAAAGGGTTATTCCCACTCTGTACCTGGAAGAAAAAGGATTTTGTGCACCCACATTTCCATTGTCAGAATGAGGGGGATAAATGTTGGCTGAAATCTCTGCTGGATCTAAGTAATTGGATCCATTTGACCTTTCATGGCCTCTGGATCTCTTGCTTCAACAACTTATTAAAATATGACAGTCTCATTAATCAAAACTGTCTAATGATGAGGCTCTTCCCTGTTTCTCACAATGGGAGGCATATTCACCATCCTGGGCCAACCCTGGTATACATGTCCCCCATCCTGGGCCCATCCTGGTATACATGACTCGCACCTCCTGGTATACATGTCTCCCATCCTGGCACATCCTTTTATACATGTCCCTCATCCTGGTATACATGTCCCCCCATCATGGGTCCATCCTGGTATACATGTATACCAGGATGGGGAACATTTATACCAAGAAGAGGATGGGGACATATATACCAGGATTGGGGACATCACTACATAATTGGGGCGGTCAGTGGCGTAACTTCAGGCCCATGGGCCTGGTGCGAATGCTCCAATGGGGCCCCCAATTATTGCAAATCTTTAATAGTATTAGTCTTTTTCTATAGGCCAAAGGGACTTTTGGGGCCCCCCTAGGCTGCAGGGCCTGGGTGCAATCGCTACCCCTGCACCTATTGTAGTTACGCCCCTGGGGGGCGGTTTATATGTCCTTTTAGTATTTAGAATGCTACAAGGGCTCATACATCTGACCAACATGCAGAGGGGGCTGGTCCAAAGTTTTCATTTGGGCCCATTGGATGGAGGACATATATGCCTGGATAGGGGACATATATACCAGGATAGGCCAACGTTGGGGGACATATATACCAGGAAGGTGCCCAGGATGGGTACATTATATACTAGGATGGGGGACATCACTATATAATAGGGGAGGGGGGCAGTTTATATATCCTTATAGCATTTAAAATGCTACAAGGGCCCATACATCTGACCCAACCTGCTGGGGGGCGGCAGGTCTAAAGTTTTCATTGGGGCCCATCGGACTTGTTTGTGGAGGAGGCACTGTATCTGCAGAGGGTTCAGTAGGTAAGTATTGAAGTATTGCTGGTTTTATACAAGGCAACCCCTGTAAAAGAGAGTGGTTTATTTTGCTAGATTGGGTGTTTTCTTGTTCCATTAGGGAGCTTGACGGTCAGTAAAGTGTCCTCGTCATTATCTGGAAAACCAAGAAACTAGTGTAAACTTCCCTCCATAAGATGAGGTTGTGATCGCTGGGAAAGAATCGGTTACAGGGAGGGATTCTTCCCAATGTAGAGCTGAAGTGCAGTGGAGCCATTCTATACACTGTATAGTGCATGTGGACATTATCCAGATGTAGCTTTGTAATAACAATCATGGCGTCTATGCTGGCACCTGTAATGCCATTTACTATACATAATGTACTAATATAGTAACTTACCCAAGTTATCCATCTTCTGCATGATTAATGCCTCGCTTGCTTTTTAGTCCTGTGCCATTAGCCTGTATACAGACATGGTTACTTGCATGAAAGCAGACTGTGAGTTTCTGATTTGTCTTTCAGTTCATGCACAACCTCCCCAGTACGAAGGCCCGGTGGCTGCGCCCTGCTCCTCAGTGAGGCCGGTGAGTGTCTGCGGATTGTTTCCTTTATCCTCTTTATGCAGCTTCTATCTATCTAGTTAAAAATTGCTGCAGCACTCCGGGTGAATGATGTATATTGCCATACCCTGTATATGACGCCAGAATAAAGGCAGATTACATCATTCACCCGGAGTGCTGCAGCTATTTTTAAATATATATTTCAAGCTAAGTTAAAAGCGGAGCTGAACTGCACCCAAGAAGGCATTGCTGCTCCATTTATTACTTCTATCTATCTATCTATCTATCTATCTCCAAAGAAACCAGGCAGCACTCCAATTCAGAAAAAAGTGGACATCCTTTAATCCTCAGTGGCGCAACGTTTCGACTTGTATGGTCTTTGTCAAGCACCATACAGGTCGAAACGTTGCGCCACTGAGGATTAAAGGATGTCCACTTTTTTCTGAATTGGAGTGCTGCCTGGTTTCTTTGGATTTATATATTACATTTGAACACCGTATTCAGGAAGTACTGCACCCCCTTAAATTTTCGAAGTTTGTGCTGATTCCCATTTTTTGTTTTTTATCTATCTTATCACCTGTTGTTGTGATATTGAAATATAAAAAAGAAAAAAAGAAAGAAGAAAAAACGAACAAAAATAATAACAGGCCTTACAGGCCTTACAGGCCTATATTTTACCTCTCCTACTGCTTTGGTCACTGAACTGGTTCGGCTTGTGACAGCCAGGGGGTGTATACTGCAGGGGGGTGTATACTGGAGGAGTTGCTGTTTTTTTCATATTCCACTTCGTGTCAGCCTCCTAGTGACTGCAGCTTAACACCCATGGTCCTGTGTCCCCCAATTAGAGGCTCAGAGCAAAGGGTTTTACGGTGAGCACAAAAAAGTCTCCTTTTCTACTTCGCCTCATTGGGGGACACAGGACCGTGGACCGTGGGTGTTATGCTGCTGTCCACTAGGAGGCGACACTAAGCAATCTGCAAAAGAGTAACAGTGGCTCCTCCTCTGCAGTATACACCCTGGAGCAGGCACTGCCTCTCCAGTTTTTTGCTTAGTGTCGAAGGAGGCACACGACCATTTTTCCTCTCTGTGATTTTTCATCTTTAAAGAAGAAAAGTGGGTCCGGCGTGGCCCCCGGCATGCTCCTTCCTCGGCCACCCACTGTTGGGGCGCTGGGTTGAAGTTGAGAATCCATACATATGCCGTACTCCTTTCTCGGCTTCCCACTGTTGGGTTGCTGGGTTAAAGTTGAGACAGCCCAGCATGCCACCCTCCTTCCTCACTCCTTTCCGGTCTGAGGTGAAGTAGAAGCTGGACTACCTGCCAGATGACGTCCCCCTAATCACCCCTGGGTGTTTTAGGCAGTGGCACCACAGGTATCAGCAGCCCCTGGCTGCATTGGGCTGCAGAATACATGGGCAGGCTAGCAGGTTAAGCTTAGCACAGCCTGCACAAGACAGAAAGTCTGGATGTGCAGGAGCATTTACATTACTGGCAACAGCCTGCAGGCTGACAGGGGCACACAGCAGGGCTTTGCAAGCTGCATCTATGGAGCAGCTTACATATTTTTGTGCAGCATCTCCTTGTTATACTGGCGGTTTCACCTTCAGTACTTTGTACAAGGGCCCTGGAGTCCTTTCCCCCGGTTTTCTGGGCCCCCCAGCGTCTTTTTTCGCGCCTCCGCGCCGGCCCCTCACTATTTCCGGGGACCTCAACTAATTGAGGCCCCGGCTTGGGCCTAGCGCGGAGGCCGCCTCCCCTGTGCCGCCCCCGTCCCGCCCCGCCGGATGACGCTGATCGCGCGTCATACAGTGGGCGGAGCCGAGAACGGGCGCGCTTTCCAGCCTAGAGCCCGCCCGTTTAGCTCCGCCCCTTCCTCCTTCTTTTCCACGGACGCCATTGGCACACGTGGACCCTGCATCAGCCATCCGGGGGGACACAGGATCCGGGCGGCCTGTCCAGAGCGGCGCTGGGGCTGGTAAGACCTCTGCAGGGATCTTCTCTGCAGAGGTTCTCAGTCTCTCTCTCTCTCTCCTTGTCTCCTCCTGCAGCAGGCACTGTTAACAGTGACCCTATTCAGCCCCTCCACTAAGGGTGACTGTGTACACAGGGGACTCCTGGTTACCTCTATTTCTGCACTATAGCCCATACCACCATGTCTGGCAATAGGAGTAAGAAAAGCTCCAAGGCAGCCAGCACCTACTATGCTACTTGCACTGTTTGTAAGGCTGACCTCCTGCAGGATGCACCTTGCCACATTGTGAGAGCTGCACGCAGGCTGCAGATACTGAGACCCCCACTACCCGGGCTTCTACCAGTGCCCCTGACTCTACCCCTGCGTGGGCCACAGTTATGTCTCAGAATATGACGCAGTCCATTGACAGATTGTCTGCCACACTGCTGCAGTTTATGCAAGCCCGTTTGCCACCTGAAGCTGCCGTTCAGGCCTCGGCGTCTCAGCCAGAAGTTTCGGAACCGCGACAGGCTGCCGACCGTGCCCCGTCAGCCTCTGACTCTGGGCGTAAGAGACCACCTCCGTCTCCAGAATCCCCTGCGGGCTCTGCAGCCTCTGCATCCTGCAGGCGTCAAGATGACGCACAGGAATCCGAAGGTCTCTGTTCTACGGACTCAGAGAGTCACTTAGATGAGTCCCTAGACTTAGATGCGACCGATACGGTGGCACTGGTGGAAGATTTGATTACTTCCATCAACCAGGTTCTGGAGTTGTCAGACCCTCCGGCTGATGCTCCGGAGCATAAGGTGTCCTTTTAAAGGGCCAGGAGACCACATAAGCATTTCTCAGACCATCCAGAGTTCCAGGAAATCCTCAAGAAACATAGGTTACACCCTGACAAAAGGTTTGGTAAGGCTCTGGAAACGCGTTACCCCTTTCTGCCTAAGGTCACCCAGGATTGGACTGATCCGCCGCAGGTGGACCCTCCTGTATCTCGTCTCGCTACCAAAACTCTCCTGTCCTTACCGGACAGTTCATCCATAAAGGACCCCATTGACCGTCAGGTGGAGCAGATGGCGAAGTCCGTCTTTGAGGCCTCAGGCTCTTCTCTAGGGCCAGCCTTTGCTTCAGTTTGGGCCTCAAAGGCTATTATGACTAGAGCTAATTCTGTGCACTCGGCTCTTCGGTCCTTGCAGGTCGACCCAGCATTGTTAGACCAGGGTGTTCACCAAGGTCATGGCGGCTGTCATGACCATACTGCACACAAGAGGAATGGTAGTCCTGCCATACCTAGACGATTTGCTCATCAAAGCCCCTTCCTTCAGGGAGTGTCAGCAGAGTGTTTCCATCACGGTGGACACCCTGCGTCGGCTAGGCTGGTTGGTGAATCTGCGGAAGTCATCGCCAGTTCCGTCACAATCTCTAACATTTCTCGGGATGCGTTTCAACACCCCCAGGGGTCTGGTCCTCCTTCCTCAGGACAAGGCGAAGGCCCTTCGACAGGGGGTCCACAGTCTCCTACGGCCTTTTCCTCAATCACTTCGGTTCGCCATGAGAGTCTTGGGCAGGATGGTTGCCTCTATGGAAGCGGTGCCGTTCGCTCAACTTCACCTCCGGCCTCTCCAACGGGCGATTCTGAATTCGTGGAACAGGAACCCTTCTGCTCTGGACAGGTTATTCCAGTTGTCACCTACAGCAAGGAGTTCCCTCCATTGGTGGCTCAAACCTCGTTCCCTCACGGGAGGAAGGTC
Organism: Allobates femoralis; assembly: GCA_033576535.1. Lineage (NCBI taxonomy): Eukaryota > Metazoa > Chordata > Amphibia > Anura > Aromobatidae > Allobates > Allobates femoralis. The sequence continues at coordinate 46,070,876 of JARQOC010000002.1, read as the reverse complement.
CTTTCTACCGGTCTGCTGGAAGATAGTCACTACCGACGCAAGTCTCAGCGGGTGGGGAGCAGTACATCGTCATCACACGGCGCAGGGAACATGGTCTCCGGAGGAGTCGGCCGAGCCCATCAATCTCCTGGAAATCCGAGCCATATTTCTGGCGCTGAAGGCTTTTCATTCCATGCTGGCAGGAACACAGGTCCGGATTCAGTCGGACAATGCCACGGCCGTGGCATAGATCAACCAGCAAGGCGGAACCCGCAGTCTTCGGGCCATGCACGAAGTGTACCGCATTCTACACTGGGCAGAATCGACGAACTCAACGCTGTCAGCAGTTCATATTCCGGGAGTGGAAAACTGGGAAGCGGATTTTCTCAGTCGCCAGGGCATGGACTCGGGAGAGTGGTCCCTACATCCCGACGTGTTCCAGCAAATATGCCGTCGCTGGGGGACTCCGGATGTAGACTTGATGGCATCTCGATTCAACACAAAGGTTCCCATGTTCATGGCCAGATCTCACGACCCGCGAGCTCTAGGGGCGGATGCCCTAGTTCAAAACTGGTCTCAGTTCCAGCTGCCTTACATCTTCCCTCCTCTGCCTCTCATTCCCAGAGTGGTGCGGAAGATCAAGCAAGAAGGCATTCAAATCATTCTCATAGCCCCAGACTGGCCCAGACGGGCATGGTACGCCGATCTCGTACAGCTCGCGGCGGACGTTCCTTGACGCCTCCCTTGTCGTCCCGACCTTCTGTCTCAGGGCCCGTTTTACCACCAGAATTCAGACGCCCTGAATTTGATGGCGTGGCCCTTGAGACCTGGGTACTAACCCAAGCAGGTTTCTCCCCTGCCGTTATTCGGACCATGATCAGAGCACGGAAGTCGGCATCGGCAAAAATTTATCATCGCACCTGGAAAGCTTTCTTCGCATGGTGCTCTTCTCGAGATCAACCCCCTCTTCCCTATTCCTTGCCGCTAGTTCTGGGGTTCCTTCAGTTGGGGTTAGAGTCTGGTCTCTCCCTAGGTTCCCTTAAGGGTCAGGTTTCAGCTCTGTCAGTACTTTTTCAATGTCGTCTTGCTGTTAAACCGCAGGTTAAGACCTTTCTCCAAGGAGTTAATCGCATTGTCCCTCCGTACAAACGACCTTTAGATGCATGGGACCTTAACCTGGTACTTACGGCTCTGCAGGGACCTCCCTTTGAACCTCTTCGGGACATCTCCCTCCACCTTCTGGCTCTGAAGGTGGTTTTTCTAGTGGCTATGACTTCTCTTCGCCGAGTGTCAGAACTCTCAGCACTTTCTTGTAAGCCACCCTTCATGGTGTTCCATCAGGACAAGGTTGTACTCCGTCCGGTGCTGTCATTCCTGCCTAAGGTTGTCTCCTCTTTTCATTTGAATGAGGATATTTTATTGCCTTCCTTTTGTCCGACTCCGGTTCACAGGTTCGAACGAGCTTTGCATACTCTGGATCTCGTCAGGGCGCTTCACATTTATGTGTCCAGAACTGCACATTTCCGTAAGTCGGACTCTCTGTTCATTCTGACGGAAGGCCCTCGTAAGGGTATGCCAGCTTCCAAGGCTACATTGGCTAGGTGGATCAGATCAGCTATCCAAGAAGCCTACAAAATGAAAAATACTCCCCTTCCAGCGGGGATCAAGGCACATTCTACCCGAGCCGTGGGGGCCTCTTGGGCCATTCGGCACCAAGCCTCGGCTCTCCAAGTGTGTAAGGCAGCCACCTGGTCGAGTTTACACACTTTTACCAAGCACTACCGTGTTCATACCCAGTCCTCGGCGGACGCTAGTCTGGGTAGGTGCATCCTTCAGGCGGCAGTTGCCCACCTGTAGGTATTTATCTGTTCACTGACTTGTTCAGTATCATTAGTTCCATTGTCTTTCCCACCCAGGGACTGCTTTGGGACATCCCACGGTCCTGTGTCCCCCAATGAGGCGAAGGAGAAAAGGAGAATTTTGTGTACTCACCATAAATTCCTTTTCTCTTAGCCTCTAATTGGGGGACACAGCACCCACCCTGTTGACCGATCCGGCCTTGTTACTTTTGTTTTTTGTTACTCTTATATTGTTACATTGTGGCCTTGCCAGGCTTTGTTGGTATTGGTTAACCTTGTTAATTCTCCTACTGCTTTAGCACAAAACTGGGGAGGCAGTGCCTGCTCCAGGGTGTATACTGCAGAGGAAGAGCCACTGTTACTCTTTTGCAGATTGCTTAGTGTCGCCTCCTAGTGGACAGCAGCATAACACCCACGGTCCACGGTCCTGTGTCCCCCAATTAGAGGCTAAGAGAAAAGGAATTTACGGTGAGTACACAAAATTCTCCTTTTTCCAAATGACTCCATCTGATTTGATAATTTTTTTTTTTTATTTCTTGACCATTTTAACAATGTATTCCCTCGTTTGGTTTGTTTTACCTATAAAATACATTTTTCTTCCAGGAAATTCACCGGGTCTAGATCCCAATTGTAAACCCCCCAGAGTCAAAGCGTCTTAAAACTGAGCAGTCTACAGAAGTTACAAAAAGTGAGGAAAGTCCCAGCACCAGCGCACAGGCAGCAAAGTCCTTTGTGTGATCAGCCCAGCATGGACATCCGGCAGCTACATGTCACCTTCACACAGGACGACTGATCATCTGTGGACTTCCTTCATTCTGAAACTGTCCCCTAAAGGCGAGATTTCGGGTCACACAGACAAGGTGCCAAGACTAATTTCCTACAAGCTGCTTCACCCTTTGTGTTCATCATTTTTCACATTCTCTTCACTGATACTCGGTGAGTTCCTCCGCATTGCAGATCTGGGAGCGACAGTTCTCCTGAAGAAAGTGGGACAATAAAGAGAAGAAACAGCCTTCTGCCTCACTAATCTCTGGCAGGACGATAGAGATGACCCCTCACTCCACTTTCACATTTATCTGAGAAATAGAATGTTACTCAAAATTAAAGGGATATTCCATCTTCCACATCATGGGGATAGTGATACTGGTGACATCACAGGTGTTATACCAGCGGCAGTCCGCGGGTATTGTGCACAATACCTGTCCATCACACACTCCACCTCTCATCCTCCCTACGATGATGGAATACCCCTTTAGATTGCTTCTTCAAATTTAATCCGTTTCTTAACTTAAAGAGGTTGTGCCAAGAACAATTGTACATTTTCATCAACAGAAAAAAAAAAATTCCACAATTTGATGTTCCTGTCTTGAGATATTCTTATAAATGTGCCCCTGTGTAATGTATGTATCCGGCTATACAGGAACAGGTGGGATATACCACAGCTCTTGGGCAGATGAAGAAAGTAATGGTGTATACAGACATTACAGTCGGGGAATTGTTTTTTTCTAAGATCTATTACACGGGGCACATATTTAAGAATCTCTCAGGACAGGAATATATTTTTTAACACATCTAATTGTGGAACATATTTATTCAAAGATCTATTTATTAAAATGTACGATTGTTCATGGCACAACACCTTTAATGCTGCAACGATTCCCAAGAATAACAACTTAAAGGGGCAGTAATTAAAAATACAGATGGGTAAAGTAAGACTTGAATGAGTCTTATCTGAGACGCTGCTCACATTGATTTCTATTTCGGGAGCTGTCTCCTTATTTCTGTGCTTGCTCCATGCATTCACTTGAAGATGTTAAGTTCATTTCTAATGTTTTCTTGTTTGGTTTTTTTTAATGCTTGAAACTTCAAACTTGCAACACATGGACTTTAAGCTGGATTTGTCACGGATCACATACAAAAATCTGCGCTGGAAAATCTGTCTGTGTGAACATAGGCCTAACTGCACTGTGAACTCCGCCTCACCCGATTCTCCAGCAATTACCATTCACCTCTATGTTGGATCCTCCTGATTGGAGTTTGACTGTTCGTATTTTATATACATATTACATTTCTGCTTGTTGTAATGTTCACCTAAATGTTTTCTACATTTTTCTATTACACAATGTAATGTATTTTTTGGGATTTAAAGATGATTGTTACTTTTGGATTATAAAAAAAAAACAAAAAACAATTAAACTTGTTGTTTTCCTCACCGCAGAAGACTCAGTCTGTTTATATAATCCGGGGAGGATGAAGATATGTAGAAATCTTAGTCTGCACAATTCTCTGTCTACTACACCACACAGGACACATCCTCTATATGCTACACCACACAGGACATATCCTCTATATACTACACCACACGGGAGACATCCTCTATATACTACACCACATGGGAAACATCCTCTATATCCTACACCACACGGGACACATCCTCTATATGCTACACCACACAGGACACATCCTCTATATGCTACACCACACAGGACATATCCTCTATATACTACACCACATGGGAGACATCCTCTATATACTACACCACACGGGAGACATCCTCTATATACTACACCACATGGGAGACATCCTCTATATACTACACCACACGGGAGACATCCTTTATGTACTATACCACACAAGCCACATCCTCTATATTCTATACCACACGGGACACATCCTCTATATGCTACACCACACGGGACACATCCTCTATATACAGTAGTGTTCAAAATTGTCCAATATGACTAACCAGATTATTCACTGTTTTTAGTGTAAATTCTATTACCACATGTCAATTTACCAGTTGGTGCAGTAAATTCTTAGAAAACAAACAGACTCGGCATTCATGATCTGCATGTTTTTGAGTCTGTGTATTTCAAAAATTAATTCAAAGGGGTGTTCAACATAATGGAACACTATTCACAACATGAGATTATCCTGGGGTAACCAAAAGCTATTCCTGGCAGCTTCCAGCAAGAGGCTGAAGGTATTAGTAGGGTGTGGTGCTTTCCAATAGGCTGAAGCTTAGGACTTAATGACTTCAGCTGAACAGCACACATACACTTCTACTCTGTCAGACTGTGAAGTACAGCAGGTCCCAGCCACTCTAACCTTAGTAGATGGACGGAGCCTGCACTCTCCAGAGTCTCTGGTTCTGTCTTCTCTATTACCAGCGCTACCTACAGCGTGAATACTGCGGCACCTGGTGACAGAAGCAGCTGGCAATGTGGCAGACTCTGGTGGGCATGGGATACATTGCAGTACATTATACATGTTAGTGTGACAATAATAGAATGCCTGTTACGCCATGCTACTGGCATGGTCTAAAAGGTCATCATAGCTGACAGATCAGGTCGTCATTATTTGACCTACTGCTGTCATGGCAATCATTGGGCCCCCGCAATGTGATTATGACGTGAGAGAGGTAGCTCCCAAGCATCTAAAGGCTGCAATCGCTATTGATTGTGCCATTTCGAACGTTTGGATGAGGCGGTGCCGGCACCATCCATGGCTGTGACAGACAGAAGTCAGCTAAGCAAAACGTCATCACATACACATGCATTGTTTTGTTGCATTTTTCCTGCCAAGACATTCGGATTTGGTTGCAGAAATGTCTGCAATGTGGGCATATAGCTTAATATCCCCCAAAATTGGGAGGAAAGTGGGAGGTGTTTCTTATAGCCCGGATGTACCTGGCTCACTGGTAGGGAGGGGCGGCTGCAGAGTAGGTCACAGGAGTCAGGAGCAGGGTCACTGCTGCAGGATAGTGGAGGCTGGGGCAAACACGTGTTCCAACTATTAAAGATAATTAATATTCACTGCTCCTCACTCCCATAAACCCAGGCTTGAGAACAGTCCATATTCATTTTGGATTAGCCGGCAGCTGACTGTGACTGAGGACACATGGCTTTGATACGCCAAAGTCAGTTGTCTGCATCCGAAGAGGACGCCGTATACCGGGGGAGCGGATGGTAGGTGACTAAAGTTGTTTGTTTTTTGTTTTGTTTTTTTGGTGTGTCATAACACAGCATTTATTCCACGATGTGCCCATGATTGGGGACATATATACCAGGATTTGGGTCTTATATACCAGAATGGAGGAAGGGCAGCAGTCCAGAGATTGGATGGGGGACATGTATACCTGGAAATACCTAGAAGGGGGATATTGGTATATATTTTGGGGACAGTTTCAGCCACATACCCACATAACAGTATCAGCAGCAGATCCCCTTCATAGAGTGCCATGACCACATTTTTTGCTTCATACTCCCCCCTTCCCCCTTATTTTCTGTCTCTACAACTTAGGTGCTTCTTATGGTAGGGGAGTCTTATACGAAAAATCTGGTAGGACGTACCAGTATGTCCAGTGTTTGGAATGGGTTAAAGCACCATCCCAGGATCACACGGGTTGTTTTTGCTGCATTTTTGACCTGCGTCTTTTCCTTGGTTTTATGTAAATCTATGCTAATCTAATCCTGCGCTTTTGGTTCCCAACAACACACATTTGTTTTATTTCTGTGCAGAAAGTGGAAACATCCCAGGTTTTGCTGTTTTTTAAATTTCTGCTATAGTTTCTATTGCAAATCTGCAACAAAAATGCAGCAAACTAAATGTGCAGCAAATCCGCAGGATAAAACGCAGAAAACCTCCTGCCAAGGAGGCCAAACATCTCCAGGAAATCAGCTCCCGACCTCCAAGCGCTGCCACTCCCATTCCCTCCCACAGCTTCTCTGGCTCACTCTCCACATTTGAACCAGTCTCCAGGCTCCTCTCGTCCCACTACATGCACCACTGACCCAATCCCCTCACACCTACTCCAGTCTCCCTCACGGGTCTTCACCACTCGCCTAACCAAAATCCTCAATCTCTCCCTCTTCTGGCTTCTCCCTCCTGGCTTCCCCTCCTCCTTCAAACACTCTATCGTTACCCCATTACTAAAGAAATCTTCTCTTGACCCATCCTGCAAAAATTTACTACAGACTATTCTCCAATCTCTCCTTCATCTCCAAACTCCTGGAGCGCCTGGTCTACTCCCACCTCACCCATGACCTTCTGACAGCAAAACGTAATGGTGACCACTCTCTGCTTATTCTTCTTGACCTCTCTGCAGCCTTTGACACTGTTGACCACCATCTCCTACTCTCTATGCTGGTCTCCATCGGCATCAAGGACACGGCTCTCTCCTGGCTCTCCTCCTATCTTTCTGACCGCTCTTTCAGTGTATTGTTTGCTGGCTCCACTTCCTCCCCTCTTCCCCACACTATTGGGGTCCCTCAGGATTCAGTCCTTGGCCCTCTTCTCTTCTTTCTCTTCATGGCCCGTACTGGACAGACCATCAGAAGATTTGGCTTTCAGTACCATCTTTATGCTGATAACTGAAAATAAGGAAACAAAAGCGTAATACAGTCTTCACATTTTGCCACTTTTTGTATAACTTTAAAATGTCACTTCTCACCTGGATTGGTTGTGAGACCCACAAGTAGTGTATGCAGGATCCACACTCCACGTAACACGATGGTGGTCAGTAACAAATCCAAATGGACAGTGTTTTGCGATCTGCGCAATCTGTACAATGAAAAGGAACACAAAGGATCATAGGGAAATGGTGCTTTATTCAACGCGTTTAAGAGCGTATCCCCGCTCCTTCTTCAGGAATACAACCATGATAATGGTTGTGCGGATTGCAAAAACACTTTTGAATCTTTATGCTGATGACACACATCTGTACACTTCAGCCCCTGACCTTACCCCTGCTGTATTACAGAACGCCAATGACTGTTTAATCGCAGTTTCCAATATCATGTCTTTAACTCAACCTTTCCAAAACTGAACTCCTTCTGCTCCCGCCCTCCACTAACCTCCCTAAATCTGACATCTCTCTCTGTGTGCGGCACCACGATAACGCCTAGTCAGCAGGCTCGCTGTCTGGGTGTTATGTTTGACTCTGATCTCTCCTTCACCTCCTATATACAATCTCTCACCCAGTCTTGTTTTATGCACCTGAAGAATATCTCTAGAATTCGCCCCTTTCTCGTCATGGAAACAACAAAATCCCTAAGGCTGAAGGCACATCATCCGACATGATCCCAGTGCCTCGCACGAGTGCAGTGCGAGATAAACTCGCATTGCACTAGGACAAGTGATTTTCTATAATGTCGGGCACACTGGTACGCATTTGAAGCCCTGAACTCGCAAAGCGAGTTTCAGTCGCGGCATGCTGCGACTGCTTGCGAGTTGTACGCACCAGCTATCAATAGAAAACAATGGGTGCGTTAAAAAAACGCACCGTGCAATTACATAGTGCGATCCCGGCTGTGATCTCTGAGACAGCTGGGACCGTGTGCGGCTTCACCCGCCGCGCGGCGGGGGCGGATGCCCTCCCCCTCCTCCGGCCTCCCCCCTTCTCCAGATGGCCCCCACCTGTCCCTGCCCCCCACCCCCGATGCCGGGACCTGCTTGCGGTTACCCGCCGCGCTGCTGTGGCGGAGGCGGATGCCCTCCCCCTCCTCAGGCCTCCCCCTACTTGTCACTGCCCTCCACCCCCCCCCCCCAACTCCGATGCCGGGATCTGTTTGCGGTTACCCGCCGCGCTGCTGGCGGCGGAGGTGGATGCCCTCCCCCTCCTCAGGCCTCCCCCCACTTGTCACTGCCCTCCCCCCCCCCCCCAACTCCGATGTTAGGACCTGTTTGCGGTTACCCGCCGCACTTCTGGCAGAGGGGGCGGATGCCCTCTCCCTCCTCAGGCCTCCCCATCCCCTGGATGGCCCCCACCTGTCCCTGCCATTCACCGATCCCCGTGACCGATCTCACTGCTCCTCGATCCCGCCGCCGGTGTAGCCGCCGCTCTGCCTCCTCTCCTCGCCGGAACGCCCCTCCTCCACTGCAGCTCCGCCCAGAGGCAAGTACCGTATGAATGGAATGAATGAATGAATGTGAGTGGGTTCATGGATGGATGGATGGGTTCATGGATGGATGAGTGTGAATGGATGGATGTATGTGTGCACGCGTGGTTGTAAGCACGCGTGGATGTGTGAGTGCGTAGATGCGTGGATGTGTGGGTGCGTGGATGCATGGATGTGTGGATGCGTGGATGTGTGGGTGCGTGGATGTGTGGGTGCGTGGATGTGTGGGTGCGTGGATGTGTGGGTGCGTGGATGCGTGGGTGCGTGGATGTGTGGGTGCATGGACGCGTGGATGCGTGAATGTGCGGGTGCGTGGATACGTGCATGGATGGATGTGTGCGTATGTGTGGATGTGTGCACGAATGAATGTGTACATGCGTGGATGATGGGTGGATGGATGGATGCAACAAGGGATCAAGTGTCCTCTTCTAGTCTCAGGGATCATAGTAATGGAGCACTGTATGACAGATCATTGCCATACAGTGCACCATAACTCTGACCCCAGAGACTGTAGGAAGAGGACACTTGATCCCTTGCTGCAATCTCTGGAGCAAAGGCGATCGAGCATCGTGGGACCTTCATTGTGGACTACGTCGAAGGCGATCGAGCATCGTGGGACGTTTGCTATGGACTACGTCGGATCTTTCTAATAAAGATGGAGTCTGAATTTTGTTTGTGTTTTTTTTTTCAAATAAAATTAGTTTTCTTTGTGTATATTTAATGACTACTTACCAGAGATTCCTAATGGCGGGTCTAACATTGGCCCAATATTAGGAATCTCGGGCTCAGTGCCAGCTGCCAATAAAAAGCTGGCATTAACCCCTTTATTACCCAGTTTGCCACCGGCACCAGGGCAACTGGAAGAGCATGGGTACAGTGCCAGAAAATGGCGCTTCAATGAATGCGCCATTTTCTGGGGCGGCTGCGGGCTGCAATTCGCAGCATGGGGGGCCCAGAATGCTTGGGCCTCTCCATGCTGTGGATTGCAGCCCCCAGCTGTCTAGTTGTACCTGGCTGGATCAAAAAAATGGCGCAGCCCCACGTCATTTTTTTTCTAGAATTTGTTCTAGAAATAAAATTAAAATGCGCTTCGCTGTATTTTTGGTTGCCAGCCAGGTACAACGAGGCAGCTGGGGGTTGGTGGCAGTCTGTAGCTGCCAAGTTGTACCTGGCTGGACCAAAAATATGGCGAAGCCCCACGTCAATTTTTTTTATTACTTCTACCAATAAACTGACATGGAGCTTTGCCATATTCTTGGTTGCCAGCCAGGTACAACTTGGCAGTTGGGGGGCTGCAATCCTCATCGTGGAGAGATCCAAATGTTGTGGGCCCCCCACGCTGCAAATTGCAACCCACAGCCACCCCAGAAAATAGTGCATTCATTGGAGGTGCCACTTTCTGGTGCTGTACCCCAACTCTTCCAGTTGCCCTTGCGCTGGTGGCAATGCTGGTGGCACACAGGGGCTCTCCATACGCAACATGGTGTCCGCTAACAATTGTTAGCGGACACCATGTTGCATATGGAGAGCCCCTGTGTGCCTAAACATTGGAGCTCCCCCAGACGTGACCCCATTATGCATCTGGATTTGTTCCTTGGGGGAGTCTAGTTTCCAAAATGGGGTCACTTGTGGGGGACCTCCAATGTTGAGGCACACAGGGGCTCTCCATACGCGACATGGTGTCCGCTAACAATTGGAATGGAAATCAGCTCAAATTGCTAGCTGACACCATGTCGCGTTTGGTGAGCCCTTGTGTGCCTCAACATTGGAGCTCCCCCACAAGTGACCCCATTGACAAATGAGTGGCAGCAAATCAGTGCAGTCTTGACACCAGGAGAAGCGTGCTAGTCTGTCGGATCGCAGTAGGAATGAAAGAATCTCAATCGCACCCCACTAGCACCACACTCGCACTACTACACACATCAAACTCGCATCAATATCGCGCTTCAAAAACGCACCGTTTTGGAGAGATCAGTGTGCTATCAGCCTAACTGTGGCCCTCATCCATTCCCGCCTTGCTTGTTGCAATTCTCTATTAATTGCCCTCCCCCTCACTCTGCTTTCTCCTCTCCAGTCCATCATTAATGCAGCAGCCAGGGTCCTCTATCTGACTAATCATTACTCGGATGCTTCAGCTCTGCAAGTCATTACACTATAGGATCCAATTTAAATTGATTATTCTCACCCACAAACCTCTTCACAGAGCATGCACCTCCCTACTTCTATACGCTAATGTCCGTCTATCACCCTATCGGTTCTCTACGTTCTACAAGCAACCTTCAACGAACATTCGCGCTAATCTGAATCTACCACTCCCTGCTCCAAGACGTCTCCCAAGCTGCACCGATTTTCTAGAAGGCTCTACCTCAAGAAATTAGAACTATACACAACTTACAGTTATAGGTGCTCGTTGAAAACACATCTTTTTAGGGTGGCCTATAACGTCCCGTAATTGAAGTCCTTATATATGTATATATCTCATTCACTGTTTCTCTGAACATAATGAACTTTGTTCTATGGCCTTAGGCTAGGGTCACACTTCAGTTTGCAATCCAGTTACTGGATCCAGTTTTTCATCCTGAAAACCTGATCAGGTACCTAACCCATAGACTCCAATGTTAACAATTGTTTGCCAAAGTGCAATCTGTCTACTGGATCCAGTTTTTGAGAAGTCAGGTTTTAATAGGGTCTGCAACATTTTTTGGCCTTTTAGCAAAACCTGATCATTTTTTTAACATGGGACCCTATGGGAACCTGATCCAGTACCTGATGGTAGATATAGGTACCATCAGGTACATGATCCGGTAAGAATGCCTCCAAACAGACAAGGGGAAAAACTGGATCCAGTAATGCATCCAGTTACCGGATGCAGGCTCCCAAGTGTGACCCTAGCCTTATAATAACTGTTTCACCCCTTTTCCTCCTTTCAGATGCACTAGGAACTGTTTTCATACATTTCCCCATTGACAGTGCACTATGTCTGTATCCTTTCAATTTTCATTATTAAGTGCCCTCTACCGGTACACGCATGCGCACCAGTTACACTTCCGGTTTCTGGTGCTTGCGTTCCACTTAGCGGTCTTCCTGCATTCCACCAACAGGAAACCGCGTTATTTAGATTGTCCCGCCCACCGCTCTCTTAAGCCAGCGGTCTTTATACACAGACAGGAGCACATCCAGGACCAAGTAAGTCTTGCAGGCAGTTAGGGGAACTATGATGATCTATCACTAATGGGGCCTTATTATCAGTCTGTCTTTTGCAGTACTGGCCTATTCCTCCAGGTATAAGCATTGTTCCTACTTCCCATGTGACAAGCCATTGATACACTGTACAATATTGTTTATTTTTTGTCTGAATTCCTTCCAGCACTCTAATTATACTACATAAAGGGGCTCCTTTCCCCTTTAGAGTAGAGGTAACAAACCCTTCTATTTAGGCTTATACCAGTTTATACCATTAATAACCTTTTTGCTTTCATTAATATTTAACTTATCTCCAGCCCAGTACAGGCTTTATTCATTAATCCTGAAGACTTTAATCAGGATCCATTAGTGCTGGATCTAGAGGTAATATTATCTCTATATTTCACTCTTTTGTAGTATATGCCCTGTACCCTTATATCTATCATTTACTCCTACTTATCCCATTGGTATCTCCTTCCACCTATTTCCATCATATATATTAGCATAATTTAATCTACTACTTATAACTTGTGTATACCCTACGCCTATGATTTAATGCATACATACAGATGTACATTGGATAGTTTTTTATATATATGTTATGTTCCTTAAATCCTCTTTAGACACTACAGAGCACCAACATTATCTCTCTGATATGAGGTAATATACATGTCATCTATAATGAATTGCTTTACATTATTGTACCGTGATTCTTTATGTTCATACCTACAGTTGTGGCCAAAAGTATTTGTGTAATTAACAGCACCTGTAACTTACCTGTGGCACCTAACAGGTGTTGGCAATAACTAAATCACACTTGCAGCCAGTTGACATGGATTAAAGTTGACAACCTCTGTCCTGTGTCCTTGTGTGTACCACATTGAGCATGGAGAAAAGAAAGAAGACCAAAGAACTGTCTGAGGACTTGAGAAACCAAATTGTGAGGAAGCATGAGTAATCTCAGGGGTACAAGTCCATCTCCAAAGACCTGAATGTTCCTGTGTCTACTGTGTGCAGTGTCGTCAAGAAGTTTAAAGCCCATGGCACTGTGGCTAACCTCCCTAGATGTGGACGGAAAAGAAAAACTGACAAGAGATTTCAACGCAAGATTGTGCGGATAGTGGATAAACAACCTTGACTAACATCCAAACAAGTTAAAGCTGCCCTGCAGTCCGAGGCTACAACAGTGTCAACCCGTACTATCTGTCGGCATCTGAATGAAAAGGGACTGTATGGTAGGAGACCCAGGAAAACCCCACTTCTTACCCGGAGACATGAAAAAGACAGGCTGGAGTTTGCCAAAACTTACCTGAGAAAGCCTAAAACGTTTTGGAAGAATGTTCTCTGGTCAGATGAGACAAAAGTAGAGCTTTTTGGGCAAAGGCATCAACATAGAGTTTACAGGAGAAAAAAAGTAATTCAAAGAAAAGAACACGGTCCCTACAGTCAAACATGGTGGAGGTTCCCTGATGTTTTGGGGTTGCTTTGCTGCCTCTGGCACTGGACTGCTTGACCGTGTGCATGGCATTATGAAGTCTGAAGACTACCAACAAATTTTGCAGCATAATGTAGGGCCCAGTGTGAGAAAGCTGGGTCTCCCTCAGAGGTCATGGGTCTTCCAGCAGGACAATGGCCCAAAACACACTTCAAAAAGCACTAGAAAATGGTTTGAGAGAAAGCACTGGAGACTTCTAAGGTGGCCATCAATGAGTCCAGACCTGAATCCCATAGAACACCTGTGGAGAGATCTAAAAATGGCAGTTTGAAGAAGGCACCCTTCAAATATCAGGGACCTGGAGCAGTTTGCCAAAGAAGAATGGTCTAAAATTCCAGCAGAGCATTGTAAGAAACTCATTGATGGTTACCGGAAGCGGTTGATCAAAGTTATTTTGGCTAAAGGTTGTGCAACCAAGTATTAGGCTGAGGGCGCCAATACTTTTGTCTGGCCCATTTTTGGAGATTTGTGTGAAATGATCAATGTTTTGCTTTTTGCTTCATTCTCTTTTGTGTTTTTTCATTGAAGACAAATTAAATGAAGATAATAATACAAAGAATTTGTGATTGCAATCATTTTCAGGAAGAAACTGAGTATTATCCGACAGAATTGCAGGGGTGTCAATACTTTTGGCCACAACTGTACATTTGAATTGCCTGTATGCTCATTATACATTGTTTTTATGACATTTACCTAATTTACGAATGATTGTACAATATGGTCAGCTGTACTTTACTCCTTGTTCTTTTTGTTTCTTCTATGTATAACAATGTTAAGAGAGCAGTAAACTTTGTTGCTGATTAGGAATGCGGGATTTCCGTTAGACAGCCAGAATTAGCTGGTTATATAGTAGATTTATATATAGTTATTTTATACCTTACTGTTCAAACGTTTGTGGTCACCCAGACAATTTTGTGGCCACTCCATTACAGATAGAATACCAGCTGCCTGCTTCTTCCCTAAATAGTTGATGCATAATTTGGAGGTGTGCTTTGCTTTGCTTTGGGTCATTGTCCTGTTGTAGGATGAAATTGGCTCCAATCAAGCGCTGTCCACAGGGTATGGCATAGCGTTGCAAAATGGAGTGATAGCCTTCCTTATTCAAAATCCCTTTTACCTTGTACAAATCTCCCACTTTACCAGCACCAAAGCAACCCCAGACCATCACATTACCTCTACCATGCTTGACAGATGGTGTCAGACACTCTTCAAGCATATTTTCAGTTCTATGTCTCACAAATGTTGTTCTGTGTGATCCAAACACCTCAAATTTTCATTAGTCTGTCCATAAAACTTTTTTCCAATCTTCATCTGTTCAATGTCTAATATTCTTTTGCCCATATTGTTCTGTCCCCTTCTGATGACTGCAAATCCCAAGCGCTTTAATCACCAGTCTTTTAGATGATTGTATACTGGTACATCACCAAACGATGACAGACAGTGTCAACTCAATCATTACTGCAGCTGTAGAAATTTCGGCCAGGAGAAACGCTGTAGATTTCTTCCAAATCTTGTAATGGCTTCTCTAAACTAAACTGGTGAAGAAGGGAGGGGCATCCTGTACAGAGGCCAACTAAGGGAGGGTGGGAGGTACAATCTTAGTACACAGTCTAATTTTCCTGGTAACAAGGAGAAATTTCTGATAGGAAGAAAAATACACAATGCAAGAATAGACATTAGGGTACCTTTACACGCTACAACCACGGGAGACGTTTTTGTAGGCGATATTTCTCGCTGGATTTATCGCCGCCAAATTGCCTCCTTATTGCGGTGTGTATTTCGGGAATTTGGCGGCGATGAGACAAATGTCGCCTGGTTTCGATTTTAGAGCAGTGCTGTAAAATCGAAACCAGGCGACATTTGTCTTATCGCCGCCAAATTCCCGAAATACACGCCGCAATAAGGAGGCAATTTGGCGGCGATAATTCCAGCGAGAAATATCACCTCCAAAAACATCTCCCGCAGTTGTGGCGTGTAAAGGTACCCTTACAGGTTGTTGCCATTCGTGGGACACAACACATATTAATCTTTTCCTTTTATTAGCCAGTCTCAGATATGGCTTTTTCTGTGCCACTCTGCCCTGAAGGCCAGCATCCCAAGTCGCCTCTTCACTATAGACGTTTGTGGCACCCCAGGGCTCGGTTGCCATAGATACATTGGGGCAGAGAAGGATCTCCACATCAGGTAAGCCCGCAAACAACACCTTCCACTCCAGACCTGAAGGGGGAGCTCTACAAGCCGAGTTCAGGTGAGGTCCACTATAAATTTCAGGCCTGGAGGTGGAGTCAGGAGTTCATTTCCAGAGAGGACTGTGAAGACGTCCTGGTGACGGAGCTGCGCTAAGCCCATACCAGTGAGAGCCATTAGCCAGAGTGAGGGACCCAAGAGCAAGGGTCGGAGGCAAAGAGCAGTTGCCAGGGGGAGTGCAGTCATACCGGTTCGCCCCAGAGGAACAGCGCTAACTACCAGACATCGGCGACCAAGACTGGAAGGGATCTAAGTACCCAGCAGTAAAGACCGGAGGCCAGGGAGACTCCATATCTCCTGGCCACAGCAGCACCTGAAGGCAAAGCCGCTTCTCAGAGCTCAGGGACTACAGGAAGTACAGCGGTGCCCTGCAGAAGAGCTCCAGCCCCCTGCCAGACAGGTGAAGAGAGTAGAAGGAAGTCAGAGCCTAGCTCCAGGCAGCCTGAGGCCTCATAACTCGCAGGATGTGGAGATCCCAAACTGCTTCCAGATCACCCGACCTGTAACATCTGAACCTGAACCCTGGACCATACCTGTAACACCAGTAAAGGTAAGGAAACATCAACCCTGTGTGTGACTGTTGTTACGGCCCCTGATCCTACTCCCTTGATAGACTTTCCAGCAACTTCTAGCTTTTACAACTGCCCCGGGGAGCGTAACCATCTAGCTGCACTACCATCTCCTCGGAGGTCTGACCCGCAGCTCCGGTAACCATACTGGAACCGTAGGTGGCGTCACAAACTACTTTTATTTTTATTGTTTTTATTGACTTTTAGCGACCACCATGGCCACAGGACTGGGCACAGGCCCCCGTGACATCCCCCGTGAACCAACGCCCGGAACTGAGTACCCCACGGCCCTGGGGCGGGTCACGTTGACACTGGCGTTTTGCAGGTACTATTTAATAAAGCTGCCAGTTGATGAGCTGTGAGACGTCGATTTCTCAAACTTGAGACTCTAATGTACTTGTCTTGTTGCTCAGTTGTGCAGCGGGGCCTCCCACTTCTCTTTCTACTCTGGTTAGAGCCTCTGAAGGGAGTAGTAGACACCGTTGTAAGAAATCTTCAGTTTCTTGGCAGTGTCTTGCATGGAATAGTCTTCATTTCTAAGAACAGGAATAGACTGTTGAGTTTCACATGAAAGTTCTCTTTTTCTGGCCGTTTTGAGAGTTTAATACAACAAACAAATGTAATGCTCCAGATTCTCAACTAGCTCAAAGGAAGGTCAATTTTATAGCTTCTTTCCTAATAAAAATATTTGAGAAATAATTTTATAGCTTCTTTAATCAGCCAAACCGTTTTCAGCTGTGCTAACAAACTTGTGCAAGGGTTTTCTAAACATCCATTAGCCTTCTTACACAGTTAGCAAACACAATGTACCATTAAAACACTGGAATGGTGGTTGTTGGAAATGGGCCTTTATACACCTATGTACTGTAGATATTGCATTAACAACCAGACGTTTGCAGCTAGAATAGTCATTTACTATATATACATAGTTTAGAATGATTACCCTTCACTATTTTCTTTATTTTTATAATTTTATACATTTTTATATATTTATAATTATTATTATCCTTCATTGATTTTTTTTTCTTTTTTACTAACGTACAGATTTTTTTTTTCAATTAATTTAATAAATTATTTATTTATAATTTGTATTGTTGTTGACTGATTTTTTATTATTATTTTAATGAATAACAAACGCTTCAATCTTACTTTTTTTATTCACTATAGACATTGTGTGATTTCCTGTCTGCAGCGCGGTGGCCGTGGCGTCTTCTTCTCCTGTTGAGTTACATGCTTGGTGCAGGCCCACCGCAGCCATGTTGATGATGAAGGTGATTCAGGAATATTTCTCCACCAGCCTTATTTCGCCATTGTCCACGTACCGTCTCATCTGGAGGTAAAAAAATATACACACACGTGCATTAGAAAATGTGCTGCGTGCTGCGTACAGCCTATGCGCCTTTTTTTTTTTTTTTTTGCACAGTCGTCCATTGGTCTCTTACCTTGTAGGAGAAATAAAGCGCGATAAGACCCAGCAAGAAGCAGCAGAAGATGGAAGTGAGGATGGAGAAGCAGAATCACTCCAGTGGGGGAGTGGTGAACAGGGGCGTAACTACAATAGGTGCAGGGGTTGTGATCGCACCCGGGCCCTGCAGCCTAGGGGGGGCCTCAAAAGTCCCTTTGGCCTATAGAACAAGACTAATACTATTAAAGATTTGCAATAATTGGGAGCCCCATTGGAGCTTTAGCATCAGGGCCCCTGGGCCTGAAGTTACACCACTGGTGGTCAGGTTCCTCCCGTAGGTCGGATGACTTCTCTAAAGGTGAGTTTGCGGAAGGGGGAAAAGAGCCATCCCCGTCCAGCTTTCTACTGTTGCTCCGCTGATCAGTCGGGCAGCAGCATTCAAACTGGGGGGCACAGTCATTAGATGTTGGGTTAGTCTACACTGGGCAGCCGGGGAGGGAAGGGGGGGTGATGTTGGGATAGTCCGCACTGAGGCAACCTGGAGGGCACAGTCATTAGATGTTGGGTCAGTCTACACTGGGCAGCAGGGGAGGGAAGGGCGGGGGTGATGTTGGGATAGTCCGCACTGAGGCAACCTGGAGGGCACAGTCATGAGATGTTGGGTCAGTCTACACTGGGCAGCCGGGGTGGAGGGCGTCACAGTAAGGAGATGATGGGTTAGTCCGCACTGGGGGAACCTGGGGGGCTGGGGCTCACAGTCATGAGATGTTGGGTCAGTCTACACTGGGCAGCCGGGAGGGGGTCACAGTAAGGAGATGTTGGGTTGGTTCCCACTCCGGTAACCTGGGGGCACAGTCATCAGATGTTTGGTCGGTCTACACTGGGCAGCGGGGGAAGGGGGGGGGGTCACAGTAAGGAGATGTTGGGTTGGTCTGCACTGGGGTACCCAGGCGGGTCAGTCATGAGATGTTGGGTTGCTGCCCCTTACTCTATTATTATTATTAGGATTACTAATCTAATATATAAAGCTGAGTGTATGTATTCATGTGCATAGGTATGAAGACACGCCCACTACACATAGCAACGTCCAGTCCACAAAGCCGAGTCTATGCATTAAGCCCCTGCCCACTCCACATAGCCATGCCAACTCCACATAACCACCCCTTACGATAGCCATGCCCACTTCACATAGCCACGCCCACTCAACAATGCTGATTGTATGTGCATAACCACGCACACTCCACTGTGTATGTATGTGTCGGGCCCACTGGGACGGGGGGTACTCGGTATCGGACCGGTTCCGCTACTTGGGAAGTCACGGGTGGTCCTGGTCCGGACCGTGTCCCTGGCTCGACAATAAAAGGGGAATATTTACAGGGATTGTCAGTCGTGACGCCACCCACTATATGCGGCCAGTGATGGGGCCGCCGCTGCTGCAGAACCTCCAGGGATGATGGAATAGCAGCGTAGATGGAACAGTTCCAGTGGGTAGAACTGTGTTCCCCGGGGCAGTAAGGGTTAAGTCTATGGTGTAGTGTGCAGGCTTGGTGCAATTCACTTACTAGCCAGATGCTGCAGAAATCCTCCCTCGGTGCTGGAGCTGACAGGCTGTGGCTCTGCAGTTGCAGGGTCGTTGTAATCCTGTATGGAGGAATAGCATTCACGCAGAGACACAGGGGAAGCAGATTCAGGGTTTTCCGTGTTTACTCTCAAAGCTCTTCAGTACAGTTCACAAGTTAGGTACAGTTCTTATAAGTCTCAATTCTTAATACACGGGCTCACTCTCCCCTCCGGGTTCCCTTTACTCTCTGCAGCCAGGTCTCTCTCTCTGTGACCCCTCACACTGTCTCTGTGTCATTTCCGGGCTGTTAACGTTCTCTGTACACTTGGTGGGTGTCTCCGGACAGTATGGCGGTGACTCAGGCCCCTGTGGGTCATCCTGGTCGTCACTGAGCTGCCTGTCCTTTGGGGTAGGGACCCTAACGTGAAGCTGTGGTCCCCCGTCGTGTTGTTTGGGGATCCCGGGTAAAACTACGGTCCCCTCTAGAGCCGACACTCTACTTCAGCCTAGCCTCCAGCAGTCCTCAAGTGTGAGGCTCTACCAGGCTCTCTCTCTCTGCGTCTTTCAGTATCATAGGAGGGCTATTCCGCCTGCAGTCGGTAGCTTCGGCTGTAAGTCTAGGGCCCGGGTATCACCGTCCCTCTCCGTCTTCTCACACTCCTGGGGATCTGGCTCCGGATAGGCTTTCTCTCTCCTCCGGCTCACCCTGGCTCGGTACAGATTCTGCGCTCCTACACCTCACTCTTCCAGGACGTGTGTGTCTTTCTTCCTCTCAGCTTAGCTCGACCTTCCGCTGTCTCTTTGGCCTGTGCCGTGCTCCTCAGCCTGCTGCTGGTCTCTGTCTTTGCTGCTCGGCACTCTCTAGCCTACTGAACTCCTTCCTCCTCCCCCTCACTATTTCTACTGTCAAGTCACCTGACTACGTGTGTGCCCAACCCATTTCTCTAAATCCACCACCCCTCGCTTGCCTAGAGTCTCCAATCTCAGGGCTGGATGCTGACATCTACTGTATGTGGGTTGTGCTGGCTGTGAGGGTGTCGATGTGCAACAGTCGTCCTACCTGCCTGGCTGCAGTTCCCTTTGTGGCCTCCTGGATGCAGGGGCGCCACATATGTATCAAGTCCCGCCCACTTCACATAGCCATGCCCACTTCACATCCTGCATCTGCACATAGCGCTGCCTCCTCCACATAGCCCTGCCCCCAAGACTATGTGAAGGGGTGGAGCTATTCATGGGTGTGTACTATGAAAGGGGTGAGGCTATATGTAGGGGCAGAGCTATGAACGGAGGGAGGGGGCTACTGGACAGGGGTATGATACATACATGCACATTCATTACCTTATATGGACGATATTGCCATATATGGGCGACATTTTCACATTACGACCAAATATGGGCATTACGCCGAGCCCTGTAGCTAGATTAAATAAAAATAAAAGTATACATGTTTGGTATCTACAAACTCGTACTGACCTGAGGCATCACAGCGTCACGTCAGTTTTACCTTATAGTGAACAGGGTGAATAAAAAACAAACATGTAATTGCACTTTATTTGCACTTTAATCGCATTGTTATTTTTCCTATTTTCCTGTACACTATATGGTATAATGAATGATTTCATTCAAAAGTACAATGTGTCCCACAAACAGCAAGCCTTCATATATCTATATTGAAAGAGAAAATCAACGAGTAGTGAAGAGGTTAAGAGTAATGTGTAAAACATAACTACATATCATATGAAATAAATGACCCTTTATGACCACCCTAATGACGTCAGAGGTCACAGGGTAGTGTTAATCCTTCATACAAGGACGCTGACACATCACGTGATCTCAGCAGAGCTCCGCCCCTAGACACCGCCCACTGTATGGATGAGTGACGACAGCAGGCGCCATGTTGGGTGCGCTCATGGAGGGTGGCTATGTGGACTGTCACTGCCACATGACAGCCGAGGAGTTCTCCCAGGTAATGCTCTCCGAGGTGTGGCTATGTGCCCTCCTCACTGTTTCATACACCTCACTAATAACTACATAATGCTAGCGGCGGCCATTTTGTTGTAGCCCGGCACTTGAGACATCTGTGGCCTGGTCCTCTCTTTATAGGAGTAGCTCCTGATTCTTTCCTATAGTGACAGGTGACGTCATGTAGACAGATGAGAGCTCATAGGAGACATTACATGGACAGCTGGAATCAGGGCTCTTCACTGACACCTCTGTAGTGTTCAATGTTATTGTTCATGTTGACCTAATTAAAGGGGGATCCCCAGAAGGGCAGAGGACTGGTATAAAGCCACCGGCTATGGGGGAACTCTGACTACAGGACACTGGTTATATTGGCTGAATGTATGAGGAATGCCAGCTATGGAGGAACTCTGACTACAGGACACTGCTTATAGGGACTGAATGTATGAGGAATGCCGGCTATGGAGGAACTCTGACTGCAGGGACACTGCTTATAGGGGCTGAATGTATGAGGAATGCCGGCTATGGGGGAACTCTGACTACAGGACACTGATTATAGGGACTTAATGTATGAGGAATGCAGCTATGGGGGAACTCTGACTACAGGACACTGCTTATAGAGACTGAATTTATGAGGAATGCCGGCTATGGGGGAACTCTGACTACAGGGACACTGCTTATAGGGGCTGAATGTATGAGGAATGCCGGCTATGGGGAACTCTGACTACAGGACACTGATTATAGGGACTTAATGTATGAGGAATGCAGCTATGGGGGAACTCTGACTACAGGACACTGCTTATAGAGACTGAATGTATGAGGAATGCCGGCTATGGAGGAACTCTGACTACAGGGACACTGCTTATAGGGGCTGAATGTATGAGGAATGCCGGCTATGGGGGAACTCTGACTACAGGACACTGATTATAGGGACTTAATGTATGAGGAATGCAGCTATGGGGGAACTCTGACTACAGGACACTGCTTATAGAGACTGAATTTATGAGGAATGCCGGCTATGGGGGAACTCTGACTACAGGACACTGCTTATAGGGACTGAATGTATGAGGAATGCCGGCTATGGAGGAACTCTGACTACAGGACACTGCTTATAGGGGCTGAATGTATGAGGAATGCCGGCTATGGGGGAACTCTGACTACAGGACACTGATTATAGGGACTTAATGTATGAGGAATGCAGCTATGGGGGAACTCTGACTACAGGACACTGCTTATAGAGACTGAATGTATGAGGAATGCCGGCTATGGAGGAACTCTGACTACAGGGACACTGCTTATAGGGGCTGAATGTATGAGGAATGCCGGC
>JARQOC010000002.1:45579518-46048290 GCA_033576535.1 Allobates femoralis | reverse complement strand
CTCTCAACACTTTTATCGCCATGGATAACAGTAGAAAGTCATAACCTTCGAGGGTTTCGAGACGCTTCTGATGATTGACAGTTGGGAGAAGTAGCTCGGTTGTGCGGGATGCCCAAACCATGCACGCTCCAATGCCACTATTATTGGCTGCTTGGCTTTGCCTCATTAGTGGTGCAAAACCACCACCACCAGTGATGACATCACTGTGCTGTGCGATCACATGACCCGATGCTGGCACAGACCACAGACACAGGAAGTCACCGCTCAGCTGGAAGCACGGAGCAATCAATGGAAGGCGAGTAACAGTGTTTGTTATTTTACAGTGTGAGCCAGCAGGAGCTATATAGAGTGAAGGAGGTTCATATCCGGGACGGTAGGTCTGTGTGTGACAGCACAGGGGGGACCGTGTGACAGCACAGGGGGGACCGTGTGACAGCACAGGGGGGTCCGCGTGACAGCACAGGGGGGTCCGCGTGACAGCACAGGGGGGACCGTGTGACAGCACAGGGGGGTCCGTGTGACAGCACAGGGGGACATGTGACAGCACAGGGGGGTCATATGTAAGATAAGGGGGCCATATCCCAGGATGGGGGACCATGTACCAGGCTGGGGGCCATATATACCAGTATGGGGATATATATACTAGGAGGAGGTCATATGTACCAGGATTGGGGCTATATATACCAGGCCACACAGTTCCAGAAAAAAATTAAGAGACCACTGCAAAATTTTCAGTTTCTCTGATTTTTCTCTTTATAAGTATATTTTTGAGTAAAATGCACATTGTTCTTTTATTCTATAAACTACTGACAACATGTCTCCGAAATTCAAAGCTAAACATTTGGTATTTATTTGCAGCTAATAAGAAATCGTCAAAATAATAAAAACATAGAAACATCACACCTCATATAATGCAAATAAAACAATTTCTTATTCGTATACAAACAACAATACTAATGTTTTAACTCAGGAAGAGTTCAGAAATCAATATCTGGTAGAATAACCATTATTTTTTATCACAGCTTTCATGCGTCTTGGCATGCTTTCCACCAGTCTTTCACACTGCCACTCCTGGCACAAAAATATAATCAGTTCTTCTTTGTTTAATGGCTTATGACTATCCATCTTCCTCTTGATTACATTTTAAAGGTTTTCAATGGAGTTAAGGTCTAGAGATTGGGTTGGCCATTACAGGGTCTTGATGTGGTGCTCCTTCATCCACACATTGATTGACCTAGCTATGTGGCATAGGGCATTGTCCTGCTGAAAAAACAGTCCTCAGAGTTGGGGAACATTGCCTGAGCAGAAGGAAGCAAGTGTTTTTCAAGGATAACCTTGTACGCGGCTTGATTCATACGCTTGATTAACCTGCCCAATTCCAGCCTTGCTGAAGCATCCCAAGATCATCACCAATCCTCCACCAAATTTCACAGTGGGTGCAAGACACTGTGTCTTGTATGCCTCTACAGGTCTTCGTCTAAACATTAGATGACCAGGTGTTGGGCAAAGCTGAAAATTAAACTCATTCGAGAAGATTACTTTACTCCAGTCCTCTATGGTCCAATCCTTATGGACTTTGGCAAACTTCAGCCTCCTTTGCTCCTCACTGATGAAAACCTTTTTTTTCTAGCTTCATATGACTTGAGACAGTCACAAGACAAAAAACAATGAAGAACTGCTTACATTTTTGTGCCAGGAGCGGCATAAGGTCACCCAAAAGCAGTGTGAAAGACTGATGGAAAGCGTGACAAGACGTATAAAAGCTGTGATTTAAAATCATGGTTATTCTACCAAATATTGATTTCTGAACTCTTCCTGAGTTAAAACCTGAGGATTGTTGTTTCTAAATGAATAAGAACTTGTTTTCTTTGCATTATTACATACCTATAAAGAGAAAAATCAGAGAAACTGAAAAATTTTTCCGGAGCTATGTATACTGATTATAAGATGGACACTGGCATTATAAGATGGACCCTATTTAAAGGGTTTGTCCGGGCTTTTACTATAATTCATATGTGTATCTAAGCTGCAAAATGTTGACAATTTGCAATATACATGCTGTCAACATTTTGCAGGGTTACCTACATATCACATATTTGCAGCTGGAGGAGAACGTCTTAGTGGGCATGTTTGTGCATGTAAATGAAACTGGTAACTTCCTCCCAGTCTCCTACAATCACGCCCCTCCCTATTCATAGTATGGCAAGCCAACAACAGGATCCTACAGCCCGCCCCCTCTCCCACTCTCACTACGCCCGACTACCCCCAGGAACCTATAGCCCGCCTTAGTCCCTAATGTCACCACCCACCCCCATTATACACAGCGGTCCCCACTGCACTGACACACTGTACCAAATCAGCAGCTGTGAAGGCGATTCGGCACACTGTGTCTGTGCAGTGGGGACCACTGCGTGTGTGCACTCAACCTGTAGGCTCTGTGCTCCGCAGCCCAGGTCTGTGTGCTGCAGCCCAGGTGTCTGTGATATGGAGCCAGATGCTTCTTCTCTACAGACCTCCCGTACCATACAACCGGTGGCGGTATAGTGAGGAACGCTCCACCGGCTCTCTGCCCGCGCACTCTATGGTACAGGAGCAAGTACAGAGCCGGTGGAGCGGTCCTCACTATACCGCCGCCAGCATTATGGTACGGGAGGTCTGTAGAGAAGAAGTATCAGGCTCAATGTCACAGACACCCCGGGATGCACACAGAGATGGGCTGCAGAGTGCGAACCCCGGCTCCATGTCACAGACACCCGGGCTGCAGCACACAAACCCAGGCTGTGGAGGGCGGACCTCAGCTCTATGTCACAGACACCCGGGCTGCAGCACACAGAGCTAGGCTACGAAGTGCGGATTTCGGCTCCAGGGCACAGAGCCCACAGGGTAAGCGCACACACATGCAGCGGTCCCCACTGCACAGACACATTATACCAAATCACCTTCACAGATGCCGATTCGGTACAGTGTGTCAGTGCAGTGGGGACCGCTGTGTATAATGGGGGTGGGTGGTGACATTAGGGGCTGAGGCGAGCTATAGGATCCTTGGGGTGGCTGGGCATAGTGCGAGTGGGAGAGGGGGCGGGCTGTAGGATCCTGGTGGTGGCTGGCCAGACTGTGAATAGGGGAGGGGGCGTGATTGTAGGAGACTGTGAGGAAACAACCAGTTTCATTTACATGCACAAACACGCCCCTAGACTCTCTCCTCCAGCCGCAAATATGTGATATTTAGACCCTGCAAAATGTTGACAGCATGTATATTGCAAATTGTCAACATTTTGCAGCCTATGAATTACAACAAAAGCCCGGACAACCCCTTTAACATTAAACATTTTTTTTTCTCTTTTCCTTCACCAAATTTGGGGGTGCATCTTATAATCAGGTGCATCTTATAACGCAGAAAATACAGTACTTGTTTTTTCATTTCACTTTGCATTAATTCCGATATAGCACCTGAAAGGTTAAAAAATTCCTGACAGCAGTTTTGAAGTATTTATGGGGTGCAGTTTTTATAATGCCATCGTTTTTGGGAAGTTTCCAATATATCAGCTCCTCAAAGACCATTTCAATCTGAATAGGTCCCTAAATAAACAGGTTTTGTAAATCTCTTGAATAAAATGATAAACTCTTGCTAAATGTATAATCTTATACATCCCAACTAAATAAAATGGCGTGAAAAATGATGCAGATGTAAAGTAGATGTGGGAAATGTTATGTACTGATCATTATTACAGTATAAGCAACTGGTTTACGGATATAAAAATTGATCATTTTAAAACTGCTAAATTTTCAAAATTTGCGACAAAGTTCCAATATGTTCACAAAGAGACAAAAAAAAAAATATTGACCTTAATTTACAACTAACAAAAAGTACAATGTGTCACGAAAAAACAATCTCAATCACTAGGAATTGTTGAAGCTTTCCAGAGACATTACCTCATAGAGTGACACTGGTCAGAACTGAGATCTTTGGCTTGAACACGAAGGTCAACATTGGAGAAGACCCTGGTGGAACCATCTATGCTTGGAGAACACCCTACTGGACCCATCTATGCTTGGAGAACACCCTACTGGACCCATCAATGCTTGGAGAAGACCCTAGTGGACCCATCTAGGTCTTGGAGAAGACCCTAGTGGACCCATCTAGGCTTGGAGAAGACCCTAGTGGATCCATCTAGGCTTGGAGAAGACTCTGGTAGACCTACCTAGGCTTGGAGCAGACCCTGGTGGACCTCCCTATGCTTGCAAAAGACCCTGGCAGACCCATCTAGGCTTGGAGAAGACTCTGGCGAGCCTATCTCGGCTTAGAGAATACACTGGTGGTTTGAGCTAGGCTTGGAGAAGGACCTGGTCAACCTATCTAGATTTGGAGAGGACCCTTGTCAACCTATCTAGGCTTGGAGAAATCCCTGGTCAACCAATCTAGGCTTGGAGAAGACCCTGGTCAACCTATCTAGGCTTGGAGAAGACCCTGGTCAACCTATCTAGGCTTGGAGAAGACCCTGGTCAACCTATCTAGGCTTGGAGAAGACCTTGGAGGACCCATCTAGGCTTGAAGAAGGCCCTGGTGGCCCTATGAAGCTTGGAGAAGACTGGTGGGACTATCTAGGCTTGGAGAAGACTCAGAGGGACTTTCTAGGCTTGAAGAAAACACTGGTGGCCCTATCTAGTATTGGAGGAGACCCTGGTAGACCTATCTACTCTGGTGAGCCTCTCTAGCCTTGGAGAAGACCCTGGTAGACCTATCTACTCTGGTGAGCCTATTTAGGTTTGGAGAAGCCCCTGGTAGACCTATGTAGCCTTGGAGAAGGCCCTGATCAACCTATCTAGGTTTGGAGAAGATCCTGGTGGACCTACCTGGTTTGGAGAAGACCCTGGTGAACACATCTAGGTTTGGATAAGACCCTGGTGGACCTATGTAGGCTTGGAGAAGACTGGTGAGCCTATCTAGGCTTGGAAGAGACTCTAGTGGACTACCTAGGCTTGGTGAAGACACTGGTGGCCCTATCTAGGTTTGGAGGAGACCCTGGTTGACCTATCTAGGCTTGGAGAAGACTAGTGAGCATATCTAGGTTTGGAGAAGATTCTGGTGGACCTATCTAGGCTTGGAGAAGACCCTGGTGGCCCTATCTAGGCTTGGAGAAGACTGGTGGGACTATCTAGGCTTGGAGAAGACTCAGGGGGACATTCTAGGCTTGAAGAAAACACTGGTGGCCCTATCTAGAGTTGGAGGAGACCTGGTAGACCTATCTACTCTGGTGAGCCTCTCTAGCCTTGGAGAAGACCCTGGTGAGCCTATTTAGGTTTGGAGAAGATGCTGGTGGACCTACCTGGGTTTGGAGAAGGACCTGGTGAACATATCTAGGCTTGGATAAGACCCTGGTGGACCTATGTAGGCTTGGAGAAGACTGGTGAGCCTATCTAGGCTTGGAGAAGACTCTGGTGAGCCTATTTAGGTTTGGAGAAGATCCTGGTGGACCTACCTGGGTTTGGAGAAGGACCTGGTGAACATATCTAGGCTTGGATAAGACCCTGGTGGACCTATGTAGGCTTGGAGAAGACTGGTGAGCCTATCTAGGCTTGGAGAAGACTCTGGTGAGCCTATTTAGGTTTGGAGAAGATCCTGGTGGACCTACCTGGGTTTGGAGAAGGACCTGGTGAACATATCTAGGCTTGGATAAGATCCTGGTGGACCTATGTAGGCTTGGAGAAGACTGGTGAGCCTATCTAGGCTTGGAGAAGACTCTGGTGAGCCTATTTAGGTTTGGAGAAGATCCTGGTGGACCTACTGGGTTGGAGAAGACTGGTGAGCCTATCTAGGTTTGGAGAAGATCTTTGTCGACCTCTCAGGGCTTGGTGAAGACACTGGTGGACCTATCTAGGTTTGGAGGAGACCCTGGTTGACCTATCTAGGCTTGGAGAAGACTAGTGAGCATATCTAGGTTTGGAGAAGATTCTGGTGGACCTATCTGGACTTGGAAAAGACCCTAGTGGACTTATCTAGGCTTGGAGAAGACTCTGCTGGACCTATCTAGGTTTGGAGAAGATACTGGTGGACCTATCTAGCTTGGAGAAGACCCTGGTGGCCCTATCTAGGCTTGGAGAAGACCCTGGTGGACCTATCTAGTCTTGGGGAAGACCCTGGTGGACCTATCTAGTCTTGGGGAAGACCCTGGTGGACCTATCTAGTCTTGGGGAAGACCCTGGTGGACATATCTAGGCTGCAACAAGATCGATTTTAATACAGAGTGTTTATCCATCAAGTCGCCATGGATAGAGATCGAGATGAAGGTCGTTAAATAATAAATAACATTAAAGGTCAAAATTGGCTCATTCACAAAGGAATTAATGGTATAAACCTAACAGTATAGGACTCCTAAAGGAGTTATACTATCCTTATACACCAGTGCTGATGCTTTCCTGCTGGTCTTTAATGTACCATATGATCCCTGTCGCCATTTTTTTTTTTTTTTTTAATTTGCCCTAGTAGTGCCTCCCTTTAGTACCTTGGGTTTTTAAGCAAACAGAGAAAAACAATTGACAACCTTAGTGGGGGTTACCTGATAAATGAGTGGTGTCGGAGGGTTGCGCACAGAGCTGGAAAATGGCCAGAAGCAGGTCCTCTGCTGACGGCATCTGCAGACAGTCTTTCACAGAACTGAAGAAGTTGGAGGCCACGTCACAGATGAAGGACACCGACTGCTCGATGTCGCCGGCCTCAGACAGGTCTTTAGCTCGAGCCAAGGCCCAGTGAAGCTTATCAATTATCTTCTCCACATAGACCTCTGCGATCAGAGACTCTGGAGAGAAAAAACACAAGTGTTATTAAATATATAAGGGAAGGTTAGGACCACGTGCACACACTGAGGATTTGGAAAGGTTTTTACCTCAGGATTTGTAGCCAAAACCAGGAGTGAGAAAATCAGGAAAAGTATAATAGAAACACGTCACAACTTCTGTATTTATCACCCACTGCTGACTACAAATTCTGAGGTAAAAACCTCACCAAATACTCAATGTGGGCACTTGGCCTAAGGCCTATAAAGCCACCATTAGTTTTAGGTGAGTTTTTTTTACCTCAGGATTTGAAAGACAAAACCAGGAGTGGGTGATAAATACAGAAATGGTGACATGTTTCTATTATACTTTTCCTCTGATTGTTCCACTCCTGGTTTTGGCTACAAATCCTGAGGTAAAAAACTCTCCAAATAATTAATGTGTGCATGTGGCCTTACTCTTCTACTTAACACGGTAATCAATTGTACAAGAGTAAAATTCAACGACCGGATGATTTTCTGGGGGCTTATTTTTTGAGCATCACCCCCCGCTCCCTGTTCCGTTGACATAAGCATGAGGGCTCGGGTTTTTTTTGCGGGATGTGTTGCAGGCTTGAGTGAAACCATTCATTTTTTCTATAGAATATTTTAAAAAATTAGAAAAGGAGATTTTTGTGTACTCACCGTAAAATCCTTTTCTCTTAGCCTCTAATTGGGGGACACAGACCGTGGGTGTTATGCTGCTGTCCACTAGGAGGCGACACTAGGCAGAATCTGCAAAAGAGTTAAATGTTTCCTCCTCTGCAGCATTACACCCCCGAACAGGAAGTGATTCTCCAGTTTTGTGCTAAAGCAGTAGGAGAGTTAACAGATAATAACATTGACACAGGAAGTCTACGCAGGCTCCTGTGTAAACAAATATACTTAACAAGGCAATAACAGTGTAACAAGGCCTGAAAACAAACAGGCACGTTAGTAAACAGTTAAGAGTTTGCAGAGTAATACTATTACCACAAGGCCTGTAACTAGGCAGGCGCATGTGGAAAACAGTGACGAGTTAACAAAGTAATAATCGTATAACAAGGCCTGTAACTAAACAGGCTCACAGTACTACAAGGCCTGGAAATAAACAGGCACAAGGTTAAACAGTCAACCGAGTGATAGGCAAACATGTTAACCATGTAACAGCTGAGAAGCTATGTGAACTGTAGAAAAGGCCCACAAGGGCAACGGGGTGGGTGCTGTGTCCCCCAATTAGAGGCTAAGAGAAAAGGATTTTACGGTGAGTACACAAAAATCTCCTTTTCTCCTTCGCCTCATTGGGGGACACAGACCGTGGGACGTCTCAAAGCAGTCCCTGGGTGGGAAGAACAATGGAACTAGTGACACTGAGCATGGTCAGTGAAGAACTATGCACCGACAGGCGAGCTGCTGCCGTCTGGATGGCACATGTACCCAGACCTGCGTTTGTCGAGGACTGAGTGTAAGCACTATAGGGGCTTAAGTTTGGGTGTAGGCTGACCTTTTGGCTGCCGATACACTTGTTGCGCCGATACCTCTTACCGAACTGTCCAGGAAGCTTCCACGGCCGTACTAGAATGTGCCGTGACCTGCCGGAAGGGAAGAGTCCTTGAAGGTATAAGCGTCTTGGATGGTTAGAGGGATCCACCTGGTTAGGGAAGCCTTAGAGGCTGACGTTTCTATGTCTGCCCATTGGAAGAAGGATAAAGGGGAATCCGACCTCTTAGATGGGCGCTGTCTTGGATGCCTAGACGCGTAAGGCCCTGTCAAGGTCCCGCATATGTAGGTCCTTCACGACCGGACGGACTGGAGTCGGGCGCAGCGATGGCACAGAGATGTCTTCATGTAGGTGGAAGGAGTAAACCTACCTTCAAAGAAGAATGGAACCAGCCATAGGACAATCTTATCCAGATGGAAGACTAGAAAAAGATGGATTACATGAGACCGCTGCAAGTACTGTTACTTCTGCAGAGACAATAAATGCTACCGAACCATACTACTATTTGGATGAGGATGCTAAAGGTAACATCCATCGAGGCTGAAAAGATGGTTCTTGTAGTGCCGTGAGGACCAAGTTCAGGTCCCCCCGGGTGTAATCTTGTTGTATGGACACCTTAAATAGCAGACCCTTCGAAAGAAGGATGTCATAGAAGTCTGGTGGCAAGACGTGTTTGTAAGAGGGTGACAAACAGCTGAAAACCCGCTGTGTAAGAGACCCTAAGGACAGACCTGGTCTAGGTCTGAGTGAAAGAAAAGGAGAGTCCCTGGTATGAAGTAAGGCCAAGGGGAATTACCTCTAGAGGTGCCCCAAGCAAAAAAACAAAACGATTACCCATGTGTGATGGGATCTTGCTGATAAAGCTGGTGTCCGTTCTGTGACTAAAAACAAAACGATTACCCATGTGTGATGGGATCTTGCTGATAAAGCTGGTGTCCGTTCTGAGGCTAAAAACAAAACGATTACCCATGTGTGATGGGATCTTGATGATAAAGCTGGTGTCCGTTCTGTGACTACGGTCGTTACAATATCCTGGAAAAAACAAAAACCCTTGGTTAAATTCTAGGTGTCAAAGGCTAAGCCATTAACCTCGGACGTGAGGAATTCTGAGGGAGAACTGGCCGTGATCGAGCAGGTCTGGACTGTCTGTGAGACGTCCTGGTACTGCTGCTATAAATTGGACGAGTCTACGCACCAAGCGCGTGTGGGTCAGTCTGAGACCGCGAAGATGATTCCACAATGTCCTTGTTTGATATTCCAGACTATCCGTTAGTGGTGAAAAAATATAGGAGAGACGGATACCGGTCCAGGCTTGGACTAATGCGTCTGTGCCACTGACTGTGGATCCTGAGACCAGGCCAGGAAGGCCGGGACCGTGGCATTGAGGCGTGACTCAGTCAGGTCCATATCTGTGGTTTCACGGCATTGGCGTTTCGACAGAGGACTTCTAGATGAAGGGGCCAGTCCCCTGAGTCCATCCCTTGGTGGATTAGGAAATCCGCCTCCTAGATGTGTACACCTGGTAGGGAGAACAGCTGGCATTACAGTGTTCCAAGGTTTCCACCTAGTAAAGGATGTGGCGAACTTGTCATCGCTTAGACTGCGGGTTCCCCCCTGGTGGTTGACATATGCCACAGATGTGGCATTGTCTGACTGTATCCTGACATGTTCGAATACCAGAAGGTGAATGAAAGATTTCAGTACTAGAGATACTGCACGAATGTTCGTAGATTGAGGGGCATCTTCGAGACAGGGCAAGACTACTGCCCTGTGCATGGTGATGGGGGCACATCGCACTCCATCCTGTTTTCGTGTAACGCCTGAGCATGGATAATTGCAAAGGCCGGCGACTCAGCCGAGCCAATGGAACTGACTTCCAAGCTGCCACTATGCTGTCTAGGACTCTTATAGCAGTTGTGAAGAATTGAGGAGACCTCTGACGGAGGTTGCTGATTCCAAGCCGAAGAATCCGTGCCTTGTCTGGGGAATTTTGGCTAGAGCTGTGGAGGTGTTGCAACTAAAGGCCGCTATTTTCATGCGATGATGTGCGTCCAATACGGCTGAGACTCCATACATGATGCTGCAGTATGTGGCCGTCAGGAGTACGCAGCGGAGCAGGGACTCCTGGAATGTGTATGCTGTGCTGCAGCATGTGCCTTGCAATTGCGGTAGACCTGTGGAGGTTGATCCTACAGAGTCTTCTTAACGAGCACGGTGCAAATGCCACTGTTCGCAGACCTTGAAAGTCATGCATTGATAAAAGGGTCCTCCAGAAATGGGAGACTGCTGAATTGTAGTATAGACATTGCCAACTTCAGGCTGGGAAAAAGCTTTGTAGTGTTTTCGCTTCAGGCCCTTTTTAGCCTCGCGCCCACTCCCTGTGCTGACGCTTCGGGGGCTCCGATGTCAAGCGGGCAGAGGGCGGGCGGTTGAGCCAGTGATGTCACGGCTAGGCCGAAGCCAGGGCCTCGCGAAAATCGCGGGGCCCAGGAACGGCAGAGGCCCGGCGCGGAGGTCCGGAGGGAGCCGGAAGTCAGGAGCAGCGCTGGCCGAAACCGGAGGCTGCGCCCACAATAGTGCATCGCCAGTGTGCTGCGCTGCACACAGCGAGTGCTATCCCACCTGAGTATTCTCTTTTTGACTCCTGAGTCGAGAAAGGACAGAGTGCGTGAAGAATGCTCGGGCCACGTTCATACGGGGTCCAGAAGGGCCCATCCATTGGGATAACGCAGTCGGGGGTCTGCGAGGGCCTGCATTGAAGCGGGCTGTTCAGAGCGCTCGCACGTGTCATCTCAACCCAAGTACCTAATATAGGTATGGTGAGGATTGGCAACAGGGCTCGCATTCCACTTTCTGCGACCCAGAGTTTCGATGATGTAGTTTGGGGACGGAGGCCAGCCAGGCCTTGTACCGTCGCAACTTCAACCCGAGCCCCCAACAGTGGGGAGTCGAGGAAGAAGTATGGTGTATAGCAATCTCGGCTACAACCCAGCGCCTCCAACAGTGGGGCGCTGAGGAGGGAGTATGCTATGGGTCTTAGGTCCCAGAGACCCGTAGCAAAATTACTCGTGCAGTTGCGGATCCGAGGTATATAAGCCTGCGTCTTGTGAGACTTGACCGTCATCACCGCCAACCAGAACTCCAGCTGTGAGATTTGGAGAGGATTGGCAACGGTCCTGGGATCCTTGCGGTTGTCAGGTAATTGTAGATTACATCAACTTCAACTGTGCTCTCCAACAATGGAGGGCCGAGGAAGAAACCTGCGAGTTAAAGTAGTAGTAATTCCACCACAAACTAGTTCTCTCAACTGTGTGGGGGCCTGGGAAGGGTATGATGGCGAGTATTTGAGGTTTGAAGATCAACTCGGCTCCGCCAACGTTGGTGGATCGATTAAAAAAGGCATGTCGGTATATTCCTTAAACCTAGCTGCCCCCCGGGTAAGCTATCAGGTCGAATAGGTGTAACCACATGTACCTGTATCTGGCACGGTGGTAGGAACAACTGCTATTGGTCCGTGCGCTGGGCCGCAGCACAGCTTTGTGCCAATGGGTCCCTGTGTACACCGCACTGGCTGTAATGTTGGACAAAGATCCTGAGATGAATCCCTATGTTCCTCTTATCTCCTGCAGGCAGGATAGGAACAAAGGGATGCCGCAGTGGTGGCAAGCATGAGCCTGCTGCCATCTGCCTCTTAGTGGGTGCCCCTGCAAATATTCCGCCCAGTACTGAGCCCTAGGAGCAACCCTAGTGTTTTTAGGGTTTTTTCCCCACATCGGACTTCTTAGCCATGCCTGCAACGATGGCTTGGTTGGCCCGTGCCCCCTAATGCCTCAGCGCTGTTCCGCCTCCCATGCTGACGCTGCGAGGCTCTGACGTCAGGCGGGGGGCGGGCAGTTGGGCGGGGAAAAGGGGCGGTGACGTCTGGCTAGGCCGAAGCCGGGGCCTCGCGTGAATCGCGGGCCCGGGAACGGCGGAGGTCCGGCGCGGAGGTCCGCGGCCGGAACCGGAGGCAACGCTGGCAGGCACCGGAGGCTGCGCCAACGAAAGGGCAGACGCCCCGTTGCATCCAGAGCACGCTGAGTGATCCACCGCTGCTGTGCTCAAACGGGCGCAGCCGGGATAGTATGGAGCCCGGGGTACGGGGGTGCCCGCTTCCTAGAGACCCTCGTAGTGGGGCACCGTGACCGGCAGCGAAGCAGCCACAACCCAGGTACAGAGAGTGGGGAGTGACTGTTGGTGTGCAACTGAGGCCCGGGGCTCCAGGAGTGTGCTGCAGCATAGAGTATGCTGCAGCCTGTGAATGTGCTCGCTGCTTGCAGGAGCACAGGATCTGTGGTCCTGGCAATGGCTACCGATGCCTCAAAATGCGTTCCCCCAGCCCCATGAGGAGCACACAGCAAGCTGGGTGTCCTGGAGCCTGTGCCAATTAGCATTTGGCAGGTTGAGGCTTTGCTGGGGCCCGTGGCCCTCAGAAACACTCAGCAGAGCTGAGGTTTCTGGATCGTGCTGCAGTGACCCTGCAGTATGGTTGTGCCCTACCTGCGGTGTCTCAGCCTAAAAAGCCCCGGAGGGGCGATTAGGGAGGGATGCTGCCGTCCACCGTCAGGGGCTCCTGTGGAGCCTCTACTTCAACCCAGGGTCTCCAACAGTGGGGAGCTGGGGAAGGGGGGCCATCTTCTCGACCTCAACCGGGCACCCCCAACAGTGGTGGGCCGAGGAGGGAGCGGCATGTGGGGGAAAAATGTCGACCTCAACCAGGCGCCCCCAACAGTGGGGGGCCGAGGAGGGACCATGCCGGGAGTCTCGTCAGAGACCCACTTTTCTTCTTCTTGAAGGAAAAAATTCAAAAAAGGAAGTATTTTAGGAGCCCTAAAAAATCTGTGTGTGCCTCCTAGACACTAAGCAAAAACTGGAGAATCACTTCCTGTTCGGGGGTGTAATGCTGCAGAGGAGGAAACATTTAACTCTTTTGCAGATTCTGCCTAGTGTCGCCTCCTAGTGGACAGCAGCATAACACCCACGGTCTGTGTCCCCAATGAGGCGAAGGAGAAAAGGAGATTTTTGTGTACTCACCGTAAAATCCTTTTCTCTTAGCCTCTAATTGGGGGACACAGGACGATGGGTTATGCTATTCTGCCACTAGGAGGTGACACTAAGCAATTGAAAGAGAAGCACAGTGGCTCCTCCCTGCAGTATATAACCCCCTGACTGACATAGTCTAGCCAGTTTTGTGCTAAAGCAGTAGGAGGAATAACGACATAAGCTGGTAAGGCAACCAGGAACTTAAAAACAAGAAAACATCAACCACAACAAGGCCAACTGGCCACAGGGAGGGTGCTGTGTCCCCCAATTAGACGCTAAGAAAAAAGGATTTTACGGTAAGTACACAAAAATCTCCTTTTCTCCTTCGCCTCATTGGGGGACATAGGACGATGGGACATCCCAAAGCAGTCCCTGGGTGGGAAAAAACATCCACATTCTGAAATGGCACGTACCACGGTCTCCTGGGCCAATCTGGGGTCACTAAAATCACCGGGACGTGCTCCAATCTGATCTTCTGAACCACCCTGGGAATGAGGGCCAGAGGAGTGAAGATTTTAGGAAGACGAAACTGTGTCCAAGTCTGGACCAGAGCATCCTATCCCAGGGCTCGCAGATCGCGGGAGCGGGCAAAGAAGTTGGGAACCTGCGCATTCATTTGCGACGCCATGAGGTCCACATCCGGAGTCCCGAAGCGACTGCAGATCTGGCGGAATACTTCTGGATAGAGAGCCCATTCTCCCGAGGCAAGGCCCTGACGGCTGAGAAAGTCTGCAGCCCAATTGTCGATCTCCGAGATGTGAACTGCCGAGAGGACAGCTCCGGAGGACTCAGCCCAGCGGAGGATCGGTTCCACCTCCTGCATAGCCGACTTGCTGCGGGTTCCGCCCTGATGGTTGACATATGCCGTGGCATTGTCCGACTGAATGCAGTTGCGATGGCCCTTCAGGAGACGATGAAAGCTTTTCAACGCCAAGTAGATGGCCCGAATCTCCAGGAGATTTATGGGCAGAGAAGACTCCGTTGGAGTCCACCGACCCTGGGCTGTGTGATGGCGAAAAACTGCTCCCCAGCCAAAGAGACTGGCATCGGTGGTCAGTACGTCCCACCGGGCCGGCAACAAGGATCTCCTCTGAGAGAGAGATGACGGGATCAGCCACCATCGGAGAGAGTGCCTCGTTGCCGCCGCAGACGGAATGTCCAGTGAAGGGTGAACGGGCTGCGATTCCAGGCTGATAGCAGGGCCAGCTGAAGTGGCCGGATATGTATGTAGCTGGGCAAATGGTACAGCGTCCATTGCCACCACTATCTCTCCCAAGACTCGCATTGCAAACCGGAGGGAGTGCAGGAGGGGCCGAAGAAGCGTCCGAACTGCACAGCGCAGAGAATGAGCCTTGTCCTGGGGGAGAAACACAAGTCCCCGAGACATGTCCAGAACCATCCCTAGGAATGTGAGTTTGCGGCTCGGAGTTGCCGAGGATTTTAGTAGGTTGAGAAGCCACCCTAGGCATGTGAGAGTGTCTACCGTGACGCTGACATTGTCCTCGCAGTCCCCCAAAAGACTGACCCTTGCAACAGGTTGTCCAGGTAGGGTGAACAGAGACTCCCCGTGAATGCAGGATGGTCATGACAGCTGCAATGACCTTGGTGAAAACTCGCGGGGCAGTCGCCAATCCTAAAGGAAGAGCGACGAACTGGTAATGGTCCTCGTAGACAGCAAAGCGCAGGAACCTCTGATGTGCCTCGGATATCGGGATATGCAGGTAAGCGTCCCGGATATCGATGGAAACGAGGAACTCCCCTGTTGCATGGACGTGATGAAGGAACGAAGAGATTCCATCCAAAATAAAGGGTCCGAACAAACTTGTTAAGTAGCTTCAAATCCAGAATGGGAAGGGAAAACCCGTCCTTCTTGGGCACGACAAACATATTCAAATAGAATCCCTGGAACTGCTCGTTCTGAGGTACTGGAACGACAACTCCCACTCGCCGGAGGGAGTCTGAAAGATGGTGTGCGCCTTTGTCGGCGTTCCCGGGGGTTTGGAAGGGAAGAATCTTCTGGGGGAACAAGTGTGAAACTCGATGCTGTAGACGAAAGACACCAATTCCCGAACCCACTTGTCATCTGTGACAGCGAGCCAGACATGCTGAAACCAAAAAAAAAAAAAAAAATCGGCCGCAAACTTGGAAGGTGTCTTCCGGAAGAACCGAGTCAGGAAGAGGAGAACCTCTGAGACCAGGACTCCTTCGACCTGGCCTGTCGGTTGCGGGGCTGCCAGCTTGAACTTGACTTGTTGGGGGCCTGGGAACTGCTGTCTGTGCGAGGCGCACAGGACGGCTGTGATGGGTGGGGATTAGACCACACGAACGAGTTCCGAAAGGACCGGAATCTTGTCTGTTGACCCTTGGTAAACTTACGCTTGGGTTTCTGCTGAGGAAGAGAGATACTTTTACCTCCCGTAGCGTCTGAGATTAGCTTATCAAGCTTTGCCCCAAAGAGACGCCCGCCTAAATACTGCATGCTAGTTAGAGATTTCTTTGAGGCCGAATCAGACATCCACTCTTGAAGCCAGAGGGTTCGGCGAATCGCAATGGCGTTTGAAGCCGCCACCGCAGTGCAATTGGCCGCATCAATAGAGGCGTGAACCAAGAAATCCCCTGCTACAAAAATCTGAGCGGCCAGATCCAACAACTCTGGATCTGAATCCCGGTGACGTAAGGCGGAATGCAAATCACCTGCCCAGGGCACAATGGCCTTAGCCACCCACATGGAGGCGAAAGAGGGGGACAGGGACGAGCCTGAAGCCTCAAACACCGATTTTGACAAGTGTTCCAGCTGACGGTCGGTGGCATCCTTGATAGACGCGCCATCAGGGAGAGAGAGCAGTCTCTTTGAGGCCAAACAGGACACTGGAGGGTCCACCTGTGGAGGGTCTGCCCAGGCTTTTGATACCACTGGCAAGAAGGGGTAACGAGCTTCGATCACCTTACGATTACCAAAACGTTTATCAGGCTGGGACCCATGTCTCTGCAGAACCTCCTTAATCTCAGGGTGGTCTGAGAAGAATTTTTGAGGTCTCTTGGGTCTCTTGAAGGAGACCTCGTGGTCTGAGGGTGCGACCGGGGCTGGGTCAGCCACTGACCATGGCAAGAGTATCAGAGGAGGCCGAATCAAAGGGTGCCTCCTGGTCCGGATCCGAATCAGGATCACGGAGCTCACCAGACGAGCGTGAGTCATTTAACATGCTCCTTGTAGGTGAGGCACGAGAACCCTGTGATGGTGCTGTGGATGAGCTCCTGCGGAGCCTCTTCCTACCAGAATCATGGAAGAGGGGAGGTATGAGCTCATCCCTGAGAACGTGTCTCCTCGCGACTGGAGAGGTCGTCCTGGGAGCTAGGTCAGTCTGAGGTGAAGGGGCGAAGATCGGGGCTGCAGCACCCAGATCAGTGTCTCAGAAAGTAGCTGCATAGATTGGGCGCTTCGGTTATCACAATCTGTGAGCCATTCAGGGGTAGCAGGGCCACTAGAGGATGTATCCTCACCAGCGGGGGCTTGCACAGAGGCAGAGGCACAGGGCTGAGTGAAAACAGAGGAACAAGCATGGCAGAGTGTAGTAGAATAACCGAGCCGTGCAGTGCAAAGAGGCTTAATACACAGTAAAGACTTTTGGTGCACTCCTGTGGCAAAATTCCCCCTGCTACACACAGTAGAAGTATACACTGCTGGATGTATAACACAAACAGACAGGTTAGGGCTACAGCCGAAATAATGTATTGCCGCTGAGCACACAAACAGACAGATTAGGGCTGCAGCAGAAACAATAGATCGCTGCTGAGCCCTGTCACCTGGAAATGACAGCAAGAGTAGTGCTGGCCCAGGATCCTGTGTCACCCTGCAGAGCTCCAACTGTGCCTACACGGAGGGTCCCTCTGCCGCAGAAAATGGCGCCCGTAGCAGAGAAGAAACGCGGCAGAAATCAGGCCTGGTGCAGAGGGCTCCATCCCATTCTTCTATATGCTGCAGGAGCCAGGGCATGAGGGAGAACTTCTGCAACACAAAGTCCCAACTGTGGGGTCTGGGGAGGGATCCTGCAGTGAGCCAACCATCAACCTGCAACCCAGAGTCCCAACTGTGGGGTCTGGGGAGGGTTCCTGCAGTGAGCCAACCATCAACCTGCAACCCAGAGTCCCAACTGTGGGGTCTGGGGAGGGTTCCTGCAGTGAGCCAGCCATCAACCTGCAACACAGAGTCCCAACTGTGGGGTCTGGGGAGGGATCCTGCAGTTAGCAAACCATCAACCTGCAACCCAAAGTCCCAAATGTGGGGTCTGGGGAGGGATCCTGCAGTGAGCCAACCATCAACCTGCAACCCAGAGTCCCAACTGTGGGGTCTGGGGAGGGTTCCTGCAGTGAGCCAACCATCAACCTGCAATCCAGAGTCCCAACTGTGGGGTCTGGGGAGGGTTCCTGCAATGAGCCAGCCATCAACCTGCAACCCAGATTTCCAACTGTGGGGTCCGGGGAGGGATCCTGCAGTGAGCCAACCATCAACCTGCAACACAGAGTCCCAACTGTGGGGTCTGGGGAGCATTACAGGTATAAATGATCTTGAAGAAAATAACAGTGTCTTGCCTCCTAAGGCTGCTTTCACACAGCGTTTTTATGCTGTCCGAGGGGATCAGACTTTTTGCTGCTCCCCTCGGACAGCATCGGATCCAAACTGATGACTGCAATCGGATGCCAAATAGGCATCCGATCCCGATATTTTGCAGCATCAGCTGGATCCTGTCCCTGCTCCTCCTGTCATCTCGTCCCCCTTCTCTCTCCCTCCTGTCACCTTTGTCCCCCGTGTCTCCCCTCCTTGTCCCCCTCTGTCTCCCCTCTTTGCACCCCCTCTTTGTCCCCCTGTGTCTCCCCTCTTTGTCCCCCTGTGTCTCCCCTCTTTGTCCCCCTGTGTCTCCCCTCTTTGCACCCCCTCTTTGTCCCCATGTGTCTCCCTGTGTCTCCCCTCTTTGTCCCCGTGTCTCCCCTCTTTGTCCCCCTGTGTCTCCCCTCTTTGTCCCCCTGTGTCTCCCCTCTTTGTCCCCCTGTGTCTCCCCTGTGTCTCCCCTCTTTGTCCCCCTGTGTCTCCCCTGTGTCTCCCCTGTGTCTCCCTGTGTCTCCCCTCTTTGTCCCCCTGTGTCTCCCCTGTGTCTCCCCTGTGTCTCCCCTCTTTGTCCCCCTGTGTCTCCCCTCTTTGTCCCCTTGTGTCTCCCCTCTTTGTCCCCCTCTATCTCCCCCCTCTTTGCTCCCCTGTTTGCAGAGCTTAAAAAATAAAAAAAACTTCATTCTCACCTCTCCGCGACACCCGCGCTGCTTCCAGCTTCTTCTGATCAACAGGACCTGGCGTGATGTCACAGTCACATGATCGGTTACCGCGGTAACCGGCCATGTGACTCAACTGTGACGTCAGGCCAGGTCCTAGAAGCACAGAGCGCTGGAGGCATCGCTGGATCGTGGAGAGGTGAGAATGAAGTTTTTTTTATTTTTAACCCTTTATTTTCAGGAGATGTCACTTCTGCAATGTATGAATATACATTGCAGAAGTGATATTAGATGACACAGAGCGGTGTTAGTGTACTGAGCATGCTCAGTGCACTAACATCGGGTCCGAGGAGACATGAGCTGTTTCCTCGGATCCTCGCTCCATAGGCCCCATGTTATTTGGCGCGGATCAGGTTGGATCCAATTCGGTCCGATCTGACCCGCTGTGCCAAAAATCGCAGCAGGCTGCGATTTTGGGCACAGCAAAAAATCGGCCAGGATCGGATCCGACCAAAATCGGATGCCAATAAGGCCAAATCCGATGTGATCCGTGCCCATAGGATAACATGGGGCCAAAATCTGATCCGTGGCTGTCAGTTTTACAACGGACAGCCACGGATCACAAAAAAACGCTGTGTGAAAGCAGCCTAAGACACTAAGCAAAAAACTGATTAGACTGTGTCAGTCAGGGGGTTATATACTGCTGGGGAGGAGCCACGGTGCTTCTCTTTCAATTGCTTCGTGTCGCCTCCTAGTGGCAGAACAGCATAACCCATCGTTCTGTGTCCCCCAATGAGGCGAAGGAGAAAAGAGAAACTCCAAGGGTGGTGAAAAATATAAATAAATAAAGCACATCCGCCACTGGTCTATGTGCTTTGTTTTTAGTGTTTGTCATGCTGTAAAAAATACATGAAGACAGGATTCTTCAGCTTAGTAAAATGTTTTCATTTTTTTTAAAGTGGTAGCAAAAAAACTTCTGAAATGTTATCATAAAAAAAAATTGCTTGTGACGCTATTTTCCGAGTCCAATAATCCAATAACGTTTCCATTTATATGTCAATTGCGCTTGTTTTTCGTGGTGCACATGACATTTTCATCACCCTTTATTGTCGCATTTCTGTTTTATTCTCTTTATGGCATTCGCCAAACATAAACCAATTGATATTTTCAGCGATCAGAATTTTAAAGCCCAAATTTATACAAAGTGTTTACTTTTGAGAAAAAGTAGCGTGATTTGTTTTTTCTTTTACTTTTCAATTTCATTTTTTTTTATATACTTCATGTAGCCCTTTTGTGCAATTGTTTGATTCTGTGGTCCATATACAGTACTACCACCGTATTGGGCATATAGGGACACTGACTGTATCCTATAGAGCCTGGGCTGTACCACCATAGCAGGCTCCATTGGTGCCCCATGATCAGGTCATGAGGGGGGAAGAAATGGCGCATATTTGGAATTACGCACCCTAAAGCTGCTGAGGGGTTTGACAGCAGCTATCAGGGCAAACTACAATTGCTGATATTGGAGGCAAATGATGGCTGTGTAACACGGCCAGCATCTGCTATATGGAGGGCGGGCGCTGATCCTTACTCCACTCCATATA
Organism: Allobates femoralis; assembly: GCA_033576535.1. Classification (NCBI taxonomy): domain Eukaryota; kingdom Metazoa; phylum Chordata; class Amphibia; order Anura; family Aromobatidae; genus Allobates; species Allobates femoralis. The sequence goes on along the minus strand of JARQOC010000002.1, from coordinate 46,028,050 downwards.
TCGGCACCCCACACAGGATTTACCAGTAAGTGCATGGTTGAGTTAAAAACAAAACTTTTCGTAACCTCCGAGAGTGACGATAGCTGGACCACCACCACCTCTGTCAGCCATCAGCTCTCCATCGAGATGGGCAGCCCGTCATCATACATGATGTAGAAGATGGGAATATATTTATTAGCCCAGTTAAGAAACTGCGAGGGCCCCACTCACCGCTCTTCACGTGCTCGGACAGCACCAGGCTGAGCAGAGCCCATTTATCGCTGCAGTCCGGCTCTTGTTTTCTGGTCCGTTCTATTAACCCCGCGCTGCACAGATCACTGGCCAGAGAGATCAGCTTGTCTCCCAGAATGTCGCCTTTCAGCCAGTTGCAGATCAGCGAGTGTTTTGCAGAATCTGAACAAGCCTGAAAGAAGAAATAAAGCAGACAAAATCATTTGCTGGAAAAATAGACGGACCCCCGACTGGATGCTGACCTGGCGAGGATGAGTGCAGAGCTCCAATACTTCTGATCAAGCAGCAAACGTTTAGCTACAACATCGCTCCCTCTGACAGCAGACCATCAGGAAGGAAGAGATCACTTTTGTGCTAATTTTTAGAGGTCTGTGGTGGTCTTGGCACCCCTAACCCCACCTATCACCACGTCTGACCTTGTAAATATTTATTCTAGTTCACACACTATAATATGATGTAATGGAAGGTGGTCACCCATCCTATAAACCAGAGCAAATGGCCACAAATAACCAGCAGCTTCTGCCCAGCTGGACACGGCCGTATACTACATGGCCAGGTATTCATCTGACCGACCGTCACCCACTAGTAATGTCAGGGGAGGAGAGGGCCCCGCTGTGAGAGGGGAGGAGAGGGCCCCGCTGTGAGAGGGGAGGAGAGGGCCCCGCTGTGAGAGGGGAGGAGAGGGCCCCGCTGTGAGAGGGGAGGAGAGGGCCCCGCTGTGAGAAGGGAGGAGACGGCCCGCTGTGAGAGGGGAGGAGAGGGCCCCGCTGTGAGGGGGGAGGAGCGGGCCCCGCTGTGAAAGGGGAGGAGAGGACCCCGCTGTGAGAAGGGAGGAGAGGGCCCTGCTGTGAGAGGGGAGGAGAGGGCCCCGCTGTGAGAGGGGAGGGCCCCGCTGTGAGAGGGGAGGAGAGGGCCACGCTGTCAGAGGGGAGGAGAGGGCCACGCTGTCAGAGGGGAGGAGAGGGCCACGCTGTCAGAGGGGAGGAGAGGGCCCCGCTGTGAGAGGGGAGGAGAGGGCCCCGCTGTGAGAGGGGAGGAGAGGGCCCCGCTGTGAGAGGGGAGGAGAGGGCCCCGCTGTGAGAGGGGAGGAGAGGGCCCAGCTGTGAGAGGGGAGGAGAGGGCCCCGCTGTGAGAGGGGAGGAGAGGGCCCCGCTGTGAGAAGGGAGGAGACGGCCCCGCTGTGAGAAGGGAGGAGACGGCCCCGCTGTGAGAGGGGAGGAGAGGGCCCCGCTGTGAGGGGGGAGGAGCGGGCCCCGCTGTGAGGGGGGAGGAGCGGGCCCTGCTGTGAGAGGGGAGGAGAGGGCCCCGCTGTGAGAAGGGAGGAGAGGGCCCTGCTGTGAGAGGGGAGGAGAGGGCCCCGCTGTGAGAGGGGAGGGCCACGCTGTGAGAGGGGAGGAGAGGGCCACGCTGTCAGAGGGGAGGAGAGGGCCACGCTGTGGAGAGGGAGGAGAGGGGCCACGCTGTGAGAGGGGAGGAGAGGGCCACGCTGTGAGAGGGGAGGAGAGGGCCCGCTGTGAGAGGGGAGAAGAGGGCCCGCTGTAGAGGGAGAAGAGGGTCTGCAGTCATAAAGGGGTTGATGTCATTAGGTTTGTGTGTGCCCAGCTACTATTCTCCTGCCTTGGGTCGGCTGATTATATGTATATTATCTTTACTTAAAGAAATAATGAATGAAAAGAACATGTAACTCACCTTCTGAATGATGTACCGGAAAACATGCCACTGGAAATCCATCTAGAAGATATAACAATGAGAGACGTGATATTAATATTCCTGGTGCTATCAAACCGATATTTGCCCCAGTTTATGAATCCATTGTCAGTATAAGGGTGCTTTCACATCTGCGTTTTTCGTAATTCGCGGCAGATGCGGTGAAAAAACCGCATCTGCCGCGTTTGCCGCATAACCGTTCCACTTGCGGCACGGTTGCGGTTTTTTCCATAGGAAGTATAGGGGGACTTGCGGCAGATGCGGCAAGTGCGGTTTTGCACTTGCGGCAGGTGCGGCAGCGAAAAAAACCGCGGTCAGCCGCGGTTTTTTTCGCTGCCGCACCTGCCGCAAGTGCAAAACCGCACTTGCCGCATCTGCCGCAAGTCCCCCTATACTTCCTATGGAAAAAACCGCAACCGTGCCGCAAGTGGAACGGTTATGCGGCAAACGCGGCAGATGCAGTTTTTTCACCGCATCTGCCGCGAATTACGAAAAACGCAGATGTGAAAGGGCCCTTAGAGGATCATTCCTCTGGCACAGTGACTCCCGTGTATCTGACCTGTGTCTATAGTGAGACCCTTGTATTTTTTATGATCTACAAATCTCAATGTTTACTACGTGGGTTGATCTAAATGTCCTTAGGACCGATCTCTATAAAGTGTTACCAGGTAGCGTATTAAGGTGACAGATATAGGCACACAAGGCAAGATGGATGAAAGGAGGAGAAACATCAGATCATCATCAGGTGGGGAAATGGCTAAATCAGAATGCACGGCCGCCTCAAGATGGTTTCTGAGTGTTAAGAGGCAGAACACAACAAGAAGAAAAAGACCAGCAACAGTAAAAAACATATAAAAACATCATGTTATTTAAAGGGAACCTATCCCCCCTTTGGGCATTCTAAACTGTGCCCACCATCTGTAACATGGTGTAATAGGGATTCCTGTAACCCCTCTATATGCCCAGACGTCCCCCTCATACCTCAGAAATGCACTTATTCTCTCGTGCGCTGTATGGTAATCAGTGCTGAAAAGGTCCAGGAGTTCTCCTCCCTGTGGTCCTCGCCGCCCCCTGCCTGGAATAGCCACCCCGCTCTTTTGAAATTCCCGCCCCTCCTATGTACGGGCGCTGATCGACAGGCTTATACTCTCGCCTGCGCAGTGGCGGGGGTCACCATGCTCCATTTAAGATACACAGTGCCCGAAGTCCCGCGAGAATCTACAGCACAGGTGCGAGACTTCACAAATCTCGTGAGACTTCGGGCACTGTTATCTTCAATGGAGCACAGTGACCCGTTTCACTGCGCAGGCGTGGGTATAAGTCTGTCGATCAACGGGAATTTCCATAGAGCGGGGCGGCTATTCAAGGCAGGGGGTGGTGAGGACTGCAGAGAGGAAACCCCCCTCTCCCGGGACCTTTTCAGCGCTAATTACCATACAGCGCGGGAGAGAATAAGTGCATTTCTCAGGTATGAGGGGGACGTCTGGTCATATAGAGGGGTTACAGGAACCCCTATTACAGCATGTTATAGATGGTGGGCACAGTTTAGAACGCCCAAAGGGGGTGACAGGTTCACTTTAAGGTGCATTATAAATATCCAAGGAAAGGAGAATAAAAATACATACAAACTACGAGACACCAGGTCTACACGTTTCGAGACATCAGATCTGTTCTAGATATGGGCTAGATTTTTGTATGTATTTTTATTCTCCTTTCCTTAGATTTTAATGCAGTTAGAATAAATGGTTTTTTTATATTTTTTACTGTTGCTAGTCTTTTTCTCCTTTTTTACATAAGACAAGATATCGGTGCTGACCAGTAGTCATTACGTCCTTCTATATAATTGCAAATAACACATTCCTTACATGAAACCTGAACAGAGCCGATACCATTCTGTGAGCAGTCAAGACCGATACATTGTAGCAAACTATCAGCGAGAGCTATGCAACTACTGCTGATGTAGATAGCCCTCAGAGCCAATGAATAAGGAGTCCAGCTCACCGTATAGGCCACTCTTCATCAACACCATTCGGAGCACAGATACGGCCACTGCTTTGGTCCGAGATACATGAAGAAAATTAGAAAGAAATCCAGCTTCAGCTGAACGGGTTTATTTCAGTTGCACCTTCATGAGCACATTACACAACAGCGTTCAGCACAGCACCGGCTAAGCATTTCAGGTGTTACACACCCTTAATCATGACCATGATTAGTGGTGTGTGTGAGTGTGTGTGTGTAACACCTGAAACGCATAGCTGTGTGCTGTGCTGAACGCTGTCGTGTAATGTGCTTATGAAGCTGCAACTGAAATAAACCTGTTCAGCTGAAGCTGGATTTCTTTCTAATTTTGTTCAGCTCTCAGAGCCGTCTTTAGACTGGATACAATTGTACTTAAAAAGCAGGACTAGATCTTTGGGAAATAGCGCGAACTGGAAGTCAAACTTCTAGTAAATTTGATAATTTTTTGGGGGGATTCAACACATGGGACCCCACTGATCCTAGGATTAATACAGTTCCTGACATGATAGTTGCACCCTGCAGTTTTCTGTGCTGTCGGCTGCTACTGTACAGGAGAAAACCACGTACTCAGAATCATTGGGGTCTAAGAGGTCGGGCCCTTAATCTTCAAAACCAGATGAATAATTCTAGTGATATGTTATCACTTTATGAGATGTGAATACATCTTTAAATTTCAGTTAAATAACAGCAAGCACCTCTTTAAAAGGAATTGTCCACCACCTAGACCGATCATTTTGAAAAGTCAAGTATCAGATTAGTGGGGACCAGACAACTTCAATGAATATGAATTGAGCTGCAGTATACATAAACTGACACTACACAGTATACAAAGCTGTGCTGTTCCAGCTCTGACACTACAGAGTTTTGCTGTTCCAGATCTGACACTACAGAGTTTTGCTGTTCCAGCTCCAACACAACAGTGCTGTGCTGCTCTAGCTCTGGCAACTGTGGAGCTGTGCTGTTCCAGTTCCAACACTACAGAGTTGTGCTGTTCCAGCTCCGACACTACAGAGTTGTGCTGTTCCAGCTCCGACACTACAGAGTTGTGCTGTTCCAGCTCCGACACTACAGAGTTGTGCTGTTCCAGCTCCGACACTACAGAGTTGTGCTGTTCCAGCTCCGACACTACAGAGTTGTGCTGTTCCAGCTCCGACACTACAGAGTTGTGCTGTTCCAGCTCCGACACTACAGAGTTGTGCTGTTCCAGCTCCGACACTACAGAGTTGTGCTGTTCCAGCTCCGACACTACAGAGTTGTGCTGTTCCAGCTCCGACACTACAGAGTTGTGCTGTTCCAGCTCCGACACTACAGAGTTGTGCTGTTCCAGCTCCGACACTACAGAGTTGTGCTGTTCCAGCTCCGACACTACAGAGTTGTGCTGTTCCAGCTCCGACACTACAGAGTTGTGCTGTTCCAGCTCCGAAAAAAATCACTGAATAGGACATACAATTCAGAAAAAAAACTCACCAAAAATGAGCCATGCTAAATACCCATTGCACCTAGCAGCAGGCTGCCAGCTCCATTGAGAGGTAACACAAGTGTCTGAATACCAGTGCTCAATCTCCTGCAACCTAAGCAATGGGGGCGGCTGTAGCACCTGCGACCAGCCATGCTAACAGGGAGGTGATCGGTGGTATATGTAGACACAATGTTACACTTGTGTCACCTCTCAATGGAGCTGGCAGCCTCCTGCTAGGTGCAAAGGATATTTAACATGGCTAATTTTTGTTGAGTTTTTTCTGTTCCAGCTCCGACACTACAGAGTTGTGCTGCTCCAGCTCCGACGCTACGGAGCTGTGCTGTTCCTGCTCCGACACTACGGAGCTGTGCTGTTCCTGCTCCGACACTACGGAGCTGCTTACAGCTGACTGTGGGATTGCCGGGTGTCAGATCCCCACTGATCTGATATTGAGAAGGTACCCTGATGACAAGTCATCAATTTCTAAGTAGTGTCACCCCTTTCAGGTATATGGGAATTTATTTTTACTAAAAACCTCTTAATTGTAGTATGTGGATGATAAAATCATATTACCTGTATTAAGCCGTCCAATAGAAGTTTTCTCTCCAAGGGCTCAGGGCAGCAGTTCAGGACACTATACAGGATGTCTACTAGGAAGTCTGCATCTTCCCGGGTGCCTTCTCGTAGCCAAATTGTTACTTTTTGATGCAAGAAGTCCACCGCTGGATTTCCAGGATTCAGCCTGGAGTCGTCTTCAGCGTTTTGCTCTAGGAGCACCTGAAATACCCTTATAGAGGAAAACGCACTGAGGAGGGCGGCCAGGAAGCGCAGGTGGCGGTTGGACCCCTGCTCAGCGATGTACACCATGCTCAGCTCGGCCAGCTTACACACCAGGTCCTGCAGACGCTTCTGTCTGCGGTCACTCACTCCGCCGTCCTGGGAGGCCGGAGCGGTCAGAGATTGCACCGGAGGAGGCTCCAGGTGAACCCCATCCTTCTCATTGTCTACTTCATCTGTAAATCTGATTTTGGCTTTTTTCTTTTTCGTTGCCTTTGGAGAACAATTTGGGTTCTGCATGATTTGTAGAAGTCCTGACACCCCGGCCAGCTCCTGCTCTCCGGCTTCGGTGACATCCACATGAGTGACACAGACCTGCTCCAAACTCTCCCAAAATGAGGACAGCACGTCAGAATAAGCCTCGGAAACATCCTCTCCCGACTCATGGCTTCCCGCTTTCCTCTCCCAAGAATACACGGTCTCCTCCACGAGGCTGAACAGAGGACTACTCTGTAGTTTGGGATCTTTCAATGAGGAATCGATAAGAGGGATCAACTAGGGAAGAGAAATAAGACATGTAATCACCCATATATATTAACCATTAAAATCTCAGAAGACCCAACCTGAACCCTCCCCTGTACTGATGAGCGGCTAAAGCTCTGAAACAGCACTGACTAGTTTGGCCAATGATGCTAGTCATGCTTAATGAGGGTTGACCACTTTTGGGAACATTTTTTTTATTTTTGCATGTATTTTGGGCTGAACATTATTTTTGCATTTGGATTTCATAACTGAAATTGCACCATTTGTCATTCACAAGCTTTTTATTTTCTGCATATTGTTTGCTTCAGATATAGATTAGTTACAGGGAATCTGCCAGCATGATGTAAGGGTTAAAAAACAAAAAGCAAATGTGCTTCTCTCACCTGACTGGGTGCTATTTAAGGATTTATCACCTGGTGATTATCACTACATCACTACAATGTCACACATATAGCAGTCTGACACACCCCCTGCTATGACTGACACCACACTGTGAATGTACAAGCTCTATAGAGCCTGGTGTGGGCAGGGACAGCTCTCCCAGCTCTGCTGTGATTGGACAAGCTCTATAGAGCCTGGTGTGGGCGGGGACAGCTCTCCCAGCTCTGCTGTGATTGGACAAGCTCTATAGAGCCTGGTATGGGCGGGGACAGCTCTCCCAGCTCTGCTGTGATTGGACAAGCTCTATAGAGTCTGGTGTGGGCGGGGGCAGCTCTCTCAGCTCTGCTGTGTTCCTAAAACTTGCTAAATACTTTGTGTGAGAAAGGCTGCAGCCAGTAATCTATGTGATATATCATTGTATTCAGGACCTCTTTGCCTGTATTATGTTGCTGTCAGATGGAGTAATACTACTGGCACCTACTTTTCTCCTTCTCTATTATGAAGATTGGCCTCACAGAAAATCATGCACACCCATCGGACCAGCCCCTGTTGGTCATACATTTTGCTTGCATTTTACACAAATTTCCTTCAGGCCAACAAGACATTTGCCGCCCTCTGAGGCTCATCATAAATCAAATCAGTGACATACAGTCTCAGCTGATCCTACATAACTGATTTGGTTTATCATGAGCTCACAGGTCTGGAGATAAAAAGGAGATTTTTGTGTACTCACCGTAAAATCCTTTTCTCTTAGCCTCTAATTGGGGGACACAGACCGTGGGTGTTATGCTGCTGTCCACTAGGAGGCGACACTAGGCAGAATCTGCAAAAGAGTTAAGAGACTCCTCCTCTGCAGCATATACACCCTGGAGCAGGAAGTGATTCTCCAGTTTTGTGCTAAAGCAGTAGGAGAGTTAACAGATAATAACAGTGACCCAGGAAGTCTACGCAGGCGACCTGTGCAAACAAATATAGTTAACAAGGTAATAACAGTGTAACAAGGCCTGAAACCAAACAGGCACGTGTGTAAACAGTTAAAAGTTAGCAGAGTAATACTAGTACCACAAGTCCTGGAACTTAAGCAGGCGCATGTGGAAAAACAGTGAAGAGTTAATGAAGTAATAATCGTATAACAAGGCCTGTAACTAAACAGGCTCACAGTACTACAAGGCCTGGAACTAAACAGACAGTTTAAACCGTCAACAGTTAACAGAGTGATACATGGTTAACATGTTTACACATGTTTGCCTATTAACAGCTGAGAAGCTATGTGAGAACTGTAGAAAAAAAGGCCCATAAGGGCAATAGGGTGGGTGCTGTGTCCCCCAATTAGAGGCTAAGAGAAAAGGATTTTACGGTGAGTACACAAAAATCTCCTTTTCTCCTTCGCCTCATTGGGGGACACAGACCGTGGGACGTCCCAAAGCAGTCCCTGGGTGGGAAAGAACAATGGAACTAGTGACCCTGAACATGGTCAGTGAAGAACTATGCCCCGATAGGCGGGCTTGCTGCCGCCTGGAGGGCACGTCAAGCCCTATAGTGGCTTGAGTATGTGTGTAGGCTGACCCCTTTTGGCAGTCCACACACTTGTTGGACGGACACCTGATGCCAAACGGACCAGGAAGCCCTCACGGCCGTAGTAGAATGTGCCGTGCCGCTGCCGGAAGGGAGGAGTTTTTGACGGTATAAGCATCTTGGATGGTTAGACGATCCACCTGGTTAGAGCAGCCTTAGAGGCTGACATGTCATTATTTCCGCCTTCTGGAAGAAGGGAGAAAGAGAATCCGACCTATTAGAGAGGCACTGGTTGTGGGTACTTAGATGCGTAGGGACCCGATAAGGTCCTGCATACGTAGGTCCTTCGCAACCGGACGGACTGGAGTCGGGCGCGGCGATGGCAGAGAGATTTCTTCATGTGGGTGGAAGGAGGAAATCAACCTTAGAAGAAGAATGGAACCAGCCATAGGACAATCTTGTCCAGATGGAAGACTAGAAAAAGATGGATTACATGGGACCGCTGCAAGTACCGATACTTCTGCAGAGACAAATGCCACCGAACCATACAACTAGTTGGATGAGGATGCTAAAGGCAACATCCCATAGAGGCTGAAAAAGGTGGTTCTTGTAGTGCTGTGAGGACCAAGTTCAGGTCCCCACGGGAGTAGTCTTGTTGTATGGAGAACTTAAATAGCAGACCCTTCGAGGGAAGGATTTTTTATAGACGTCTGGAGGCAAGACGTGTTTGTAAGAGGGTGAAAAAAACAGCTGAAAAACCTGCTGTATAAGAGACCCTAAGGACAGACCTGTGTCTAGGTCTGAGTGGAAGAAACGGAGAGTACTTCCGAAACGATTGTGATGGGATATCGCTGATAAAGCTGGTGTCCTTTCTGTGACTACAGTCGTTACAATATCCTGGGAGAAAAAAAGAAAAAAACAAAAAACAAAAAACCTCTTGGGTTAAAATCTAGGTCTCAAAGGCTACGCCGTTAACCTCGGATGTGATGAATTCCGAGGGAGAACTGGCCGTGATTGAGCAGGTCTGGACTGTCTGTGAGATGTCCTGGTACTGCTGTTATAGATCGGACGAGTCTGCGCAGCAAGCGCGCGTGGGTCAGTCTGAGACCGCGAAGAAGATTCAGCGACATTCTCGTTTGATATTCCAGACTGGTAGTGGGGAAAGAATATAGGAGAGACGGATACTGGTCCAGGCTTGGACTAGTGCGTCTGTACCACTGACTGTGGGTCCAGAGATCAGGCCAGGAAGGCCGGGACCGTGGCATTGAGGCGTGACTTTGTCAGGTCCATATCTGTGGTTTCCCGGCGTTGGCGTTTCGACGGAGGACTTCTAGATGAAGGGGCCAAGGCCCCTGAGTCCATCCCTTGGTGGATTAGGAAATCCGCCTCCCAGATGCGTACACCTGGTATGAGAACAGCTAGCAGTACGGTTCCAAGGATTCCACTTAGTAAAGGATGTGGCGAACTTGTCATCGCTTAGAGACTGCAGGTGCCACCCTGGTGGTTGACATATGCCACGGCTGTGTATCCTGACATGTTCAAATGCCAGAAAGTGACTGAATGATTTCAGTACTAGAGATACTGCATGAATGTTCGTAGATTAAGGGGCATCTTCAAGACAGGGCAAAACTACTGCCATGTGCATTGTGATGGGGGTACATCGCACCCCATCCTGTTCTCATGTAACACCTGAGCATGGTAATTGCCAAGGCCGGCGATTCAGCTGAGCCAATGGAACTGAATTCCAAGCTGCTACTATGCTGTCTAGGACTCTTATAGCAGTTGTGAAGGATTGGGGAGACCTCTGACGGAGGCTGCGGATTCCCAGAGAAAGAATCCGTGCCTTGTCTGGGGAAAGGTGACTAGGGATGTGGTTGTGCAACTAAAGGTGGCCGTGTTCATGCGATGCCGTGCGTCCAATATGGCTGAGACTCTATACGTGATGCTGTAACATGTGGCCGTCAGGAGTACGCAGCGGAGCAGGGACTCCTGGAATGTGTGTGCTGTGCTGCAGCATGTGCCTTGGAATTGCGGTAGACCTGTGGAGGTCGATCCTACCGAGTCTTCTTAACGATCACGGTGTCAATACCACTGTGTTCGCAGTCCTTGAAAGACATGCATTGATGAAAAAAGTGTCATCCAGATATGGGAGACTGCTGAATTGTAGTATAGACATTGCCAACTTCAGGGTGGGAAAAAGCTTTCTATTCTTTGCGCTTCAGTCCTTTTTTGGCCTCGCCCCAGTCCCTGCGCTGATGCTTCGGAGGCTCCGACGTCAGGCGGAGGGCGGGCGTGCTAGCCAGTGATGTCATGGCTAGGCTGAGGCCGGGGCCTCGCGAAGATCGCGGGGCCCGGGAATGGCAGAGCCGGCGCGGAGGTCCGGAGGGAGCCGGAAGTCAGGATCAGTGCTGGCCAAAACCGGAGGCTGCGCTGACGATAATTCAGTCGTCGGTGTCCTGCGCTGCACCCAGCGAGCGCTATCCCACCGTGAGAATCCTCCCTTTTGACTCCTGAGTCGAGAGGGACAGATTGTGTGGAAGAATGTTCGGGCCACGGTCATATGGGGTCCAGAAGGGCCCATCCATTGGGTTAATGCGGTTGGGGGTCTGCGAGGTTCAGCTTTGAAGTGGGCTGTGCAGAGTGCTCGCACGTGTCATCTCAACCCAAGTACCTAATATAGGTATAATGAGGAGAATGGCAACAGGGCTCGATTCCACGTTCTGCGACCCAGAGTTTCGTTTTTGTAGTTTGGGGATGGAGGCCGGTCAGGCCTTGAGCCGTCACAGTGTCAACCCGAGTCCCCAATAGTGGGGAGTCGAGGAAGAAGTATGGTATATAGCAATCTCGGCTACGACCCAGCGCCTCCAACAGTGTGGAGCTGAGGAGGGAGTGTGCTATGGGTCTTAGGTTCCAGAGAGCCGTAGCTAAATTACTCGTGCGGTTGCGATTACAGTGTTTCAGCCTGCGTCTTGTGAGACTTGACTGTCATCACTGCCAACCAGACCTCCAGCTGTGGGATTTGGAGAGGAGTGGTCAACGGACCTGGGACCCTTGCAGTTGTCAGTTAATTGTAGATTACATCAACTTCAGCTGGGCTCTCCAACAATGGAGGGCCAAGGAAGAAAACCTGTGAGTTAAACTCGTAGTAAGTCCACCACAACCTAGTTCTCTCAACTGTGTGTGGGCAGGGGTCTGATGGACGAGTCTTTTGAGCCGTTTGAATAGTAACTGGGCTCCGCCAATGATAGGGGACCAAGGAATAGGCATTCCGTGTCTCACTTAAACCCAGCTCCCCCCAGGGCACAGCCATAAGATTGGACAAGTGTACCAACAGGTACCTGCGTCTGGCACGGTGTTAGGAAAAAACAATACGTGCGGTCTGAATACTACTGTAGAGGAAGTTACACAGATCCTCGTAGTATGGTATTGCTCTTTACACGGCTGTCCTGAGGGGGGGGAGGAATGTGCGTGGCAGGTGTCCCGTACTGCTAGTCAGGGCACTAGGGGATCCCCTCTGGGGTGGCCCGGTCTATTTCTGGTAACATGTCAGGAACCGGTAGAGCACGCTTCTATTAGTGACTGTTGCCGGATCCTTTGTCGGTGTGAGCGGTGGGTTGGGTTGGATAGCCCTATGTCCTATGATCACCGCGGTCTGTGGCAGTGCCAGAGATGTGATGACCGGTAAGCACTTTAATCTTCTTGTGCTTCATGAGCACAGCGCTCTGCAGCAATGTAAAAAAGCATATCAAACTCTTCAATTCCCTGTATGTATGAGCCCAGCAGTGCACAGATGCACAAGGTGTAAATGCTCCTTATACAGGGAACACACACCTATGTGCTGCCTAAGGCTGTGGTGTGCACTGAAGTAGTTAACAATCAGTGCAGTGGCGTTGTCATGGCGACCACTGCGAGGGGCGGGACAGAAAAAAACGCGGTCAGCTATCGGAAAAAAGGCGCGCAGGAGAGCCCACAATAGAGCAGAGGTGACGTCAGTCCAGAGGCGGCGGGAGGCGGGGAGAGAGGCGGAACCATCCACACTAGGCCGAAGCCGGGGCCTCACGTAGATGGCGGCCCCGGGAATGCAAGGAGGCCAGCGCGGAGGTCCGCGATACCGCCTGACCTGCTGTGGGAGCGCTCCCACTGCCAGTACTGCTGATGCCTCTGAGGTAAGCCGCCACAGCTGTCCTCCCCAGCTAGGGGAGCAGGCGCAGCATGGAAGGAACAGGGAGACTGCCCGGAGTACGGGGACCCTGCCGTCCGGAGACCCTGGGATGGCAGGGCTCTGCGACCACCATGGAATAGCCTCAACCCAAGTATCCTGTGTGGAGAGGGGAGGTGGGGAGGGTGGCGCTGCTGAGGTGAGGCCGCACCAGATCCCATCAGTGTGGACTAGGAGGATCTGCTGGTAAAAGGCACAGCCTAGTAAGTTCCCCAGGTTCTATCACAGCCGCGGCTGTGAGCAGCCCTGGGGGTCCCTGCGGCCGAGGGAATAGCCTTACACCAGGCAATACTGTGGAGGGTACCTGGACCTGGTGTCTCAACCCAAGTTCCCAACTAAGGGAAATGGGGAGGGCGTCTGTTGATCCCATGCTTCCTGGCCCAAATCCTGCAACCGACCTGTTACCTGTAAGATGTGAAGGTCTTTTTCATCCAAGTCCCCATCAGTAAAATGGAAGGAATGGTGGTGTGCAGGGGGTCTCTCAACTTTAACCCAGCACCCCAACCGTGGGGAGCTGAGGAAGGAGGGGGATCGTCTCTGCCGGTTTTTTGTTTCCATCTGTCTTGCTGCTTGCGGTGGGGACATGGAGCATTACTGCGACCCAGAGCCCCATCTGTGGGGACTGGGGAGGAATGCGGGCCTCAGAACCGGCAGGTCTGGAAATCGCTTTAACCCTGCACCTCCAACAGTGGAGGGCCGAGAAAGGAATAGCCCTTAGCAGACAAAATAACTCGACCCATAGCTCCTATGGTGTCTGGGGAAGTATCTGTGGTCGACATGTCCCTTCAAAATAAAACCGCAGCTTCAAAAGTAAAAATAAGAACGTGTGCCTCCTTCAAGACACTAAGCAAAAACTGGAGAATCACTTCCTGCTCCAGGGTGTATATGCTGCAGAGGAGGAGTCTCTTAACTCTTTTGCAGATTCTGCCTAGTGTCGCCTCCTAGTGGACAGCAGCATAACACCCACGGTCTGTGTCCCCCAATGAGGCGAAGGAGAAATCTCTCGCTCCTGTGATAAAATAGGCAACAAAACGTCCCTTACAGAAAGAATCATCAATGATCCGGTGTTGTAATATATGTATACTCTCTTGCTTCCTCCCATACCCAGGAGATGTGGTATGATCAGACCATGTCCCTGTATGGTCAGACACATCCATTACACAGTACATAGCAGGGACACATATATAAGATTATCTCAGCACAGGAGATGTGATTTGATCAGACCATGTCTCTGTACAGTCAGACACATCCATTACACAGTACATAGCAGGGACACATATATAAGATTATCTCAGCACAGGAGATGTGGTATGATCAGACCATGTCCCTGTACGGTCAGACACATCCATTTCACAGTACATAGCATGGAAACACATATAAGAGATTATCTCAGCACAGGAGATGTAGTATGATCGGATCATGTCCCTGTATGGTCAGACACATCCATTACACAGTACATAACAGGGACACATATATAAGATTATCTCAGCACAGAAGATGTGGCATGATCAGACCATGTCCCTGTATGGTCAGACACATCCATTACACAGCACATAGCAGGGACACTTATATAAGATTATCTCAGCACAGGAGATATGGTATGATCAGACACATCCATTACACGGTACATAGCAGAACTCATATATAAGATTATCTCAGCACAGGAACATTTTTTCACACATCTAATTGTAGAAATTATTAACATTCCAAGATCTATTAATATAAATGTACTTTGTGGGAACACCCCATTTAGTGATGGCATGCATATTACAGATATGTCCTCATGTCACTGACTAGAGATGGGAAAGCTTTTCTAAGAGTGTATATTCTACATCCGAGCACCTGCCCCCACCAGCACTGATCACAGGAATCTCTGTTCACTGTGGATTAAACTTTCTATTGTGACAGTGACCTGAATGAAGAGAGGAGTCCCCTTCTGCTGTCAGTCTTAAATAAGTTTCCCAATGAAGTGAATCAGGAAACCCCAAAGCCCTGGGCCTAGAAAAGACCCCAGTGCTGTCTGTGCACAAAACTGGTAAGGGTGCAAGGGGCAAAACGGGAAACCCTAACAGTCTCTTTAGCAGGATAATTAGGTATAAGAACCATACCTGGTCTGTAACGAGGGAGCGCCGGATCTTCACGTGCTCATCACCGTCGCCCATGCTTTCCTGCATAGTGAAGCGCAGACAATCTGTGTAGGCGCTCAGTATGGCGGCACATTCTGTGGGGCTGACAACGGCGCGTTCACTGGACAGGCTGGTGATAGGAAACAGTAAAAAATTAAATAAATGAGAAGAAAATCCGGCACTACTCACACTCCAAGGAGAACAGGACTCGTGGTAACAGAATATCTCCACACGTCTTTGAAATTGAGGTGTCCACTTGTAGAAGACGTAAATATTATCCGGAATTCAGAAGCCGGCAAAGTGGCGCCGTCCATCCATAAAGAATAGAAATTTATTAAAGAAATAATTCAGACATGTGGGAGGAAGCAGATCAATAAGAGACTCATCGCCCTGCTTTCTTCCACATGGTTTAATTATTCCTTCATTCAATTTCTACTTTTAATGGATGGAGAGTGCCGTTTTGCCTTCTTCTGATCATTCGGTAACAATTAGTTTGATGCGCTGACCTCAGCATTGAGGAATATGTCCAGGATTATTACACTCCATGTAATACCACGGTCAATATGAGCTGCGGCTTTGACACAGAGAGAAGACTCCTTTTATGACCCATTGAACGTCCCTGATGCAGTATTACAGAAGGGACTATATTAAAAATATTAAATAAAATGTTTGAGTGAATTCCCATATACCAAAAAAAGGAGAATTTTGTGTACTCACCGTAAATTCCTTTTCTCTTAGCCTCTAATTGGGGGACACAGGACCGTGGGTGTTATGCTGCTGTCCACTAGGAGGCGACACTAAGCAGAATCTGCAAAAGAGTTAAGTGGCTCCTCCTCTGCAGTATACACCCCTGGAGCAGGCACTGCCTCACCAGTTTTGTGCTAAAGCAGTAGGAGAATTAACGGAAGAATGATAAGAATCACAGTAAAATAAGGTCTGTTAAGCAAACAGACAGCCACATAATAACAGTAAGGTAAAACCTGTAACCGAACAGGCAGCCACGTAATAACAGTATCATGAGGCCTGTAAAATAAACAGGCAACTATATAACAGCTCAGGATTAACATGATAACCTAGTAATGGCCCGAAACGGGCAACAGGGTGGGTGCTGTGTCCCCCAATTAGAGGCTAAGAGAAAAGGAATTTACGGTGAGTACACAAAATTCTCCTTTTGTCCTTCGCCTCATTGGGGGACACAGGACCGTGGGACGTCCTAAAGCAGTCCCTGGGTGGGAACAGCAATGGAAAATCATTACTGAATAAAAACAACAATGCACCTACAGGTGGGCTACTGCCACCTGGAGAGTGCAGGTTCCCAGACTTGCATTTGCCGAGGACTGAGTGAGAACACTAAAGCGTTTGGTAAGCATGTGCATGCTGGCCGCGTAGCTGCCTTACACACTTGTTGTGATAACTCCTGGTGCCTAATAGCTCAGAAGCCCAGGAGACCCCCGCGGTCAAGGTAGAATGTGATATGCCCGCGGTTGGAAAGGATACAGCACCATAGATGAATGGTGCTACCTAAAGAAATAATAATAACAAGAGTAATAATATCATCAATGATATACAGTATTTATTAATGTTTTTTTTGTTTTTTTTTTTGTAATAATGCAATAAGCACCCCGGATGGTGGATCTAAGCCATCTGATCAAGTATTTGTAGAGCCCAGCCTGTCTGCTGTGTTTATCCTCCTGTAAGAAGGAAAAAGAGTTGTCTAGATAGAACTTGTCTTGGGCGCGTATATGCGTAGAGTTCTGACCAAGGTCCAGTAATGTAGAGCTTTCTTGACCCGATGAACTGGCATGGGGCTTAGCGCCGTCAGAAATATATATTCAGGTAGGCGGGCAACAAAAGACATCACCATCTTACGGAAAAAACTAACCGGACTTAGGACAACCTTGTCTGGGTGGAGACCAGAAAAAACAAAAGGTGGTTTACATGAAAACGCTACAAACGTAAAGACTCTGCGGAGAGAGGTAATTGCTATCCAGAAAACAACTCCCTGTGTGAGAAGACAAAGGGGATTTTTCGTCATGGCTTAAAATGTGGTTAGCGTAAAGCCGTGAGGATGAGGGTCAGGACCCCCGAGTCTAGTAGACTTTGAGAGGGAGGAACAAGTCGGCAGACTCCTTGAAGAAAATGTTAATTGAGGTCTGGTAGTAAGACGGTGCCGAGAGGGAATGAAAGGGTTGAAACTTGTCCCTTGAGAGGACCTAAGGACAGGCGTGAGTGCAGATCCGATTGGATGAAACTGGGACCCCTTGGGAGGGAACAGTGCTAAGGTGAAAAGACCACGAGAAGAAAAGAAAATGATCTTCCATGTTGATGGGATATCTCTTCTGAAAACAGTGTCCGCGCCCTGATTGAGGTCGTGACAACATTATGTGAACACCCGGGTCTCCAGGGTCACGTCGTTGAATGTAGAGCCGATGAACTATGATGATAAGACGGCCTTGAGAGAGAGCAGGTCTGGACGATCCAGTAGGCGGCACGTCTCCTACGAAGTGGACGAGATCGGCATACCAAGCGCGCTTGGGTCAGGGTGTGTGGTCACAAGGATGATTTGCTGACAGTCCAGATTGATTATCTTCACTACCTGGGATAATGGTAGCCTGAGGAAAATGTAATGGAGTTGGAATTGCGTCCAGTCCAAGATCAGACCTCCCGCCATCCAGACTGTGGGTCGTGGGACCTGGCTATGAAGCTAGGAACCTTGGTAATGAGGTGTGGCATCATTACGGTTACTTCCGGAGTTCTCCAGTGATGTCAGAGTTGTTTGAAGACATCTGGATGTAGGAACCCTATTCTGAGGTAATCTCTCGGCGACGAAGGAACTGTTTTTCCTAATCATCTACAAGCAGTAGAATGACAGCGGATAGCACTGAGTTTGTGAATTCCGCCTAGTGAAGAATGTGGTAAACTTCGTTTGTTGCCTGGGAACTGCGGGATTTGCTCTAGTGAGTTGACATATGCCACAGCCGTGGCATTGTCAGACTGCCTTCTGACATGGCAGTCTGCCAGAAGGAGGGATCAAATCTGCAGTGTTGGGAATCTCGCCCAAATCTCCCAAGGGACGATGAGTACCGTTGATTCCAAACAGGACCAATTGTTCCAAATGTTGAGATGTAGGTACAGCGCACGTCATTCTGTCCGACTCACGTAGGTGAATAGTACCCTTTGATTTGGCAGAAGTAGACTTCCCCTGCGTACTAGTGAGTGGCTGAGCCACCACAGGAGATACTACATGGCTGGTACTGGAAGGAGACACCTCTTGATACGATGATCATACAATGTTATCTCATGACGTGAGCATGGATAACTAGGGAGGCCTGAGGAGCAGCTGCGTCAAAGAATAACTACCAGTGCTGCCACCGTCCTGCTTCTGACCGTCATGTCTGTTCCAACCAGCTGAGGAGACCTAGAAGGAGAGTGCGGACTTCTAGTTGAAGTGCCTATGTCTAGTCTCGGAAAAATCTGACCAGTACTTTGAATGTATTGAACTGCGTTCCGAAAATACGAAAGACTGCAGTGAAAACTGGCGTACACTTGTGGAGGATGACCAGCCAACCAAGTCTTAATAAAGTGTTCACCGTAATAGAGACGATGCGTTTTCCATCCCTGAAGGTCGTGTGTTGAGAAGGAAACGTCCAGGTATGGAAGAGAGACCTCGTCCCTAAAACGCAGGAAAACCAGGCGACTGTCATAACCTTTGTGACCGCTTAGGGAACTGTAACAAGTGTGCACGGAAACGCCACAATTAGGAATGGTCTTTGTAAATTGTAAATATAAGCGGCTGAAAGAGGAACATGTAGGTAGTCATCCTGATATCTAAGGATGCAAGGTATTTTGCGTGTTCCCTGGAAAATGATTATTCTGGAGCGGAGAGGATCTGTGCAGAAACAAATCTGTCCCAGGCATGTTTGTCTAGCTGCGTCAGTCTATCACGGGACGTACTGTACATTCCTATTTATGGACTACAAGGAAATTGGAATAGAGCCTTTAAAAACCCCGCTCTGCGTGTAGCACAGGCATAATGACTCCCTGAATTAAGGGGGGCTCTAGTTTGGAGGGTTGTCTGTGATCGCTATATGTGCGTTGATCGAGGTTGTGTCGATCTAGACGATGATCCGCTAAATGAATTCCCAAAAGGTTGGAAGCTGGATTGCTGACTGTGAGTGAGGCACCGTCTGGTGCTGTGCGATTTGCATTCCCAAGGTATAGTAGCGGACTCTGATGCCTGTTGTTATGTTCTGTTCAGCAGAACTGGGTCCCTAGGGGAACCTTGTCAGATAGGGTACCGTACGAACCCTGCCATGGAGACCCAACCCAACAAAACTCCCTTATGGAGAGTGGGGCGCTGAGGGTCCCATGGGTACGGCCTTGTGTCCTGTGAGACACAGTTGGATGTGCGGAGTATCAACATTTAGCTTCCTTTGGGATGGAACGTTGATTTAGAGATGCATAAAGGACCGAGTCTGGGGTTGGATTGCGAAAACCATCAGACGTCGGAGCTATCATCCTGCTGCATGCTAGTTTTCCCATAAACTGCGACACAGTCGCAGACGTACTAACTGTCTATCTAGATGTAGCATTATGTGCTTGATAGGTACTGGCATCATTGGCTGACACGGTGTAAGGAAAACCAGGCTGTGCCTATTAGTGTGTCACCGCACTAGGCAGAGAAACTCTGCTCGCTGGGTGGGCTCCGATGTGGCATGAACATAGGCGAAGCCGTGTCACTGTGACGACACGAATAAACACATTACATCCATAGGGCATTGAGTGGATCACGTCTCCCCTGTGCGTACTGAGAATATTCTGACGCCTAATTTCTTCACTGACATTATGTATAGCTGCTGAAATTAAGGTTTAAAGCAGCACAGAGTATGTCAGGAGAGATCATTGTGATGTTAGTGAGGGCAGCGCTGTGCTGCAGCAGTTAATGAAGTTGGAAGATTCACAAAAACTGTATTCACAGCAGCACAGAGTATTTCAGGACAGAATATGACAGTCTGCCCACTTTCTGTACTGGCCCTCTATACTATCCTATGTAGTCCGGAGGGAGGTATCACACATGGCACAGACATGGTGTACAGGGGGAGAGGAAACTGCAGCAGGGAACTATATCCCTGCTGGCAGTCCTGCATCTGCCCCACAGTCTGTCACACCTGGTGTGCAGGGGGGAAAAGAGCTGCTGCAGGGAAACAATCCCTGCTGGTCTGTATATGCCCCCATAGCCTGGTACAGACTGTATGTGGCCGCTGTGCTGCACAGTGTTTCAGCTTATAATGGCGCCCAGAGCCGTTTTGGCGCCGCCAGGAGGAGAAGGAGGGGGCGGGAACCTGAATGGGCGCGCAATACAAGCGCCCAAAGGGACTTCCCCCTCTCTGTGATGCGGCGCCGCGTCATTTGAAGCAATCTGGAGGGCGGGCGGTGGGCGGGGATAGGCGGCGCCTTCAACGCTAGGCCTGAAGCCGGGGCCTAGCGTGAATTGCGGCCCCGCAAATGGCGGGGGGGTCGGCGCGGAGGTCTGGAAAGCATCCGGAGCCGCCGGTCTGGGAGCGAGGGGGGGCCATGGCGGATCCCTGCCACCCCAGGTACCTTGCTGCCTGCCTTGCAGGGGCAGATTGGGGGTGAGCTGGGTACCTCTTCCCCCTGCCTTGGCTGTGGGAGCTGCAGGGAGAAAGGGGAACAGACTGTCCCAGGTTCTATGGAAGGATGTGCAGGGCTGAGTGGGGCTGTACCCTGGGGGTAGATAAGTGCAGCTGCGCTTGTGAGCCTGCGCTCCTGCAGGCAGCCGGGTGCCTCAGCCTAATAGCCCACAGGGATTAGGGGAACTGCTCCAGAATCTCAGCCCAGAATGCAGTATGTGCTGCTGGTACCTGTGGTGCCACAGCCTAATGACCCATAGGGTGATTAGGGGGTCGTCTCTGAGCCTGCGCTCCTGCAGGCAGCCATCCAGAATCCCAGCCTAGAATGCAGCATGTGCTGCTGGTACCTGTGGTGCCACAGCCTAATGACCCATAGGGTGATTAGGGGGTCGTCTCTGAGCCTGTGCTTCTGCAGGCGTCCATCCAGAGTCCCAGCCCACAATGCAGCATGTGCTGCTGATACCTGTGGTGCCTCAGCCTAAACACCCAAAGGGTGATTAGGGGGACGTCATCTGGCAGGTAGTCCAGCTCTGGCTTCAACTCAGGACCCCGAGGGAGTGAGGAAGGTGGATGTTATGCTGGACTATCTCACCTTTAACCCAGCAACCCAACAGTGGGAGGCCGAGAAAGGAGTACGGCATATGTAACGATTCTCAACCTCAACCCAGCCCCCAACAGTGGGTGGCCGAGGAAGGAGCATGCCGGAGGCCACGCCGGACCCACTTTTCTTCATTGGAAGAAAAAAGATGAGAGTAAAAAATGGTCGTGTGCCTCCTTCGACACTAAGCAAAAAACTGGTGAGGCAGTGCCTGCTCCATGGGTGTATACTGCAGAGGAGGAGCCACTTAACTCTTTTGCAGATTCTGCTTAGTGTCGCCTCCTAGTGGACAGCAGCATAACACCCACGGTCCTGTGTCCCCCAATGAGGCGAAGGAGAAAGCTATATATTTTTCCTCTGGAATTTTTTGGGTGCAGGAAACCATTCAAGCAAAGTGGTTTAAATAGTTTATTTTGATAGATTGGACTTTTATGAAAAGTTATGTCCATGTACATTTTTTATGTTTTTTTTCTCCATAGACTTTTAAGGGGAGATTGAAAAATTGCTACTGAATGAAGCATTTCATTGCGAAACGCGCGTCGGGTGTGGTGGGCTCCTGACATCACTTATCCTGGCAAACAACCGGTATACTCATCTATCACTCATTATGCTTTCTTGCTACTGTTTGTTATCTTTCTTATTTTTGGTTCTTATCATCTTGATATATTGAACTGTGTATGTATTTATGCTTGTATCAATTGATTATATATATATATTTATTTACATATGCATTTATATTTACTGCATATCATGGTACAGTCTATTATTACTATTCACCTAGGTCTTCCCTTTTATTATCTTCCAGGAGTGCCCACCTTTTGTTTTATCTGTATTCTTTCCCCTAGTTTTATTTCATGATATATTGTATGTATGTTATAGTATTATAATAAAGATATGCATGTTCAACCTTGGTGTGTTTGTTTTTCTATAGGTATTTTTCTCGTTATAGCCTCCCTCTTGGCCTTAACAACAGTTTAGATATTTTTGGTATATGTATGCATTTTTAATTGAAAAACTGCTGTGTTTCTGAACAACTCTCCCCCCCCACTGCATTAAAAAACAGAGCAGACACCTTAGAAAAAACAACAAAAACAATACAGCATTTACAATAGGTGGGGGCAAGGAGCAACAGTGTGAATAAACTGCCCCTTGTGAGGAGCGCTGACCGTACCCTTGTATTAAGGAGTCGAATAAAGTGTTGTAGAAGTCCATCCTCGGCTGCATCGTCTCACTGGGGACTTTGCTAATGAACGGCAGCAGATTGGGGAAGATTATGGTGGCCAGTCCTCTCCCGCCCTCTCTCAGTACTGCCCACAGTTTGGGTAAAACTCCCTTTTTGGCATTGACGTGGTCCCAGCAGTTCTGGATAAAGACAAGTCATTGAGATGAATATGAAAACCTGTATCTCTCTACACCTACAGTACCTGATTATATCCGTCTCACCTCTATAGTGGTCAGTGTGTACAGGACAGCCTCCCAGAGCGCCGGGCACACCACGGCCTCACCGTCATCAATGCTGAGCAGCACGGCCGGGCACACGCGAGGCGCCTCAGTGTTTATGAGAGATGGCAGATGATGGCAGAAAGCTGAAACCAGCTCGAAGAAAGCCGAGCGAATCTGCCAAACAAAACAGGAATGTTCAGAAGATAACACATAATAGATAAATAATATTGAAAAGAATATATATCTAGATCGCTCTATATCAATTCTGTTGCTCTGGAGCATGGAAACACCTTCCAATGTAGCAATTTGCAGTCAAGGTTCTTTATTTAGAAGATAAATCCAGAGTCATGACTAAAGGTGGTTCTGCCCCGAAACGCACACATCCAATATGTTTCTCATCTTTACTCTAAAGATTGAATTTCTAGACAAATACAATAACCTGATTTTTAGTTTATGAAGCTGAATTTTTTTCCACTACGAAAAATTATACTTGTCTGCACCAGCACACAAGTCTGTGCTATGGGCATCCGTTATCTAATAATCACATACCATTTAAGTCACTAAGGAACTGCTCAGTTGACCACACCTTGCAATTTGAGGATCTATTATTCTGTTGGAGGTCCCATCTTTCGCTCGATGATGGATGTTAGGAGATATACGAATTGGGCAGATGGATTTCAACGTGACAGACCCTTCATGATCAAGGGAGATTCGACACCGCCAGAGTGATCCAACAGTGACTTACTCTACTCTCCTTATGGTGGACACATTGGATTGGCGTAGGAGGAATCAAAAAGGATAGCTATCGGCTGGACATACTTTTATTTTTGGGGACCTGCACCAACCCTTCTTCAAAGTCCATACATGACACCATATGCAGTAAATGGTGGTTTAATTGCTGGCCTCTAAACCCCCCATTAAAGGGAATCTGTCAGGTCAAAAATCCATATGTAAATGATAATCATTTTCTAATTCATCTGGTGAAGCTCTTTCTATTCATGTATTTTTTTTATTTATACTCAGCCCCTATCCTCTGTAAACTACAAATAAAGAGATTCACTCCATCTGTCAATCACAGCGAGTGATCACTTATTTCTCTGCCGCCCACTCACCAGGGATGTATTTTCATGTAGTGACATTACTGCCCTCCTCGGTAAGCACAGTACCAAAGGAGTGGAAATCACTCACATGGGGGGCTCTCGTATCCTTTTGTGTGCGCGGCTCTCCAGGCACTCACTGCAGAGGAGAAAGGAGGGGGAGGAGGTGTGTGCTCTTAGCAGCTGCACCTCTGACATCTTCATTGTATGTATCTGAGGCATATGTGTAGTGTATGCTCTCTGAGATATTTCTTTGTGTTTATATGAACATTTGTTTAATTGCTCAGTAGATACACACATTACATGTTATGCAGGAAAACCAAAGTTCACATAAACAAAGCACACACTGTACTGATGTCACTACAAGAGTTGTAGCACAAAGCACCTCTCCTGTCTCTCCCCCTCCCCCCAGCCAGCAGAAGCCCGACATTTTCAGTGTAACTTCAGCACAGAGGAGAGGGACAGAATACCAGCTTGGATAGGCATGGATATTTAAATAACATTTACATACTTTCACTCCAGAGTAGTCCGCAGTAATAGACCAGGCAGGGTGTGAAAATGCTTATAGCAAGAGAACTACAAAGGATATAGTAATAATTTTTACATATTCTAAAAGGTCTGCCCAGGCATTATTCAAGGGTACTATTATCATCATCATACTGAAAAATGACCTGACAGAGTCTTTTTATTTAACTTTATTGGAATTTCATTTTTTGTCTCTATTGTATCAAAAGCCATGACCTTTTTATTGTTTCTAAATAACGGCTTGTATGTTTTATATTTGTTTGTGTTTTCGCAGTAGTTTTGAATTACAGAAATTACTTTTACCATATAACGCACTTAAAATTGAAATAAAAATTATAGTGGCCGTTTATGTGCACCAGGGTTATGTCGCATTCACCCCTATATAAGACCCATACATCAATTATACGTGACCACTAGATCTACAGTGCAGGAAACCTCTTACATTTGGAGACTGGTGTTTGCTGTATTTCCAGAACTTGCCCTGTGCCAGCAGGTGGGATAACCGGTCTTGTAGGGTGATATTTTCACTGTTGGGCAACATGGAAAGGAGGCGCTTCAAAGCCAGCAAAGAGCACGTCACCACCCTGAAGTACTTGGCTTCTCTTTCTTCAGATGGGACAGTCCTGTAACATAATCAGGATAATATTATATGATCCCCTCTGATAGATTACCTGTTTCCAAAGAAAGGGGTCTTGCAGGTAGATTCTCAAAAGATTCATTGCCCTCAGCGTCTCCTCCCATTTGCGATTAGGGGGATGTTAAAGGTATTGTCCGGTCTAAAACTGATAACCCAGCTGTCACTCTAAGACTGCAGACTTGTCAATCCTTTCAGCACCCATACTGAGCACTGCGAAAATTTGCCGCTTTATAAGCCGGAAACGACCGCAATTATGTGATATACATGTTCTCAGCCAAAACCCGACTAGTGGGCGTGGCCTCACTCAATACAAGTATATGGAGTGGGCATGTCTGACTAGTGGGAGCGGCCTTACTCAATACAAGTATATGGAGTGGGCATGTCTGACTAGTGGATGCAGCATCACTCAATATACGTATATGGAGTGGGCATGTCTGACTAGTGGCGCAGCCTTACTCAATACAAGTATATAGAGTGGGCATGATTGAATTGTGGGCGCAGCCTCACTCAATACAAGTATATGGAGTGGGCATGTCTGACTAGTGGGTGCAGCCTCGCTCAATATAAGTGTATAGTATGGGCATGTCTGACCAGTGGGGGTGGCCTTGCTCCATACACTTGTAGAGAGTGAGGTCGCGCCCAATAGTCGTGTTGTTGCTGGGAACACGTATACCGCACAGAAAATGTAATAGGTAGGATCTACTTGGCAGGACCCCGACCCATCAGATAATCACGCCATATAGTGTCCTTTGGTGTATAATAGAACATCTACTTCATCAAAGCAATGAAGCCCATTAAAAAAAAAAAAGTGTCTCTGTCTGTTCTAAATTCAGTATGCCGTACATGTATGTGTGCAATTGTGAAAAATATGGGTGGCAATAGGAGAAAGTTTTGGGACTGCAATAATTAAAGGGATGGCTCCAAGATTGTGAATTATCCCATGTAAGGGATCACTTGCTGAGAGCTGTGGGCCTGACGAAAGGGTCTTTGGTCGAACATTAGTACCTCGAATCCATTAAATCTAGGGGACTGCAAGTGCGGTACCATGAAAGAGAGAGAAGAGGCCTTACAGAGCTCTGTTCCCAAAATTTGAAGAGGACTCATGTAGCGCCCCGCTAGTCAGCGCGCTACAAAAGGGTACTGCACCCCTAACAGAAGGTGCAGTATGCTTTGTCCTGGAAGGGGGTAGTAGAAGCCTGAAGCTCCATCACCACACACATACAGTGATAGGGGACCAATCAGACGCCCATTACCAGGGTAACCGGTCCTGGTGGGAGGAGAAGCTAGGTTATATAGTGAGTGGGGAAAGAGCGTGAAGGCAGACAAAGAGAACAGTAGTAGAGACAAAAAGGAGGAGAAGTAGAAAAGGAACGGTGAGGAGAGGAGTGGAAGTGAACGTGGGTGTAAAAGAGGAGAAGTAACATGTGGGGCACCTCAACCTGGTGACCCAGACAGAGAGGGGCAAAGAAGAGGGTGACCGAATGCTCTGGCCCAGTCCGAAGCGGGGTACCGGCTCCGACGTGGATCAGAGGTCCACCCCTGAACCGCAAATTACCGGCGTGGTCGATGTCTTCATAGGAGCGTGATCCAAGTGCCCAAATCAAGCACGGTCTCCACCAGACGCACTAGACTGGGTTGATTTCCCTTTGGAGAGAAAAAGGGCTCCCATATCACCCGTCGGACCTGGTTCAAGAAGTGGGATTCGTGCACGGCAGCGCGAGGAAGGAGTGCGCAGAGGAAGGACAGAGAGAGATAAAAGAAGGAACATAGCTGGAGCTTCAGAGGGACACTGCCTACTGCCAGGACCACCCGCTCCACTACCCTGGCTGTAACAAATGCATACCCTGTAAGACTGCAGATTACTGGAGTAAAGTACCCGTGCAGACTGAGCAACGTGTCTGTGTTCCTTGCTGATGAACTGTAATTTCCCTGCACCGCACCACAGAGACCGCACTGCAGTCCCATTCCAGCCACGCTACCATATTCCACCATCAACTCATACAGCCCGGGGACTCCGCTCTTCTTATAGACAGCCACAACATCTTGCTGCCGCCCATCACCCCAGAGGTTCCCTTCAGTGCCGATGCCATCCCTGGACCTACATACCAACTTTATTATTTTTTTTTTTTACTTTTGTCACCGCAAGGGCACAGGTTCGGGCACCAACCACCCCCGACCGCCCGAGACCTGAGTAAACCAGACCCTTGTGGGCCAGACACTCAGCAGTCAGAATCCAGGTGAATGATGATTTTGTATCTTAAGGGACCGTCACACCTTACAACATCGGCTACAATGTCGGAAGCGATGCTGCGGTGCGCGCTCGCTTCCGACATCGCAGCCTAGCTGTCACATGGAAAGATGTTGCCAGTGACGGCACTGCGATGTTGGCGCAGCGATCGCTCACTGGGCTGGGATCAACCCAGCGAGCGATCCACTGCAATGCAGCGAATAGGCGGGATCGGCCAAGACATCGCTATTGCGGAGTCCCACCGAACGATGCCGCAGGTTGTTTTAAGCTGAAGTTGACAACTATGGTTGTTGAATCGTGCGTTTACACGCAACAAAGATGTCGTTTCAACATCGTTCCTGATGTCACTTTTGAACGACGTCGGAAACTATGTTGAAAGGTGTAACGAGGCCTTTACAGATATGGGAAAAGCTTATACCATTCTTAGGACAATTCAGTAACATTTATTTATTTTATTAATTAGAAGCTGTCCAAAAAGATAGCTGATAATTTAAAATTGGTTAGGGAGTATGGAGTCATTCTAATGGGTGATATCAGGATAGTGGGAAACCTTGCCAGTCCATAAGAGATAAACAATTATTTCACAAGTTTGAGAAATGAAATAAGAAGCACAAACTTACTGTGGATCACTTATTGAGTCTGGTGTTTCCTTCAGCAGCTGATCGAGTAAAACCTGAGAATGGAAAAAGCTTATTGAATGACAATACAGATTACACAGTAACGACCTACATGACCTTTATAAGACAATATCAAGGATCACTTGAAAAAAACCTGCAAGAAGTCGAAACGTTGCATCTGTGGCAGAATAAAGAAGTTGATTTTGATGTTTTCACCTAATTTGTGACGCATTACCTAATATCTGGGATTACGTCGCAGTGATTTGTCAATTGCAGAGCACGATCGCAACGCATCATCCGTGGACCATGTGATATTACGCCTCTTTCCTTTTTTTTACTCTAGTTTCCTCAATTTTTTTTTTTTTTGCAGGGGTGTAAGTTAGTTGTTGCCATTGGCTAAGTACTGAACAAGTAACAGCATTTTGGGCTTTTTATGATGTGTTTTGGAGTCTGTCATTCTATTTTTCAGATGCGGCTATATGAATGTGCATCATCTATGTGCAGGATAAGTGACAAATTTATGATTGTTGGGGATCTGCGAACAGGGCGACTAACGCAATGAGCGGAGAGTGGGTGTCAGTCATCTCCAGCTGTCCCAGAAGCAGCAGAGCATCTGTGGCCACTGACACATTTCACCTTCTCAGAAGTGGAGGTGGTCCCTTTGATCAATCAACTGGAACTCATAAAACTCATCACCTTCTCCTAATGAGAGAATAAATGGGTGCAGAGGGCGACTCTGCTATAAACTAGAAGTTTGTCAGGATGTTCTAGAACATGAAATACTGGGACATGACCCAAACGAAAAGGACGAGTTCATGTTCCGGCACAGCGGCCAAAATAGCGCGGATTACAAAGAAACTCACACGCTGTAAGCAGCGGGGACTGGAGCGCAGCCACGGAGGGGGAGCAAGGACTGGAGCGCAGCCACGGAGGGGAGCGAGGACTGGAGCGCAGCCACAGATGGGGAGCGAGGACTGGAGCGCAGCCATGGAGGGAGAGCGAGGACTGGAGCGCAGCCACGGAGGGGGAGCGCTTCTCTGCCTCCGATGTAAAGCAGATTATTAGCTTCCCATCCTGAACTACGAGAGGACGGAGCACACCAGATGTCGGGGTCGGGACATTGTGTAATCTCTGGCTTAGAAAAGTTTTACATTTTTTATCCTCAAAAGATAAAGACATCCGAGGAGGGGAAACAACAGATGTGTACGTTTTATTCGGCCCAAGTGCCAGGAAACTCTGTTGCTGCAAGAGAAGGTTTATCTACAATACAGCATGACTATCACGAGTGATATCAGTGCAGCTGGCAATGCTTCACTCTGAAAAGCTGCAGTTTCAGACAAAATAAATTTGCAAAAAAAAATGAAGGAAAGGAAGCGCGTTGAACAACTAGTCTGAGACAGATCCCTAGCAGTATCTCCTGATACCACTCCCCTACAATGATGGGTGTTTCCTTGTATATGGAGATACAGACACCCATCTATCTAGGACGGGGGGGGTGGGGAGAATCATTTGAGGACCTGTCCTGGTCTAGTCATCCAACCTGCTTTGTCCCTCAAAAAGTGTGATTTCTCTGAAATGTAGCCAGTGTGTCACGATGTAATAGTGACAGTTTTGCTGACCTATGGTATGAGGGCATGCTGACCTGTCGGTGTTGATTGATAGATCAGCTGTCCAATCTAAGACTGGGATGTGCTGGGCATATTCAGGTATCCCTGTTGTCTGTGATTACCCAGCTACTTAGCTGAGTAGCCAGTCCCAGATCACTGCCAGTTGTAGCATCTTGCTCTTCGCTGCATGTTGACTTCATTAATCTGTTCTTTGTATTTTAATCTATTGCTTCCAGACATTGTACTTTAGTAACTGATCCATGCTTTTTTTTTTCTGTGATGAAATTACTGCTTGGACCCCAATAGGTCCCAAATAGAGAACTCTGAAATGCTCTGCATCATGGTACTGCTGGAGATAGACCAGTCTCATAGATGTGTGACCAACTGTCCATTGTGACGGGGAAAACAGGAAAAGGCATTATTGTACTTGGCACTATACAGTCATACCATGATTAGTAAAATAGTCACCGTAGGTTCCCCTTTAAGGACCTTCTGCCACATATTAACAGCAGGTAATACTGATCCTTAAATGAAGCTGTCCATTACTTGGCAAACAGTTCTCAAACAGCTAACAAATATATATTGTATATAATAAATATTACACATATAGTGTGTACAGAATGTATTCAGACCCCTTTAAATGTTTCACTCTGTTTCACTGCAGCCATTTGGTAAATTCAAAAAAGTTCATTTATTTCTCATTAATGTACACTCTGAAAAAAAAAAAAAAAAAAACGAAATGTAGATATCTGTGCAAATGTATTAAAAAAGAAAAAGTGAAATATCACATGATCACAAGTATTCAGACCCTTTGCTCAGACACTCATATTTAAGTCACATGCTGTCCATTACCTTGTGATCCTCCTTGAGATGGTTCTACTCCTTCATTGGAGTCCAGCTGTATTTAATTAAACTGATAGGACTTGATTTGGAAAGTCACACACCTGTCTATATAAGACCTCACAGCTCACAGTGCATGTCAGACCAAATGAGAACCATGAGGTCGAAGGAACTGCCCAAGGAGCTCAGAGACAGAATTGTGGCAAGGCACAGATCTGGCCAAGGTTACAAAATAATTTCTGCAGTACTGAGGGTTCCTAAGAGCACAATGGCCTCCATAATCCTTAAAAGGGGATTTTTGGTATTCACCGTAAAATCGTTTTATTGAAGCTTCAATTGGGGGGACACAGGAAGACCTTGGGTGTATGCTTGCAGCCACCAGGCAGCTGACACTATGTAAATAAACACAAAAGCAACTCCACCCCAGCAGTATACACCCACCTACTAGTACCAATATGACTCAGTTAGTGCGAATAGCAATAGCAGCAACCGTAAGCACACCAACCGTCCCTCTATTGAAGCTTCAAGAAAAGGAATTTACGGTGAGTACCAAAAATCCCCTTTTCTTAACGCTTTATTGGGGGACACAGGAAGACCTTCGGACGTACAATGACAGTCCAGTCGGGTGGTACAATAACAGAAGAACTGATTGGGTGAACTCAGACCACTGCAGCTTGGAAACCTTTGCGCCACAGAGCAGCATCAACAGATGCGCAAGTATGAACCTTGTAGAACTTAACAAACGTGTGAACAGACGGCCAGCTTTGCAAAGCTGAGCGGCCGAAGCCTAATGTCTAACAGCCCAGGAGGCCCCACTGCTCTAGTGGGTGTGCGCTTATTCTGGACGGACAGGGAACCTGCTTAATGCAGTATGCCTCTGAGATAGCAGAGCGAATCCACCAGGAAATCGTACCCTTGGAGGCTGGCAAGCCTTTGCGAGGGCCATGTGGGACCACAAAGAGAGAGTTTGTTCGCCGATAGGAAGATGTTCGCAAAAGGTAGATACGAAGAGACCTTACCAAGTCCAGATTGTGTAATCTCTTTTCGCGAAAACGTGATGGAGCTGGGCAAAGAGAGGGTAGGACGATCTCCTCATTGATGTGGAAAGACGAGACTACCTTTGGTAGGAACTTTTCCATGGGACGAAGGACTATCTTGTCCTGATGGAAGATCAACTAGGGAGAACAGCATGAGAGAGTCGCGTATTCAGACACTCTTTGAATGGAAGTGATTGCCACAAAGAAGGCGACCGTCCAAGCCAAGAGAGGGAAACTGATCTCCTGTAGAGGCTCGAAGGGTGGGCCCTGGAGCACATCTAGAACCAAATTCAGATCCCAAGGATCAAGAGGGGGGCGAAATGGAGGAGTGATGTGAACGACTACTTGGAAGAACGTCTTGACCTGTGGCCACGCGGCCAGCTGCCTCTGGAAAAGAATCGAAAGGGCGGACACCTGGCCCTTCAGGGAGCTGAGGGATAGTCCTGCATCAAGGCCAGATTGGAGAAAAGCCCGGAGAGTTGGAAGAGAAAAAAACCATTGGGGAAAGAGTGTGGTCTTCGCACTAGCAAAAGTAAGCCTTCCGTGTGCAGGGATACACACTCAATGAGGTTGGTTTCCTGGCTTTCAACATGGTCTGTATGACCTGTTCAGAGAATCACAATGATCTAAGTACCACAGCTTCAACAGCCACGCCGTTAAATTGAGCAACTGAGAATTCGGGTGTCGAAAAGGACCCGGAGTCAAGAGGTCCGGGAGATTGGGAAGTGGCCACAGAGAGTCTTCTAGAAGGTTTCTTGAGAATCCTGGGAATGAGAGGGATGGGGAGAAAGAGATAAGTGAGGGAGAACTGGGCCCATGGAATCGCAAGAGCGTCCACGTCGAGGGCCAGGGGATCTCAGGACCTGGCCACGAAGGGACTGAGCTTTTAATTGTCCCTGGAGGCCATCAGGTCTACATCTGGAAATCTCCATCTGCGGCAAATCTGATGGAAAACCACCGGGTTCAGTGACCACTCTCCCCAGTCTAACCCCCCTCGACTGAGATAGTCGGCTGCCCAGTTGTCCACTCCAGGAATAAGGACTGCTGATATTGCCAGAATGTTTAGCTCAGCCCATTTAAGGATTTGGGCCACTTCTGACATAGCTGAGCGACTCAGAGTCCCTCCCTGGCGATTTATATACGCCACCGCCGTCGCATTGTACGTCTGAATTCGGACTTGGCGGCCTGCAAGGATGTTTTGCCACTAAAGGGCTCGGAGGATCGCCCTGAGCTCTAGAACATTTATGGGCAGGGAGGTTTCTTGAGTTTTGCCATCTGCCCTGGGCTGTGCGGCCGTGGAAGGTCGCGCCCCAGCCCGAGAGACAGGCGTCGGTGGAGCTGATTGTTCCTCTTGGTCAGGTGGACAATCTGCCTTGAGAGAGCATATGGGATTCGATGCACCAGAGGAGCGACTGTCTCACTGAACTGGAGAGGTGGACTGGGCGGTCGAGACTGCTGTGGGAGCGATCCATCTCGCTAGTAGGAAATGCTGGAGGGTGGACCCGTCGAAGAGTAACATACTCGAAACGGAGCGCCCGTAGTCCCCCTCCGCCTCTCCTCCCTTCCCGCACCACTGTAACCCCATTCCTGGATGGAATAATAAAGAGCACTGTGAAGAACTCAGATGGATGAGTGCCGTCATTGTTTCTCTTTTTATACTGGAAACTGTATCTGGCAAGAGCACCTCCCAAGGTCTGGAGATTCATGAGCCCAATCATTAGACCTGTGAAGACCAACTAGTGCCTGGTGTTTTCTATTTAATCTATAGCCTCGATTGAGGCCACCATTTTGCACAGCACCCTCATGGAAAGGCGAAGTGAGGGGGGAGAGGTTGACAGACGGTGAATCCCAGACAGCAGGGCAGCACGCTTGTTTGGGGGGAGGAAAATGCAGTGTCCTCCCGAGGCGGAAGCTATACACCCAATGTCTGGGTCTCCCAATGGAGCTAAAAAGAAATGCAGGACTGTGCTTTGTCGAATATCATGCCCAGAAATGTGATCCGCTGGGTCGGGAGAAGAGAAGACTTCTTGGCATTAATGATCCAGCCCAGGCAACGAAGGGAGTCCAGAGAGATCTACAGACTCTTGAGGCACACCGCATGCGGGGGGGCCTTTATTAGGATGTCATCCAAGTAGGGTATTGCTAAAATTTCCTTGGACCGAAGAATGGCTACCACTGATGCCATGATTTTTATAAAGACCAGGGGAGCCGTGGCTAGGCCAAATGGTAAGGCGGTGAACTGATAATGTTGGGACCCCACAGCGAAACGTATTAAGTGTTGGTGAGAGGTGAGGATGGGGACATGGAGATAGATGTCCTGGATGTCTATGGAAGCCAGGAATTCTCCTGGCTCCATAGACGCTATTACTGAACGAAGGGACCTCCAACCTGAAGTGTCTCAACCGGAGCTTGGTGTTGAGAAGCTTCAGGTCCAAAATGGGGTGAACTGAGCCTCCCTTTTTTAGGACCACAAAGAGATTGGAGTAAAATCCTGAAAACTGTTGGTGTTTTGGGACGGGAATGATAACGCCTGCCTCCACAAGGGAAGAGATGGCTTGGTGGAAACCGGGGATGAGGTTTGGGTCTTTCGGTGGCTAGGACAGAAAAAAAATGGTCCTGGAGAAAGGAAGGAAATTCGATCTTGTACCTCACTGAAACGACGTCTCGGACCCATCGTTGATTACTGATAGCCAAGCTAATTGGAAGGCCAGAAGGTGACCCCTGAGGTTGGGGTTGGCGTCATGAGCGATTGGACCGGTAACCAGAGGGCCGAGAATGGGCGTTACGAGGACGACAGGAGGGGGCGGGTTTGTAGGAAGGCCTCTTCCTATCCTGGCGGGCGGGAGAGCAGTCTCGCCGATTTGAGGGTCTGGAAGCCGTGGACCGAAAGGAACAATGTTGAAAATTCCGCTTGTACTTCGCTTGTGGGAGGGAAGTACTTTTCCGGCCAGTGGCGTCTGAGATGATCTTATCGAGCTTATCGCCGAACAGGTGAGAACCCTGGAATGAAAGATTGGAGAGCGATTTTTTAGAGGCTGTGTCGGCATTCCAGGCCTTCAACCATAGGGCCCTGCGAATGGAGATCATGTTGTCAAAAGCCTGAGCTACGCGGGAGGCGGAGTCAATGCAAGCGGTGGCAATGTAGTTTCCCTCTTGAGCGATCTGATTTGCCAGGTCATGAGTTCCAAAGGAGATGCCTGGGCAAGAATGCGCCTTCAGAGGTTCTTAGCCCACGAGAATATGGCTAGGGACACCCAGGTGACTGCAAAAGAAGGGCAGAGGGATGCGCCAGAGGCTTCAAAGGCGGATTTCGCCATGGCCTTTGCGTGTCTGTCTGTTCCTTCCTTAAAAAAAGCGCCCTCGGCCACGGATAGGATGGTGTTAGTAGAGGGGTGCAAAACTGGGGGATCCACTGCCGGTGAGGTGGTCCATTTTTGGCGAACCTCCTGAGAGAAGGGATAGCAGGCCTCCAGGTGCTTTCTGGATTGAAAGCGCTTCTCTGGGTGTTGCCATTCCTTGGCAAAGATGTCATCTTCTAGGCAAGAGAAGACTCTGGGTGCTGGTTTAGAGAACTTGATGGACACCTTACGAGTGGGTGGCTTGCCGTCAGAGTCGACCTTAAAGCGAACCTGTCACCCCCCCGGGCATCAAAAGCTCTAATAGCCACCTTCTGCAGCACTAAGGCTGCATTCAGGGAAGGTGACTATAGCCTTTTGATGCCCTTTGTAGTCTGAAATATGAAGTTAGGTAAATACTTACTCTTAGAAAGACCAGAGACCGGGAGGCGGGGTTTCACGCTGCTCCGGCCCGCCCCCTCTTGTCAGTCATGGTGCTCGGCTGCTGCTGCCTCCCATGACTGTGTAAAATGAACGCGCGTCTCCGTTCTCATGCACGGAGCCGCGCATGCGCTGTGCGCCCGGTGTCCAGGAAGTCATCGACACCGGGCACACAGCGCATGCGCGGCTCCGTGCATGAGAACGGAGACGCGCGTTCATTTTACACAGTCATGGGAGGCAGCAGCAGCCGAGCACCATGACTGACAAGAGGGGGCGGGCCGGAGCAGCGTGAAACCCCGCCTCCCGGTCTCTGGTCTTTCTAAGAGTAAGCATTTACCTAACTTCATATTTCAGACTACAAAGGGCATCAAAAGGCTATAGTCACCTTCCCTGAATGCAGCCTTAGTGCTGCAGAAGGTGGCTATTAGAGCTTTTGATGCCCGGGGGGGGGTGACAGGTTCGCTTTAAAGGGAACCTGTCACCTGGATCTAAGCCCCTACACTATCACTACCTGTCCCTGCACCTTCCTAGCTGCTCCCTATCTATCCCTCTCTGAGCTAAATCCGCCCTATAAAACAGCAGAAAAATAACTTATAACTTACAGAAGTCCCTGAGGCTGGAGACTGAAAAGGCGGGCCCAGGCTCCATAAAACTAAAGTCGTGTTGGTGCCAGTATACTGCTGGGGACAAGTTGCTTTTGTGTTTGTTTGCATAGTGTCACCACCTGGAGGCAGCAAGCACACACCCATGGTTTTCCTGTGTTCCCCAATGAAGCGATTAAGAAATGGAAGAAGTTTCGGATCACCAAAAGTCTTCCTAGATCTGGCAGTCCAGCCAAACTGAGCAATCGTGGGAGAAGAGCCTTGGTGAGAGAGGTAAAGAAGAACCCCAAGATCACTGTGGCTGAGCTCCAGACATGCAGTAGGGAAATGGGAGAAAGTTTCACAAAGTCTCCTGCAGCCCTCCACCAGTCAGGCCTTTATAGCAGAGTGGCCCGACAGAACCCTCTCCTCAGTACAAGACAAATGAAAGTCCGCATAGAGTTAGCTAAAAAAAACAAAAAAAAAAACACTTAAAGGACTCCCAGACTATGAGAGATAAGATTCTCTGATGAGACGAAGACAAAACTTTTTGGTGATAATTCTAAGTGGTATATGTGGAGAAAACCAGGCCCTGCTCATCACCTGCCCAATACATTCCCAATAGTGTATCATGGTGGTGGCAGCATCATGCTATGGGGGTGTTTTTTAGCTGCAGGGACAGGACTACTGGTTGCAATTGAAGGAAAATATGAATGCAGCCAAGTACATTGATATCCTGGATGAAAACCTCTTCCAGAGTGCTCTGGACCTCAGACTTGGCCGAAGGTTCACCTTCTAATAAGACAATGACCCTAAGCACACAGCTAAAATAACAAGGGAGCGGCTTCAGAACAACTCTGTGACCATTCCTGACTGGCCCAGCCAAAGCCCTGATCTAAACCCAATTGAGCATCTCTGGAGAGAACTGAAAATGGCTGACCACCAACATTCACCATCCAACCTGACAGAACTGAAGAGGATCTGCAAGAAAGAATTGCAGAGGATCCCCAAATCCAGGGGTGAAAAACATGTTGCTACATTCCCAAGAAGACTCAAGACTGCACTAGTTCAAAAGGTGCAAATACTCAATACTGAATACTTATGACCATGTGATATTTCAGTTTTTCTTTTTTATTAAATTTGCACAAACATCTACATTTTTGTTTTTTTCAGTCAAGATGAGGTGCCATTAATGAGAAAAAAAATGAACTTTTTTGAATTGACCATATGGCTGCAATAGAACAAAATGTGAAAAAAGTAAAGGGGTCTGAATACGTTCCGTACCCACTGTACTATTGCTCCAGATGATTTCGGGGGAATGGTGCCAGCCCGGACAGTACATATTTTTTTTTTTGTTTAATTTTACATGGGCGATTTAGTTGTTTAGAAGGGTCTGTTTTTCTGGCCACCTGAGATGGCAAATCCACAGCTACAGCATGAAAATGTTAACCTTCTAATCAAACAGAGCTGTACAAAAGTCGAGTGAGAACTGAACGCCCGTTTGTGAGTCATTGTCACATCGCTGTCCTAAAGAGGACACAAACAAGATGCTGAATGTCAATTTCCGGCTTCACTTAAAGGGAACCTGTCATCAAGTGCATTATGGGCTTGATCACGTGATCGGCCCGACTCCGCGCATGCGCAATGCGCTTACTGAAGCTGGGCCGTTCACGTGATCTGCCCCATATAATGCACTGGGGCCGATCACGTGACCGGCCCCATAATGCACTGCGCCGGATGTGACGTCGCGGCCAGTGCATACTACGTCTACAGAGGGCTGGAGCGTGTGATGCAGCATCTAGGAGGGGAGAATGGAGCGTGGGGCCACCTTTCCAGTCCCCAGCCTCAGGGACCTCTGTAAGTTTAAAGTTATTTTTGTGATGTTTAATAGGGCCCCTTTAGATCAGAAAGGGATAGATAGGGAGCAGCTAGGAAGGTGTAGGAACAGCTAGTGAGAGTGTAGGGGCTTAAATCTAGATGACAGGTTCCCTTTAAGAGAAACAACTTGATGACTTCTGTCTAGCGGTAAAGTTTAGATTTCAGGGGATTTGTAATAAAATATCAGAACAATCTACCGTAAGTCAACAGTGTTTTTCCATCTCATAAAATTAGATTAACTAATCATCGGAGGACTTTCTGGCCTCCTGGCAGCTTTCTCCATCATCTATTCCCTGGAAACACATTTCTTCTTTCAATCACTTTAATGCAACAGTACAACAGTGGAATTTTGTTATTGAGCGGCGAAACTCCCGGACGTTACCCAAACTCACGGTTAAAATCTCATCCTTGCAGAAGGCCAGGGCTTCCGGTTGTTTGTGCGGAGGGAATGCGGCTTCAAAGGCGGCTCTGGCTGCGCTGGCCGCGGGTGGGTAAGTGTCACACTGGGCGAGGAGCCAGAACCCCATGAGACTTTTTAAATGAGGAGCCAAATATTTCTTCACTTTCAAGATGAGCTGCTCGAAGGCTTGTTGTGTCGCTTCCCGCACCCGGCGGTCGTGATCCTGCAAGGAGAAGAATCGCACAGATCACAATTCATTCATGACGAATGAAAAATTTAACCAGCTCTTTGCATCTGACAAACTCCAAGATCTGCTCAGAACATGGTCTGGAAATCAAAAGAAACAATGAGTTACAACCGGCTCCTGGTACTGCTGAAGGTGGACGGATCAGACCAGCGACGTGTGGGGCATTGGCCCCGATTGAGCTTTGTCATTAGGCTATGTTCACACTTTGATGAACATTGTTCTGATGTTTTTGGTGCCGCGTTTTTTTTTTTTGTTTGTTTTTTTTAAACT
Organism: Allobates femoralis; assembly: GCA_033576535.1. Classification (NCBI taxonomy): domain Eukaryota; kingdom Metazoa; phylum Chordata; class Amphibia; order Anura; family Aromobatidae; genus Allobates; species Allobates femoralis. Next base: position 45,989,621 of record JARQOC010000002.1, on the reverse strand, counting down.
GCACCAAAAACGGATCAGTCGGTGCATATGCATCAAAGTGAGTTGGATTTTCAATTTGCAGTTAAAACGCTGCATTTTTGACTGCTGCATTAGTGGTGCAGAATGCGAATCCAGAAAATCATGAGCATGTCAATTAGTGCACCACTAACATCCAATTACTTACCCTCCCCAGCGATGCCACGGTGAGCTCCAGTGAGGTCTTCCTCCAGGGCATCAGCAGGATCTGTGGGTGGTCGGTACGGTACATCCATGACCTACCCATGTGACTCAGTCACATGGTGCACAGGTCCTGGAAGTACTCAAAGACAGGTCCTGCCGATGCCCGGAAGGAAGACATCACCAGGGATCACCGAGGGATCTCCTGGGAGGGTAAGCAGTGTGTGTATGTCTCTATCCCCCAAAAACGGAGTAAAAAAGAATCACAAAAAAGATGATGCAGTTGTGATGTTTTGTGCAAAAACAGGAACCGCTTTTGGTGCAGAAAATGCACCAAAAACGGATCAATAAAAAACGGAGCACAAACGCTCTATCTGCACTTAGTCGTACAGCTGGGGAACAAAGTGGGTTGTGAAAAACAGTGACTCGAGCTATTTATTTATTTATTTTATTTTTTTAAGGAATTTCTAAAACAAATTTTACCACTTTAAAAGAAAATTCAGATTTGGTATCATCATAATCGTATTAAATGGGAAATCAAACTTCAGTTTAATACTGCTTGCGGTTATTTTTTCTTTTTTTCGCAATTTTACCTTCATTGGAATTTTCTTTTTTTTACATTTTACAGAGCATGCTATGATAAAATGGAAGGTGCATTCCAGAAGCAACAAGTCCCAAAAAAATTTAAAACCTCATACGGCTCTTTTATAAAGGGAAGAAAAAAAATGAAGGCACAAAAATGAAAAATCACTTAGGCCTTAAGGGGTTATTAACCGATTTGACCCTTACTGATCCCAAGAATGAAGGCACTCCCGAAACTGGGGTAGTGCTGGTTCCCCTTTATCTTTTTTTCGCAGGAAGCAAACACACTTGAGAAATCAATGTTGCGGCAGAGAGAAACCAGGGGAAGGGAATGCACGCAGCGGCCCCTTCTTTGTCAGGATCTGTGGGGGCTCTTAACATACTGTATGGGGTAAAAATACAAAAATAACAGAATATTAATTAGGTGTAGTAAAATATTTGCACGGTCATTTATGGATGTGGCCTTGGCCTCCGATGTTATAAATTATTTTACAGTGTCCAAATCAGGGCAGCACATGGAGGATACGGCCCCCAAACTGGACAGGTGGTGTAGAGACCGTTGGTAAGGGGAAAGGTAAGAACAAGTGGTTAATTTTACAGATGTTTCCAAGAAGAATAACAAAGGCAGCACAACAAGGGAAAACATCTCATTTCAAAGTATTTTGCTTTTGCATTGACGGAATATTGTGGCGTGTTCAGATCACACAGGACACGTACCAGAGAGATCTTACAGTAGTTCCGGGGCCAATATGGGAGGACTCCTCTCACAATCTCCACCTCTCTCTCCTTGCACATTGCTCCAAATTCTTGCATTGCCTATAACAAAGCCCAAAAAACACCAAACATATATGTTACTACTAATGACCACATATACATCCTTGTGTGCAATTCATCATTTAGCCCATGTGCACACATTGAGTATAGTATTTGGTGAGTTTTTTTACCTCAGATTTGTATCCAAAACCAGGAGAGGAACAATCAGAAGAAAAGTATAATAGAAACACGTCACCACTTCAGTATTTATCACCCACTCCTGGCTTTGGCTACAAATACTGAGGTAAAATCCTCTCCAAATACTCAATTTGTGACTGTGGCCTTAGTCTGTTCGCTCACAATGAGTTTTTTCAGAGTTTTTTACCTCAGGATTTGTAGCCAAAACCAGGAGTGGAACAATCAGGAAAAGTTAATAGAAACTCGTCACCACTCCTGTATTTATCACCCACTCCTGGTTTTGGTTACAAATCCTGAGGTAAAAAACTCCCCAAATACTCAATATGTGCACGTGGCCTTGAGTGACTCCATCTGCCTCATTAGGCCATAGTCACTCGTTCTGTATTGGTGAGTTTTTTTACCTCAGTATTTGTAGCCAAAAAGCAGTGGGTGATAAATACAGAAGTGGTGACGTGTTTCTATTATACTTTTCCTCTGATTGTTCCACTCCTGGTTTTGGCTACAAATCCTGAGGTAAAAAAACTGAACAAATACTCAGTGTGTGCACGTGGTCTAACCCACAGGTCAATTGCGTCCTATGCCACACGAGTATTTGGTGAGTTTTTTACCTCAGTATTTGTAAGACAAAAACCAGGAAGGGGGTAAAAAATGCAGAAATCATTATCTCTCATTGTTCCACTGCCGGTTTTGGCTACAAATCCGGAGGTAAAAAACTTGAACCGTGTGCACGTGGCCTTCCAGGCTCAATGACATTTCTAGAAATTGGAGCGCACAGCTGTGTATGGGGATGCGTGTGCCTAGAGATACAGGTTAATCTTTATGGCTACTGGTCATACAAATAAAATGCAAATAATGTGGCATTAAGAAAAGAAAAACATCAACAGGTATCAGTGTCCAATCTTAGGAGACCATACATTGTATTCTTATTACTAGCATATATGCGTTTCGGGAGGGAAAGCAATGGGCACAGGATAGGGAACAAAGGGGACAGTGAAAAAGCAAATCTTTTTTTAACTTACAAATATTATGGGTGCAAGGAAGACTCTACAGCCTGATACCTTTGGAAAGTGGAATTGGAGAATTTTTGGTTGCAGGTCTCTATGTGCAGAATGACTTCTTTCAGCTTTTCTGACCTGTTTAAGTTGTACAACCAAAATGTGCTGTGAAAAACTGTGCACATTCACAGTAAGGGGACCTAGGGACCTTTCACATCAGGTTTCTTCATAATCGCGCCAGATCTGTTAGATTACGCCGCATCTGCCGCGTACTGCCAACTAGTGGCATGAATCCGGCAGCCCATTCATTCTCTATGGGGCTTGCAGTCAGGTGCAGCAAGTGCGTTTTTGTCAGATTCTTGCATTTTTTTCGCGCAGCCGCAAGTGCCAGATCTGGCAAAACCGCACTTCCCGCACCAGACCGCAAGCCCCATAGAGAATGAATGGGGCTTGCGGATTCGTGCCGCAAGTCAGCCGTTACGCGACAGATGTGGTGAAATCTGTGGCGATTATTAAGAACTGCCGATCTGAAAGCAGCCCAAAAATGCAAGCGAAGGAGGCACATTATATAGGCAGCACGATGGCTCAGTGGTTAGCCCTGTTTTGTATTATTGGGAATCCTGGATTCAAATCCCACCAAGGACAACATCTGCAAGGAGCTTGTATGTTCTCCCCATTTTTGAAAGGGTTTCCTCCAAGCACTCGGTTGCCTACCACATGGGCTGAAAAAAAAGTGATGGCTAACAAAGTGGAGAAGGACATCTGTACTCACGGGATGAAAAAAAAGAGAACAATATTGGCTTGAGAAGATCAAGGTAAAGTTATCTCATTTTGGTTACTGAACCTACTCATGCCAATGGCTACAGGCAAGTAACAGTGTTATAGTGAGGGCACTTCATCGAGAAAAAGAAAAAAAAAATACTGCACTGGTTGTAAACGATTAGCCACATAGCAGCTAAGATAATGCTCTTTTGTGCCATATGACTTATTTTCTCACATTTCTGTGCTCTTTTAAAAACTGCATTTTATGGTTGTGTCAGCGTGGCCAGCAGCTGATAATAAGCAGTGCAATGTGACAGCACAGAAGGGGTTAACAGAGATCCTGACTGAGCTTTGTGTAGCCAGATGACAGATCAGAAGCTTGTGCCACGGAAAGAGGAGTTATGTTATTTATTTATTTATATAGCACCATTAATTCCATGGTGCTGTACATGAGAAGGGTTACATACAAAATTATAGATATAGTTTACAGTAAAAAGAGAAACAACAGACTGGTATAGAGGGGAACCCTGCCCTTGCGGACTTACATTCTACGGAGCAATGGGGAGGAGACAGAAGGTCGGGTTGCAGCAGCCCTGGTAGTGGTGAGGCAGCACTTTGGTCATTGAGGCTGTAAGGCTTTCCTGAAGAGATGGGTTTTCAGGTTCTGTCTGAAGGATCCGAGCGCGGTGGATAATCGGATGTGTTGGGGCACAGAATTCCAGAGGATGGGGGATATTCGGGAGAAATCTTGGAGGCGGTTGTGTGTGGAACGAATAAGTTTGGAGGAGAGGAGGTGGTCTTGGGAGGATCGAAGATTACGTGAGGGAAGATAGTGAGAAATTAGTTCAGAGATATAGGGAGGAGACAGGTTATGGATGGCTTTGTAGGTTAGTGTTAGTAGCTTGAACTGGATTCATTGTGGAATTGGGAGCCAAAGGAGGGATTTCAGAGTGGACAAACAGGGGAGTAGCAGGAGAGAATTGGATTAGTCGGGCAGCAGAGTTGAGAACTGACTGGATAGGTGCAAGAAAGTTAGCAGGGAGGCCCCAGAGGAGTATGTTGCAGTAATCAAGGTGAGAGATGATGAGGGGTGTACAAGAGTTTAGATGAGAACATGTAGATTGAGGACTGAGGAAGGGACGAATTCTGGAAATATTTTTAAGTCGGAGGCAGCAGGAGGTGGCGGAGTGAGTTATCGAAGGCAGCGGTATTACTCGGTGTGAAGGAGAGAGGCATTATTCCATTTACCATAATAGACGGGTAGGGAAGATACATGAGACGGAGAAAGATGATGAGTTTCGTTTGCCTACATTGAGTTTTAGGAAGTGAGAGGAGAAGAAGGATGATATGGCTGATAGACACTTGGGATTCTGGACAGCAGAGAGGTGAATCTGGGCCAGAGAGGTAGATCTGAGTGTCGTCAGCGTACAGGTGGTACTGGAAGCCATGGGACTTCATAAGTTGTTCTAGGCAAAAGGTATAGATAGAAAAAAAGTAGGGCCCCAGGACAGAGCTTGAGGGACAGCAACAGAGAGAGGGCGAGTGAGGAGATAGTATGGGAGTGTGAAACGCTAAATGTGCGTTGGAAAGGTATGAGGTGATCCTGGAGAGGGCAAGGTCTTTGATGCCAAGGGAAGAGAGGATTTGTAATAGGAGGCAGTGGTCGACTGTGTCAAAGGCAAAGGACAGGTCTAGAAGGAGGAGGATGGAGAGCTGTTTGTTAGCTTTGGCAGTGAGTAATCATTAGTAATTTTGGTCAGGGCAGTTTCGGTGGAGTGGTGGGGTGGAAGCCAGAATTGGAGATTGTCAAGGAGAGAGTTAGATGAGAGGTGGGAGGAAGTTGAGCAAGACAAGCTGCTCGAGGAGTTTTGAAGCAGAGTTTGCAGTAATCCTGACATTGCTCAGCACTGTGCTGTAGCCTGAGGCAATTTGATACATTGTTTCCTTGTCAGCTGCAGTCAGAAGCTCAGACAGTGTAGGCCCCACCCCTTTATCTAAAATGGTTATATGCCCCGTATTCAGGGTGAAGATGGATCTGACTGATAATGAACATATGTCTGCTTCACACACAGTCTAGTGGGAACACCTTGTAGAAGGTTTATGAATGGTTTTGCACCAGATTTCATTAATAAAGTATATGTGAAAGTTGATTAAAATTGATTGCTCTACATTAATATTAAATAAAAATTTATACGGCGGATACGAGTTGGATATGGGCTGGAGAAGGAAAGGAAGAGAAATTAAGAGTGTTCTGGAAGGCTGTGATTGATGAGAGGAATGAATAATAGTAATTTTTCTTTATACAGCACCAACATATTTTGCACCACAGAATAGATGTTGAATGACAGTGAGTGGAAAAAGATTAGGAGTGACAGCACCACACACTTTACTAGTGGCCGTTCTCTTACTTTTAGCTTTGTGGTGACGTCACGTTTGGAAAGTTTCCTCAGGACCATTCGGAAATCTGCGTCAACAAGATTGTCGATCTCCTCTGCCCCTGAACGGCAGGGACATAGCCCAGGTCACTCTGCGCTGTGCCAAAGCCGATGAAACCGGGGACCGAACCACTCTCCTTAGCAAGAAGCTCTGCGGCCTGACCGCTGCTCGATGGCTGCAAAACAAAACACAAAGTTACCGGCCTGCGGCCTCCATACACCAGATACACAGACAGGACATCGGCGGAAAGCTGCAGTCAGGACTTGCTGGACGAATGTCATCTACGGTCAGATTGTCTGCTGTCAGCTTACTTGTCCTGTAAAAGTAAGGTGTAGCCAAGAATGGTGGAGCAAAACTGCAGCCGTACGACGACAAAACGCAAGAATTTGCTGCAAAGTAAGGCTACGTTCACACATTGCGCTTTTTTGCGCACGCTTTTCAAAAAAGTGCAAGTGCGTGTGCATCTGCCAGCAAAGTGAATGGACTTTCACTTTTACCATGCAGATGCTGTGTAAATATACGCAGCGCTTTTATGGGAGAAAGCACGGGCGTAAAAAGAATGACCATGTCAATTCTTTACGCACCTGCACCGCGCTTTCTCCCATAGGAGCCATTATTCCCGCCGGAATCATGCATTGCCATTCAGACAATGCGCAATTCCAGCGGGAATATGTCGGCACTGCAGGATATGATGTCACACAGGGGAGGAACAATCCTCCCCGGCGTGACATCTGTGACCGCCCTTTTGGGTTTCGTAGTGTATTAATATAAACTGCAAAACCCAAATTAAACTAATCCAAATGTATTAAAAATAATAAAGATTGAATACTTACCTCTCCGCCGGGTGTTCCGGTTACCGAGAGCCGAGAAATCCTCCATATCTACTGTCCTTCCAGGGCCTGTGATCGGTGATTGGCTGCTTGCGGTCATGTGATATGTGACGTGCTATGATGCGCAAATCACATGACCGCGAGGGGCCAATCAGCGATCTTGCCAGGTCCTGGAAGGTCAGTACCTACGGTTGTGTCTGCTCCCGAACACCCAGTAAATATTCAAGCTTTATTATTTTTAACACATTTGGATTACTTTAATTTGGGTTTCGCAGTGTATAATAATACACTACGAAACCCAAAAGGGGCTGTCACACAGGCGAGGATTCTTCCTCCCCTGTGTGACATCACTTCTCCCCTGTGCTTAAGGGGAAGTGGCCCGTAAAAAAAGGAGAATTTTGTGTACTCACCGTAAATTCCTTTTCTCTTAGCCTCTAATTGGGGGACACAGACCGTGGGTGTTATGCTGCTGTCCACTAGGAGGCGACACTAAGTAGAATCTGCAAAAGAGTTAACGTGACTCCTCCTCTGCAGCATACACCCCTGGGGCAGACACTGCCTCACCAGTTTGTGCTAAAGCAGTAGGAGCAAGTAAACAGATTGATGATATAATAAGGCCTGTAAAAAACAAGGCACCTATAGAACAAGTAACAGAATATTAAAACAACCGGGCCTGTAAAAAACAGGCACGTATGTAATATCTCAGAAGTAACCTGAGAGACCAGAAACTTGAAAAGCCAGTAAGAAGGTATGAACAGGCAACAGGGTGGGTGCTGTGTCCCCCAATTAGAGGCTAAGAGAAAAGGAATTTACGGTGAGTACACAAAATTCTCCTTTTCTCCTTCGCCTCATTGGGGGACACAGACCGTGGGACGTCCCAAAGCAGTCCCTGGGCGGGAAAAGAATACATTAGACTCTTATACAAGCTGCACCCTACCGGTGAGCTGCTGCCACCAGGGAGACGCATCAACTAGGTCTGCGTCTAATAAGGAAAGAAAATGAACACTGTGATGGTACACAACAGCGTAAGCGTACGAACATTGTGTTGTACCCCAACAGAGTAAAAGCTGAACCAGGTGACAGCCTCGTCCACCTACAACGGAGAAGCCTGGGCCCAAAGGAGGAAGAATGCCCCCGGTTGTACGAGTGCGTGCACGACATTATACCCGATGTAAACGGTAATATTTGCAACTGCTAAACTTCCTGAATAGGAAGTCTGCACGTGTAACCAGTTTGGCTGAGAATGTCGGCATGCGCAGTCAGCGGCCCACCAAGGGGATGAAGAACAATCCGTCAAGAGTTTCTTCGAAGGACAGAAGGAACTTCTGGAAGCTGCCGCAATAGCCTCATAGACACGTAGAGTTCAGGTGAATCCAACGTGTGCTGAGCCATGTTGCTACGGTGCATCAGTGCTGAACGACTGAAAAGGAGCCGGAACGGTGTGGTCTTTGTTTATATGGCATGACCCTGTCATCTTATGAAGAAAGATGAGACAGGTCGCAACCCAACCTATCTTGGCGACCACCGAAAAAGGGGGTGCTTCGAGGAGAACGCTACGGTCAGAGACTCAACGGATAGGGTAAAGGTAGAGGTAAAGTTAACACCACCCTTGGTAACAAAGGTGAAAGAAAAATTTCTGTGAAGGTCTGAAGGAAGAATCCCGCAGCACATAGTAGACCGGAACGAAGTCCCATGAAACCAGCAGTTGTTGTAATGAAGGAGGGGACAAGGCGTGAAAATGTCCCGGATGGAAGGTGCTAACCTGAGCCCACAGCCACGCAATGGAGACGTAACCGAGAAGGTAGCATGGGGATGTGCCCTGAGGCACTCGAGGGAGAGAATCGATGTGAACGGAAACAGGCGTTTAACCCCCGAGACAAGGTTGTAGCGCCTGTTCGCGAAAGGAGAACTAAGTATCAGAGCTACAACCAGGTGTCAGAGCCACACTAAGATTAGAGTTTCCGAATTCTTTGAGAAAAGGACCTTGGAAAGAGTGCCTGTATGGTCTGGACAATGCCAGGGAAAACCAGTGGTGAGTGAAAATAGGCCAGCATACTAAGTGCGCCTGGACCAAACTGGGGTCCTCTAGAAGACTAACGCCATTGGACCTGAACCTTGCCAAGGCCATTTGGATGATTGCAAAGCCGTGAGATTAAATCCACGCCTCAGACTAAGAAAGAGAGGCAGAGGGGTATCCGCTCTCATAAGTTGTGAATTGTGAGCTATAGCCCCGATACAGGTACTTGCTGTGTATTAGGAACGAAGAAGAAGAAAACCGGAGTGATCTGATTCACTGTATACTGGGTCCTACCTTGGACATTACATGAGTGGGTTACACCTGCGAGGTCCCAATGATGAGATACAAATCCCCAGGAGAATGATAGGCAGGGACGCCCCGAGGGTCGTCCGCTGTCCCGAGCCGTGTGAGAACAGGGCGCCACTCTCCCTCATATTGGTGTGCAACAGTACGGCTCGTGAGAGGAAGGACAGGTGCGGTCACCAGGGAAGGTCAGCCTGAAAAACCTGACTGGAAAACAAAGGGATCTGTTCCGGGACTTGAGGAGAATCGTGTGGGGAGACCAGAGGAATGGTTGGTCAATAGGTAACCAACCCGTATGCCCTAACTTCACGGAGAGAGAAGTGACGGACTGAAGAGGGTCTGCGTCTGTGACGATGGCATCCAGATTGGAACTGGAGAAATTTTCTCGGTAAATAACTAGGTAAGATGAGTTAGGGAGTTCACTGTGGTGTGAGCACCGCTGCGCAGTCCCAAAAGAACGCGTCTTGAGTGTATCCCTGGTGAGCAACCAGGTTAAATGAACTGGAAGGTCCACTGCAGTGTGCAAACGCATCTGCGCAGCCTCCAAGTGAAAAAACCTTGATAAGAAGACCCTCTAGGAAAGGGAGGACAACTTGTCCTCGTGATTGAGAAATGGATATAATTGCCGGTATCACACGGAGCCACCGAAGGGCTAGGTAGAAAGAACAAACTAAGGAGCACCCGGGAATATGTAGACAAATGTGTTGACATTTATGAAGGCCAGAAACCTTTGTACTTCCATGGATGAAAGAAGTTCAGGGAGGTCGCATAACGTTTCCCTGTTTGGGGACTACAAGAGGACTTGATGACGATCAGTGAAGATATACATCTGCTTCAGCTGCGACCTCAATGCCATGAGGAAACGGATGGAAGCCTGAGAATTAGTAAGGAAAGGCGTTGTTGCAACTCTGCATCCAGTTGTGGGAGCTGAGGAAGAGGATGGTCCGAAGTTGCTTGTAAGATGGTCCCTTATTGGAGACGGTACTGTGCACGTGCTGCAACCCAATGTCCTGAAGAGACGGATGGGGAGACTAAGGAGTACCAAATAGTGGTGCCATCCATTGCAAACCAGACACCCAGCGGTGGGAGCTGGAGAGGATGAATATTCAGATCCGCGTGATAAGGAGTCTCATATCGAAGACGGCAATATAAAAGTGCTACAACCCAAGTGCCCTGAGGAAGGCTAATGGGGAGACTGAGGGCTACTAAATCATAGCGCCATGCACTGCAAACCCAGCTCCTACAGTGGGAACTGGGGAGGATGATTGTCCGGATCCGCATACCAAGTTGTTCTGTATTGTAGAGGAACCAGGGGCGACGATTGCCCGGATCTGCGAGCCAAGCAGTCCTGTATTGGAGATCGGAACACTTAGGAACCGTCGCCATAAATGATGGTTCTCAAATCAGGAGGGGAACGTGGAGGTAACACCCCGCGTTGCCGCCTGTTGGTTTTGGGAGATCGGTACTCACAGGTACCGTCGCCCTCCATCTTTCAGTACTCGTTCCTCTTGTGGCTAGATTGCTTGTCTAGTCTCAATGGCGCTTGAAGCCACTACGGCTGCTCCATCAGTTATCATCTGCATTGTATGCTTAACGGACGGTCTGATGCATCCTCGCGAAGACCCTATCCTGGAGAGGAGGGAAGTATCAGATGAAGGTTTGAATCAGCTTTTAAAAACAGTTCTTAGTTGAGGATCGGAATGCTGAGAAACCGTCGCCATAATGATGTCCCTCGGAGCAGGAGGGGTACGTGGAGGTAACACTCCGCGTTCCCGCCTGTTGTTGGTTTTGGGAAATCGGTACGCATAGGTACCGTCGCCCTCTATCTCCCGTGGGTGGTGGATGTGGACTCCAGTCGGCACTGGGAGGATATATGCGGTGTGAATGGGACATGTACATCTGAAGGACCGCCTGGATTGCGTGATGAATTGTTAAACATTTGTGCGGCCGTTTCCTTTCTGTGAATTAGTCCGTGAGACATAGGACTGTCCATGGATGGAGAAGGTACAAAAAGTGTTTGTTAATGGCCTGAGTAGGGTAATAACCCTCGCCAAATGTGCGACATGTCCAGCAGGGCGAGCGTGGAAGATCAGGGCCCCAGTCTAGAGAGTAGATCTGACGGACAATGGCTAGACCAGACAGCTTTCAGTCTTTGTCTTAATATGCAAATAGAGTCTGTGGAGCTTTGGTTGGGAGACTCAAAACACAGATCTAGCCAGATATCCCTCTAAGGAAAGACTCAGCTAAGGGGTGGCTCCTGCGGAGAACACCATTACCACCATGATAAGTGGCCCTTGTAGTCAATATCCAGCTCCCTTAGGGCCCTTTCACATCAGCGTTTTTCGTAATTCGCGGCAGATGCGGTGAAAAAAACGCATCTGCCGCGTTTGCCGCGGTTTTTTTCGCTGCCGCACCTGCCGCAAGTGCAATACCGCACTTGCCGCATCTGCCGCAAGTCCCCCTATACTTCCTATGGAAAAAACCGCAACCGTGCCGCAAGTGGAACGGTTATGCGGCAAACGCGGCAGATGCGGTTTTTTCACCGCATCTGCCGCGATTTACGAAAAACGCTGATGTGAAAGCACCCTTACAAGCTTAGAGATATGACAAGGGAATACCAAGGCCAGGTATCCAACAACCGACAGCTGCCTTAATATAGCATTCCGCTACAGGCAACGATGGTAGGCATGCCTGAGGAGGTGTGCTGTCTGTTCCATGGTTTTCCACGGTGCAAATCGGACCGGTCTGAGTCGCACGTTGGGCGACCCTGTAGGACCGGAGGTCTCGTCCCTGTACTGTGCTGTAGCATGGACGCAAACCTGCCCAGTTATGTAGGGGGGAGAAATGGTAATCTTGTACTCGGTAGGAGTACGATTGTGGCAGTGAGGGTAGGAACTGCTGAAGTCAGAAAAGTTACATATAATGAAGTTCCTGCAGCGACACATATAATGTAGTGCCTGCAGTGACACATACAATGAAGGTCCTGCAGTGACACATATAATGAAGTGCCTGTAGTGACACATATAATGAAGTGCCCGCAGTGACACATATAATGAAGTGCCTGCAGTGACACTCCATACAGGGGAAGAAGGGGAGGAGCCCAAAAGTGAAGGCTTGATATCCCTACAGACGTGTGGCCCTTGGAGGGGTTCTCCGAGCACCCGGCTGAGAATCACCAGCCTGGCACTGTCCTTGGGGCCATAGTGTCCCTGGTGCTGAGCCACAGCTGCCCCCCAAGCTACCTCTGCAGCTATGACTAATATAGACATGGTAAACAGGGCTGCGGAAGCATAAGAGCACTTACCCTGCTTGCCACATTGTTGCACGTCCAGGGTCCAGTTACGTCCGGGTATACAGCGACGCCAGCTCGCCCAAGTTGGTGCCCCTCCGGGGACCGAGTACACAGCGGCGCCATGATGTATTCCGGGAGGAAGTGGCGACCGCTGACATGGAGGGAAGGGGCGGGCCAGATGACAGTGCTCGCTGGGAATCACGCGATGCGCGAGAAGCGCGAAGAAATAACCGTTCCGCCCCCCTCTGACGCGTCCTGGGCGGGCTCCGCCTGAGTTGCGCGTCACGCGAGGGGCGGAGAAAGGCGGGGACTATCGAGGCTAGGCCGAAGCCGGGGCCTGGAGTAATACGCGGCCCCGGCAAAGAGGGGAGGCCGGCGCGGAGGTCCCGCCAAACCCGGGGACAAAGGCAAAAGCCAGAATGCTGCTGCACCGTGGGAGGAATCCCCGGATGCAGAGAGCCATCGGTGTCCGGGTCCTGTCGGGGTGGAGGCCGGAGGCATGCGGCCGCTGGAAGGCAATGTGGGAAGGGGGCAAGCAGGGCTCCAATGCCATGGGTAAACGAGTACCTGTGGGTGGCTCCTCTACCCGGAGTCCCTGTGAGGGGAGACTGGGGAGGGCAATGTCCGTCCTGCGTGTAGGACCGACCGGCCTGCGTGCTACCCTCCAGAAACCTGTAAAGATAGTATCCTGAAGATGGAGAGTGAGATGAGACCTCCGTCTCTCAACCCAGGGCTCAACTAGGCCTGGGGAGCTCTGTAAATAAAGGAGTCTGTCTGAACCTTGGCCCAGGATCTAAGATGAAGCTGGGAAGGAGATGATTAGGTTCTATAAACTCAGCCCATGTGGGGAGCTGAGAAAGATTCTTCTTTTTCTTAGGAGTTGTAGAAAAAAAGAGGGAGAAAAAGTAAAATTCTAATAAATCTATCTAAAAAAGGGAAAACAATAAAAGAGGTCTGCCTCCTAAGCGACACTAAGCAAAACTGGTGAGGCAGTGTCTGCCCCAGGGGTGTATGCTGCAGAGGAGGAGTCACGTTAACTCTTTTGCAGATTCTACTTAGTGTCGCCTCCTAGTGGACAGCAGCATAACACCCACGGTCTGTGTCCCCCAATGAGGCGAAGGAGAAAACGCAGAATGTGAATGAACCGCTTTTTTTTACGGAGCTTTTTTGCGCAGGTGCAAAGTGCTGCAAAAAAGCACAAAGTGTGAACATTGCCTAAAGGCCCAGTAACACAGGGCAGAGATTGTTCGCAGATCTCTGGTTGCAGTGAAATCATAGACACTTTGTTACATTTGTACACAGCCACAGAATGGAACAATGTGTCCATGATTTCACTGCAACCAGAGATCTGCAAATAATCTCTGCACAATTATCTGTGTGTGTAACTGGGCCTTAAGAGTCTCATCACAAGACTGATTGGCAGGAAGCCATAAGCCATCCCTCGCGGTGCACCCTTCCTAGCGGTTAGTAAACCGAATGCACCAGATGTCATTACTAATGGTGGGTTTACACGCTAGGATATCGTAAACGATATACTTGGAATGATCACGTGACCGTTCAGACATGGTTAGTGCGCTGTCACACACAAGGATATCGTTTACGATATCCTATGCTGCAGCGCAACTGTTAAATAGGAGAGGAAGAAGTGAGCGATGTAATAAAGCGGCAGGAATAGGAGCTTTTTGAATGATATCGTTCAGCTGTCACACTGAACGATGCGGCTTCCTGAAGCAGCGTTAATTGGATGGAAAACGATAGATTTGAGGTCAGGATCTCAAATCTAGGATAAACGATCCAACGATCTTTTCATCCTATATCGTTCATTTACACGTAACGATGCCCGAACGATATCTTTTTAACGCTCACAAATCTGTGACGTTTCAAGGATATCGTTCAGGATATCCTAGCGTGTAAACCCACCATAACACTAAATGCTGATACTCCTGGGGCGCCGAGACATCAAAAGTGAAAAGGCGAGACTAAACCACATTAAATCCATGGAGTGGTGCTTTAAGGCTATCTGCCCACTGTGCATTTGTGCTTTGTTTTTGGTGATCTCTTTCTGCAACAAAAACGCATTAATGATAAAGCTGTGGGTGCTGCAATACATTTGTGCTGCTTTTGTTTTTACACAGCTGCATTTGTACAGCTGACAAACACAGCACATGCACAGCATAAAATAATACATCCAGTGGGCACATAGCCTAAATGCATGTCCCCTGCCCCTGGTATTACATTCACCCTCCTCCATCTACATCCTTGTTCAGCGTCCCTCCGGTCAAGCAGCGCCATCTTATAGCTGTAGCTTCTGACTGTCCGAAAGTCAGAAGTTACATCACAAGTAGCAAATGCATATCTACAAGAGCCAGAATAAGGCACTCATAGACTTGTGTAGAGCTGTGACCTCCGGCACGCTCCATGAAACACTGGCGCTATCGGTAGGTCACAGATCACAGGAGACTGACGGGAGAGACTCCGATGATGACGATGGCAGATGAGTGTAAGACACGGGGTAGAGGACTTACAGTTAAAGCAACACTCCATTGAAAAGAATGCTAAAAAATGTGGGAGTGTTGCTATAAAGGGAATGTCAATAAGATCAGCGCCTCGCCTTCCCCCCATAACACTGCATATATGGGCGTACAGGTGTGTGAAATATAAACTCATCATCACCTTAAGGCCAGAGACACACTGTGCGAGAGTCTCTCATGTGTCTCCCAGCACGGCCGCCAGTTCTCTAGATAGGAGTGTCAGCTGCATGTGTTTCAATGAAGCTGATGCGCTCCTGTGCAGATAAGCAGCGCTGTGCCGGGAGTCACATGAGAGACTGGTGAGAGCACCTTGCACAGTGTGTCTCCGGCCTTATATCTTCCATCTGTTGCTGCCTTCCTGTGCAATCAGCATTTTACTACACATGTAAATATGGTGTGTGCTCTGGGGGTGACAGGCCCTCCCCCAGTCTCTGCCTCCCCACGTTGTTTCCCCTCCAATTACCGGTACAATCCTCTTTATAGTGATTGACAGCGGCTACAAGGCTGCTCTGTGTACTGTATGTGCAGCGTCATGGGGTGTCCAGGAGGCGGGGCCTATGTGAGGAGGCAGGACTAAACCATCCAATCAGGAGTGATCCTGCCCATTATTGGGAACACGCCCCCGAGGTACGAGCTGCATTCATCCCATAATGCAGCTGATGCCACATCAGACTGGTTACCACCAATTGTTCTGGTCACCAAGCAATGCGCCATCACTGGACAGGTCACCCGACTGTGCCCTCACAGTGCCAACCACACACATTCACCCCAAGGGTCCCTGGTCACCGCCAGGCCCGGAGCTCCCCGCTCTCCAGCCGGTGACAGCGCACGTTACACGGCTCACAGTCAGTACCGGCTCACGGTGTCCATCACTCACCCGCACGTTCCCCTTCGTCCTCTGCTTGTTCTTTCCCCCCATCCTCCTCCGCTTCCTTCTCGGTTCTCGCCGACAACCGGCAACTCTCAGAAAACTCACGGTATCGGCAATCGATTACTTCGTGCGTAACGCGCTGAGTGGTGCGTCATCACCGCGCCGGCTCCGACTTCCGCCCTCACTGCATCGATCCGCTCTGTGCTCGGCCTGTGATGTCTGGCGGCTCCCTGCGCAGGTCCTAGTGCCGGCTCTTCACTCCGTGTCTCCTCTCCTTTGCTTGTTGCACGGTTTAACGCCTGATCATCCACGTGAACCCGGGGTAGGACCGGTCCCCGGCATCATCCGGTAACGGAGTTTATCCAGTAACCCCTTCCTGTCTCTTTTCTTCTGTGTTTAGCAGCTCTGGGGCTTTTTATTATTGTGCTCCAAGCTGTCATTTCTACTTAGACTACTTTGGGACACATATAGCTTTATTCTCACTATTTATTATTACTATTATTATTATTTGCTTTTTATTAATTACTAACCTTGGATACCAGCCGGTGAGCGGAGAAGGCTGGTAACCAAGGTACACATCGGGGCAGCGCGCCTGCCTAGATACCCGCTGTTTACTCTGGATAGCAGCCTGCTCCCGCTTACCGCAGCCCTGGCAGCGGGAGCAAGACATCATGGAGACGAGATTTAAATCATTTCCACGATGTCTCTGGTCCACATCGTTGGTGAATCTGTCTGTGTGACAGCTCACCAGCGATCTGAATGATATTGTTAGCGATCGCGCGTGCATGTGATACTAACAATATCGCTCTGAAAATTGAACCGTGTGACGTGGCCTTAAAGGTGCCGTCACACGCAACGATTTGTTGTTAGCGATCTCAGTCAAGCGAGATCGCTAACAACATTGTTCACATCGCTGGTGAGCTGTCACACAGACAGACTCGCCAGCAATGTGGACCAGCGAGAATGCTGGTAACCATAGTACACATCGGGTTACTAGGTGCGGCGCTTAGTAACCCGATGTTTACCATGGATACGAGCTCCCAGCATAGGCTGTGCAGTGCTGGGAGCTCGCTGATCGCTCGTTTCCCACTGTCACACGCAGCGATGCTGCGTGTCCAGCGGGCGACCATTTGTAGATTTGTGAACATGTTCACAAATCTGCGATCAACGACTGATCGTTGATCGTTGACAGGTGTCACACGCAACGATGTTGTTCACTACATCGTTGCAACGTCACCAAAAATGTGACATATGAACGATATTGTTTAAAAAATTGTTGCGTGTGACGGCCCCTATAAGGGCCCCGTCACACCTGGTGACAGGGCTGGGGATGTCGGCGGCAACTGGCAGGTGCGCTGCGCACGTTTTTGGCGCCGCGCCAGCGTCACCATCCCCTATTTACATGGGGCAACATCTCCAGCCCCGCGCTGGCGAGCTATCAGGCGGCATCGCCACCGGGGTGTCTGAAAACCCGAGCGGCGATGCAGGACAATGGGAGCCTATGGCTCCCATTGCCTAACAGGTCACCGGCGGCCGGTTACATGGGGCGATGTGTACACATCGACCCAGATCGGCCGCCTGGTTTCAGAGCAGTGCTCTGAAACCAGGCGACCTCCCGGCAGCACCGACATCACCCCTTTACATGAGGCGACATAGGGGCGAAGTCGCCGCCGGTAGGCCACGCCCCTACGTTGCCTATGTAATTGGCGGCGATCTCACCCCGTGTGACGGGCCCTTTAGAGTTATGTCCATCTCAGACCCCTGGATACCACCTGACATCCCCAATTTTCTGTCTTGGGACCCAGTCCTCCACCAGCAGGGTCACAATCTACATCTGATAGTTTTTAGGGCCACGTCACACGGTTCAATTTTCAGAACCATATTGTTAGCAATCACGTGCACGCGCGGTCGCTAACAATATCGTTCACATCGCTGGTGAGCTGTCACACAGGCAGATCCACCAACGATGTGGAGCAGCGAGAACGCTGGTAACCATGGTACACATCGGGTTACTAGGCGCCGCACGGCAAGGGTAATGGGGCTCTGATGTTCACCATAGCTGAGTGGCTTAGAATGGTCATAGCCTTGGCTTATTTATTCCCTGTCAAAATCCCCCTTAAGGTATTAAGATCAACTCTATGAGGGCCATGTCTAATTCCTGGCAGAAAGGACTAATGTTTGTTGATCTTATATGGATGGCAGCAGTCTGGTCTTCACTCTCTAAATTTTGGTTTACTCTGACCTCTCCTTTAAAGACCTCGTCACACCTGGTGACGGGGCTGGAGATGTCGGCGGCGACTGGCGGGGGCACGCACGTTTTTGGCACCTCGCCAGCGTCGCCATCCCCCATTTACTTGGGGCGACATCTCCAGCACCGCGTCGGCGAGCTGACAGGCGGCATCTGAAAACCACAGCGGCGATGCAGGACAATGGGAGCCTATGGTCACCGGCGGCCGGTTACATGGGGCGATGTGTGCACATCGCTCCATGATGGTCGCCTGGTTTCAGAGCACCGCTCTGAAACCAGGCGACCTCCCGGCGGCGCCGACATCGCCCCTTTACATGAGGCGACGTAGGGGAGATGTCGCCGCCGATAGGCCATGCCCCTACGTCGCCTATGTAATTGGTGTGACGGGGCCTTAAGAGGTGTGCTCTTCCAGCAGTGGTCCTAGGGATTTCATCTATTTCAGTCTCTCTATGGTGTTGTCAGGGTGTGTAGTAAACATAATTACTTGCTGGTTATTTGGTATTCCTGAGCCATGACAGCACCGTGCTTATTCCCTCCCTATGGTTTCTTATGGTGGAATGTCTCCCCCAGAAAAAATGGGTGTGCAAAAAAAAAATGGGAGGGGGGTCTTCTCTTCTGAGATATGAGAGTATGCATTTTTTTCATGTCTAACAATTGCATCTAACAATAACATTGCACACTCCTTGTCCAAGTGTTTGTCTACCAGCAAGGAGCAGAAAGACAGATACCCCCCACTTCCAATAGAGGTACAATGATCTACACCTACTTTTTGTAGAGCTACAACAACCCGCCCCCACTTCCTATAGAGCTAAGAACACCCACCCCACTTCCTGTACACTGTGTTCCAAATTATTATGCAAATTGGTTTTAAGTGTCATAGGGTTTTATTTTTATCTTTTTTCAATGAAACCCATTGATGGTATTGTGTCTCAGGGTTCTTTGGATCACTGAAATCAATCTCAGATATCTGTGATAATTAGTTTGACAGATGAGCCTAATAAAAGGAAAACTGGATGTTCCACAATATTACACAGGCCACAGTTTTCAAGTAACATGGGAAAGAAAAAAGATCTCTCTGCTGCCGAAAAGCAACAAATAGTGCAATGCCTTGGACAAGGGATGAAAACATTAGATATTGCACGAAAACTTAAGCGTGATCATCGTATTGTGAAGAGATTTGTGGGTGCTTCTGAGCACAGATGTGTTCGTGCAGATAAATGCAGAATGAGGAAGGTTTCTGCCAGGCAAGTTCATCGGATTAAGAAAGCAGCTGCTAGACAGGCCTTACAAACCAGCAAACAGATATTTAAAGCTGCTGGTGCCTCTGGAGTCCCTCGAACCTCAAGGTGTAGGATCCTTCAAAGGCTTGCTGTGGTGCATAAACCTACTATTCGGCCACCCCTAAACAGTGCTCACAAGCAGAAACAGTTGCAGTGGGTTCAGATATACATGAAGACTAATTTTCAAACAGTCTTGTTTACTGATGAGTCCCGAGCAACCCTGGATGGTCCAAAAGAATAGAGTAGTGGATGGTTGGTGGATGCCACAATATCCCAACAAGGCTGCGGCCTCAGCAAGGAGGTGGAGGAGTCATGTTTTGGGTTGGAATCATTGGGAAACAGCTGGTAGGCCCCTTTAAGGTTCCTGAAGGTGTGAAAATGACCTCTGCAACATATATAGAGTTTCCAACTGAAAACTTTCTTCCATGGTACAAAAAGCAAAAACGTGCCTTTAGGAGCAAAATCATCCTCATGCATAACAATGCACCATCTCATGCTACAAAGAATACCTCTGTGTCATTGGCTGCTATGGGCATAAAAGGAGATAAACTCATGGTGTGGCCACCATCTTCCCCTGACCTCAACCCTATAGAGATCCTTAGGTGTATAAACAAGCAAAAGATCTATGAGGGTGGGAGGCAGTTCACATCAAAACAGCAGCTCTGGGAGGCTATTCTGACGTCATGCAAAGAAATACAAGCAGAAACTCTCCAGAAACTCACAATATCAATGGATGCTAGAATTGTGAACTTGATATCAAAGTAGGGTTCCTATGTTACCATGTAACTTGTCCTGTTAGGATGTTTTGGAGTTAAATAGCTTTTTATTTCTGTGAATGTGACCTGTTAATGCTGCAAATTCAACAAATGAGCATTTTCAGTTCTTTCAAACATATCAAATGTTTACAAACTCTACTGTGCCTAATAATTTGGAACAGTGCTTTTAGAGTTTTTTTCATTTTGAAAATTATACTGTTATCATAGGGAGATTTCTTCAATAAAATTTGATGTATACTCTAACGGGTGATGACTTTTATTACACTGACTGTGATTTGCACCAACCATTTCGAAAAATAGAGAGAAAAAGAACATTTGCATAATAATTTGGAACAGAGTGTAGAGGTAAGAAGACCCACCCCACTTCTTGTAGAGTTAAAAAGACCTACCACTTTTCTGTAGTGCTGGAAAGACCCGCCCATCCTTCATGTACAGCTACAAAGACCTACCCCACTTCCTAGAAAGCTAAAAAGACCCGCCCCACTTCCTATGCCGCTACAAAGACCCTCCCTACTTCCTATGCCACTACAAAGATCCCCCCCACGTCCTATGCCACTACAAAGACCCGCCCCAATTCCTATAGAGCTAAAAAGACACAACCTCCTTCCTGTAGAGCTACAAATACCCACTTCCATTTCCTATACAGCTAAAAAGACCCACCCCACTTCCTGTAGAGCTAAAAAGATCCGCCCCACTTCCTGTAGAGCTAAAAAGATCCGCCCCACTTTCTATACTGCTACAAAGACCAGCCACACTTCCTGTAGAGCTAAAAAAGCACACCCCACTTCCTATAGAGCAAAAAAGACCCAACCTACTTCTTTCATAATTATAAAAAAAACTAGCTGGTGGCCCGATTCTAAAGAATCGGGTGGTCTGGAATGCATATATAGTTAATTTAGTAAGAATTAACAATAATGCAATTAAGACATATCTATCCATCAACTACCTATGTTTGTATGGTGAATGTAATTTTTGAAAATGTAATTGTTCTGTGGTAAGGCTCTTAGTACACCTACTGGCTAATAATTGTGTATCAATTCAGTAGCTTCATTTAAGATATCAATATTCATAGTCTACGTATCCGCCAGTTTGTGTTTGCCCACCAACCACGGCAAGGTGGCCTTACATCTCATGGGGCCCTACTCTACCTTATTTAGATTTCTTAACACTTTGACACCTTTCACATCAGCTTTTTTCTGCTATTTGCAGAAGATGGTGATGAAAAAAGTAGAATGTCTGCACTTGCCAGCTAAGGGCCTACCTGCGGCACACTTGCAGCAAGTCCCATGCAATGTGTATGGAACTTGCGGTTAACTTGCTGTAAATGTGGGAAACGTGGTTTCGGCAGCTGCACCAAATGCAGTTGCTAAAAAAACGCTGGTAACTGCGATTTTTGGGGCCGAAACTGCCGTAACCATGTGTGCTGCACCTGCCGCAAGTGAACCACAAATTCCATATACATTGCATGCAACTTACGGCAAGGGTGCCGTAGGTCAGCCGTTAGGCAGCAAGTGCAGAAATTGTGTTTTTTTCCACCAAAACTTTAACAAATAGCAGAAAAATGCTGATGTGAAAGCTAAATCTCTTGTTTTGTATTTATGTATTTACTTATCTATGTGTACAGAACACACCTTGAGATGGAGATGTGTGTGAACAGCCATCCCGCCCGTCTCTTAGCTGTTCACAAAAACCCCTCCCTGTATAAAAAGAGAAGCAAATTTCTCAGCAGCTGTACTGCTGGAGCTTATACGGGTTGATATCACCAAATAAAGAAATTTGGATGATACACATCTACCATTGTCTACATAATGTGTGTTCAAGTTGGTTGCTGTATCTATACTATAAACTATGTAAATGAATAAATTAATAGTATATAACGACTACATATATATATACCTATTTTCTATATAAGTACCGTAGTTGAAATCTATCTATCTATAGCTAAACTAATTTTTTTGTGTTTTTTTTTTTTGTTTTTTTTCTTTTGCTATATATGTATGACTAAACTAATTTTTTTTAATTTTTTTTTTAAACTGACTATCTATATAACTAAACTACGGTAATTATTAGTATGGCTGCGCGCAGCACAATTTTTTTTGGCCACATTTATAGGATCCAGTTACACTTAAGCAATTCCCTGAACTGTGTACATTATCCTTTAGAAAAAGACTAGGTGATATTAACCAGCCTATAGTTGGATCTTTAAGGGCCCGTTACACGCTACGATATCGTGAACGATATCTTTGATACGTCACATCTTTTGGGGCGTTGCAGCGACATCGTTACAACGTCGTAGCGTGTGACATGTTGATACAACCATTGCAGGTTTATGAACAGGACCATAAATCAGTCAATGATCGTATGTTTGATCTGCTGCATCGTCGTGTGTGACACCTTGATAACGATCTCGTTTACGACTTTGCTTATTCAAAGCTGTGGAACATAGGCATCCAAACGACTGCTAATATCGTTCGCTTGTCACGGAGTCGTTCACGATATCTATACTTGTGACATCTCACCAGCGATCAGTAAACGTTGTTGAAGCGATCCCGGCCAGGTCGGATCGTTGGTCGAATCACTCCGATAATGAAGTGTGTAACGGGCCCTTTACGTGCTGAAAATCAATAGTATTTTCTCTTACGTTCTGTTTCACTTTCGGATCTTGATCCAATATGAGTATGTATTTCCTAACAATGTTTCCCACATCCCCATAGTTGACACTATTGGGTGATGAAATTAATAAATCGCTCATTTTGTGCAGATTTGTTCTTATTCGTTCTAATCATATCAGTTCTATCCAATGCTAATGCTTTTTTCATTGCTTTGTTTAGAGAATTAATTGAGTACCATCTGTCATTTAATTCTACATCTTTTTTTGTTTAAATGATTTTTATTAGTTTATAATAATACATACATTCAATCAAATAGTCATCCATACAATCATGAACATAGTAGTGGTTGCTTCGTCAACTTTCTGGTGTTGCGAGGTGGAGCTGGAACTGAGACGAGAGACCATCCGAGCAGATTCTTTTAATTCTTATTAAATCCCCACTGGTATATTCTGGGTAACATGTTTTGGGTGGCAGGAATTGGGCCTTCAAATGATACTTGCATCTGTTTTCTTTTTATACGGAAGTACAGTTACACTAGATAACCCCATGCTGGTGCGAAGGGTGATGTCCAGAAAGTTTATTTGATTTTTATTGAAATGGTGGGTAAATCTTAGGTTAAACTGGTTGTTATTGATAAACCTTATAAAATCCGCTGCTTCTTCTCCACACCAGCAGGAGATCATCAATATATCTTCCGAACCATATCAGATGCTTCAAAAAAGGATTAGATTCTGCAAATAGAATATTTTCCTCCCAATAAGCCATCGTAATGTTTGCAAGGGAGGGAGAAACTTCCTTCCCACTCCCCCCCCACCCCCCCCCCCCGCCTCCATGCTCATGCCCTGTATTTGGATGTAGACTTGAGGGCTATAACTGCTACCTCAAAAGAAATGGAAGGATAAAAAGCAATCACATCTGCTGTTAACCAGCAATATTCATCTCTCTATATAAAGTCATTGGACACTTCTAGAATCGTTTTTGTGTCCCTGATGTATCCTAGGATTTCTTTCAAGGAGGTTTTAACATATAATCAACCCAGGATCCCAACCTCTCATTTATCGAGCCTATCCCAGTTATTATGGGTCTAAATTTGGGAGGAAAGTTGGGTTTATGCACTTTTGGAAGTGAATGTAGAATCGGCATCACCGGTGTATCCACATATGAAAAGTCAAAAATCATAAGCGTAAAAACCACAATTTCCAAGCCTTGTTTCAATAAGGCAAATAGATCTTTTGAAATAATGCTGTGTGATCACTTTTTAAAACATGATAAATATCCGTGTAAGTCAAAAAAGTTCATTTTTTTTTCTCATTAATGTACACTCTGCACCTCATGTTGACTGAAAAAAAGAAAAATGTACAAATTTGTGCAAATTTATTAAAAAAGAAAACTGAAATATCACATGGTCATAAGTATTCGGCTCCTTTGCTCAATATTGAGTATTTGCACCTTTTGAGATAGTACAGCTATGAGTCTTCTTGGAAATGATGCAACACGTTTTTCACCCCTAGATTTGGGGATCCTCTGCAATTCTTCCTTGCAGATCCTCTCCAGTTCCGTCAGATTGGATGGTGATTGTTGGTGGACAGCCATTTTCAGGTCTCTCCAGAGATGCTCAATTGGGTTTAGATCAGGGCTTTGGCTGGGCCAGTCAGGAATGGTCACAGAGTTGTTCTGAAGCCGCTCCCTTGTTATTTTAGCTGTGTTCTTAGGGTCATTGTCTTTTTGGAAGGTGAACCTTCGGCCAAGTCTGAGGTCCAGAGCTCTGGAAGAGGTTTTCATCCAGGATATCTCTGTACTTGGCCGCATTCATGTTTCCTTCAATTGCAACCAGCCATCCTGTCCCTGCAGCTGACAAACACCCCCATAGCATGATGCTGCTACCACCATGTTTCACTGTTGGGATTGTATTGGGCAAGTGATGAGCAGTGCCTGGTTTTCTCCACACATACCACTTAGAACTTTTTGGTGATAATTCTATCTTCGTCTCATCAGACCAGAGACTCTTATTTCATAATCTGGGAGTCCTTCATATGTTTTTTTTTTGCAAACTCTATGCGGCTTTCATATGCCTTGCACTGAGGAGAGGGTTCTGTCAGGCTACTCCTGCCATAAAGGCCCGACTGGTGGAGGCTGCAGTGATAATTTACTTTGTGGAACTTTCTCCCATCTCCCTACTGCATCTCTGGAGCTCAGCCACAGTGATCTTGCGGTTCTTCTTTACCTCTCTCACCAATGCTCTTCTCCCACGATTGCTCAGTTTGGCTGGATGGCCAGGTCTGGGAAGAATTCTGGTGATCCCGAACGTCTTCCATTTAAAGATTATGGAGGCCACTGTGCTCTTAGGTACCTTGAGTACTGCAGAAGTTCTTTTGTAACCTTGGCCAGATCTGTGCCTTGCCACAATTCTGTCTCTGAGCTCCTTGGGCAGTTCCTTTGACCTCATGATTCTCAATTGGTCTGACATGCCCTGTGAGCTGTAAGGTCTTATATAGACAGGTGTGTGCCTTTCCAAATTAAGTCCCATTAGTTTAATTAACCCCTTCCCGACCTATGACGTAGGAGGACGTCATGGGCCGGTAAGGGGTGTTTGATGTGAGCTCCGGCGCGGAGCTCACATCAAAGCCCCGACATCTCAGCTGATCTCATCAGCTGAGATGTCAGGGTAACACCGCCGATCGGATCCGGGATCCGATCAGCGCTGTTAACCCCTTGGATCCCGCCGTCAATCTCTAACAGCGGGATCCAAGGCGGCCGCGGCGGGGAATGCGCTGTTCCCCGCCTGCTCCGGAGATTCCGCAATAGTATTGCCGGATCTCCGGCGCTCACGTGACAACCCGGGGTCCTGGCTAGACCCCGAATGCTGTCACAGAGCAGTTTCCTGCTGTGGTTGTCAGGCGCTACCAACCACAGCAGGTCCGCGATTCTGGAAGATACAGATGAGCTGCAGCTCATCTGTATCTCCCAGAAGCGATCGGATTGTGCAGCAAGGTGCCTCTTTAAGAGGCAGTGTAAAAATAAGAATGAATGAAAAAAATAAAGTTTTTAAAAACCTGTACAAAAGAAAAAAAATATAAAAGTTCAAATCACCCCCCTTTACCCACAATCACAATAAAAGTATACATATAAAAAAAATACACGTTTGGTTCCGCCGCGTTCAGAATCGCCCGATCTATCATCGTATTAAATCCGTTAATGAGAGCCGTAAACTCCATAACGGAAAAAATGGTCCAAACGCCAAAATTCAGGTTTTTTTTGGTCGCTGCGTTATTGCTATAAAATGCAATAACGGGCGATCAAAACTGCGGATCCCCCAAAAAATAGTATCATTAGTAACATTATCTCAAGATGCAAAAAATAAGCCATCACGCAGCCCCAGATCCCGAAAAATGAGAACGCTAACATGGCGCAAAAAGTTCGTTCTGTTTTTTTCCAAACTTCTGAATTTTTTTGCACCACCTAGATACAAGTAAAGGTATACATGTTGGGTGTCTACGAACTCGTACCAAAGCGAGGCATCACCCCCTCATGTCAGTTTTACCATATAGTGAACATGGCGACTAAATACCCAAAAAACAAACGTGTCATTGCACTTTTTTTTTGCAATTTCACTGCATTTAGAATTTTTTTGCAATTTCCCTGTACACTATATGGTAAAATAAATAATTGCATATGAAAGTACAACTCGTCCTGCAAAAAACAAGCTGTCATATGTCTATATTGATGGAAAAATAAAAAAGGTATGGCTCTTGGAAGCAGGGGAGCAAAAAATGAAAAACGAAAAATTCCTGGGTCATGAAGGGGTGAAACACAGCTGGACTCCAATGAAGGAGTATAAACATCTCAAGGAGGATCACAAGGTAATGGACAGCATGTGACTTAAATATGAGTGTTTGAGCAAAGGGTCTGAATACTTATGACCATGTGATTTTTCAGTTTCTTTTTTTAATAAATATGTACAAATATCTACATTTCTGTTTTTTTACAGTCAAGATGAGGTGCGGAGTGTACATTAATGAGAAAAAAAATGAACTTTTTTGAATTTACCAAATGGCTGCAATGAAACAAAAACTGAAAAATGTATAAGGGTCTGAATACTTTCCGTACCTACTGTAGTTTTGTAAGGTCCTGTTCAATTACATCCTGAAATTGGTCCAGGATAAAGGCCACTTCACACACACAGATATCTGAGTCCAATATCTGAACAGATCTCTGGTTGCAGTGAAATCATGGACACATTGCTCCATGTTGTACACAGCCACAAAATGGAACAATGTATCCATGATTTCACTGCAACCAGAGATCTGTTCAGATATTGGACTCAGATATCTGTGTGTGTGAAGTGGCCTTAAGTAATGTTAGGGTATGTGCACATCAGTAGTTTTCTGGGCTGTGTTTGGGCGTTTTCCGTTGGCGGTTTCCGCTCAGTTTTATGTTAATTTATGTTAATCCTAGCCTCCGGTTCGATTAACATGCTAGTCAATGGAGTTTAGAAAACGCTGTCTTCATTAGAACGTTTTTATTCTTGTCGTTTTCAGTTTCTTCAGCGTTCTTCCACCGGTTTTCAAAGATAGAACAAGAGACTTCTTTTGAGCGTTTTTCCAGCGGTTCCAGCTGAACTAGTGCACAAAAAACTCAGTTTTAAAAACGCTCAGAAAAACCGCCGACAAAACGCTGTATAAAACGAGCAAAAAACAAGCAAAAAACGAGGGACACTGCTGAGCACAGAAAACTCAGTTTCTGCCAGTGTCCACCGGTTCCCGGTCGGTCTGCAGAGATGCACAAACGTCTGATGTGCACATACCCTTAGGGTATGTGCGCACTGGCCGGGTTATAGTCGTTTTAGCAGCGGAAACCGCCGGTCGGTTTTCATTAGTTTTATGTAAATTTATGTTAATCCAAACCGGCGTTTGGATTAACATTAAAACCAATGTAAACCGACACCCGGTGTCCACACACCGGCGGTTTACACAGGCTCATCTGTTGCTAAACCGCTGGTTTCCCAGCGGGTTAGCAAAGAATGAGCATGTTCTATAAACCGGCCGGTTCTTCAGCGGCTGCAAGCAGAATCATGTGCTGCTTCCAGCCGCTGCAGAACCGCCGCCGAGAACACGCTGTGCAACCGCCCGGCTCCCGCCCGTCACCCGCCCGGCTCCCGCCGCACATACCCGCTAGGAAGCCGATGGACGGCTCCGGAGCTTCCTGGCGGGTCCGCCCAGCTGCCGCCGACCAACCCGCCGGCAAGTGTGCACCTACCCTTACTTTTTGCAATTCTACAAAGGAAGGAATGAGATCATTTTTATTTTAATTTATTTCAGAATCAGAGTCAACATCATTATTCTCACTGTCAGTTGTTTCTTTTTTCATAAATGGCATTTCAGGGTAATTTGTCACATTTGTTAAGGCCACGTTACACACACAGATATCTGTTCAGATATTGGTCACAGATCTCTGGTTGCAGTGAAATCATGGACACATTAATCCATTGTACACAGCCACAAAATGGAGCAATGTGTCCATGATTTCACTGCAACCAGAGATCTGTGACTAATATCTGAACAGTATCTGTGTGTGTAACGTGGCCTTTAATGTCCAGCAAAGTTGAGAATAAATCAAATTCCCTAGTTGGCGAAAATCCCAGTTCTTTTCAAAGCACAGAAATTCAGTTGTGCTCAAAAGTTTACATCCCCCGGCAGATCTTTTGTTTTCTTAGTCTTTTTTTAGAGAATATGAATGAGAACACAAACTTTTTCCCCACTCATGGTTAGTGGTTGGGTGAAGCCATTTATTGTCATACTAATGTGTTTTCTCTTTTTTAAATCATAATGACAACCAAAAACATCCAAATGACCCTGATCAAAATGTTCACATACCCCCAGTTCTTAATACCGTATGTTGCCTCCTCTAACATCAATGACAGCTTAAAGTCTTTAGTGGTAGTTGTGGATGAGGCTCTTTATGATCTCAGATGGTAAAGCTGTCTATTCTTCTTGACAAAAAGCCTCCAGTTCCTGTAAATTCCTTGGCTTTCTTACATGAACTGCGCTTTGCTTAAGTTCTCCCCAGAGTGGCTCAATGATATTGAGGTCATGAGACTGAGATGGCCACTACTGAATCTTCACGTTGGTCTGCTGTAGCCAATGACAGGTCGACTTGGACTTGTGTTTTGGATCATTGTCATGTTGGAACGTCCAAGTATGTCCCATGCGCAGCTTCCAGGCTGATGAGCGCAAATTAGCTTCCAGTATTTGCTGATAATGTGCTGCATTCATCTTTCCTTCAACAGTGACCAAGTTTCCTGTGCCTTTGTAGCTAACACATCCCCACATCATCAGTGATCCACCTCTGTGCTTTACAGTATGAATGGTGTTCCTTTCATCATAGGCCTTGTTAACACCTCTCCAAATGTAAGGTTTATGGTTGTGGCCAAAAAGTTCGATTTTGGTCTTGCCACTCCAAATTACCTTGTTCCAGAATTTTGGAGGCTTGTCTCTGTGCTGTTTGGCGTATTGTAGGTGAGATACTTTGTGGCATTTGTGCAGTAACAGCTTTCTTCTGGCGACTCGTCCATGCAGCCCATTTTTCTTCAAGTGCCTCCTTACTGTGCATATTGAAACAGCCACACCGCCAGTTTTCAGTGAGTCCTGTATTTCAGCTGATGTTATTTGTGGGTTTTTCTTTGCATCCTGAACAATTTTCCTGGCAGCTGTGGCTGAAATTTTAGTTGGTCTACCATTGGTGGTTTGGTTTTTACAGAGCCCCTGATTTTCCATTTGTTATTCACAGTTTGAACACTGCTGACTGGCATTATCAATGCTTTGGATATCTTTTTGTATCCCTGTCCGTTTTTATACAGTTCAACTATCTTTTCCTGTAGATCCATTGATAATTCTTTTGCTTTACCCATGACTCACAATCCAGAAACCTCAGTGGCTGGATGAAAGATACAAGAGTCTGTCTGGATCCCAGAAACACACTCAGCTTTTTTGTACACACACTGATTACAAGCAAACAAGTCGCAGGTGAGGATGTTACCTTTTATTAGCCATTCAAACCCACTTGTATCAACTTCTGTGCATGTTCTCAGGCCAAAATCACCAGGGTATGTGAACATTTGATCAGGGTCATTTGGATGTTTTTGGTTGTCATTATGAGTTAAAAAGAGAAAACACATTAGTTTGACAATAAATGTCTTCACCAAACCACTAACCATGAGTGGAAAAAATTTTGTGTTATCATTCATATTCTCTAAAAAAAAAAAGGCCAAGAAAGCAAAAATATCTGCCGGGGTATGTAAACTTCTAAGCACAACTGTATGTTCGTTTTGCAAAATCTGTGCGAAACATTCCATATTGGGCCGGATGAGTTTAATTGCGCTTTCTCAAGCTTCCCTTTCTGATTGTTATGACGTCTTCCTGCCTCTTCCGTCTCTTCTGCGTTTTTTGAAGGATTTTTATTTCTGTTCTTCTTAGCAGGAGGGCTATCTAGACTTTCTTCTGAGGATTCTTCTGATTCCACTGATGAAATTGAGTTAACTGAAGTTTCTGGATAGGAAAAACTGACTTTTCGAGGAGGTGATTTATCTTTATTTTTCACTGTTTTTTTGGTTCTTTCGGAGTCTTTTGTTTCTTATTATTTTTTCTTTTTCCAAGAATAGATTCTATTCAAATCGTAATCTTCAGTCTCTTTCCAATTGACCTTTTTTCACTTCTATTATTTGATTTTTAAGATGATTAATTTGTGTTTTCAGCCTTTTTTCTTATTCTCTGATGTTACCAGGTTTAGTGACCTCTTCTTACCGATCATAGACGTCATTAATTATATCTTGTGTTTTTTTTTTTTAAGTTCTTTTTCTTCATATTTAATTATCAGTTCCATGAGGTCAATTGACCAGGTAGTGAGAGTTTTAGCCCAGTCTTCTGTGAAGTTCTCAGGATATGGGTATGTGCATCTTTTATTTATCCGACGCCCTCTTGGAATCATCTTTTTGGCTACATAATTACTAAGGAATTTTGTGTCCAAGCCAAACTTTTTTCCTTAATCTTCTTGGACTGTAATTTCTTAAACAATGTTTTTAAGTCTTTGTCCACATCCTCCAAGTTCAAAGCTGTCTGACTGCCCCATGCCAAAATTGTTCCCGTGTTTATTTGTCCTGTGTGTCTCATTGTGAGGACCCTGCACCACCATCTGTGCTAGACATTATGGTATGCAGTAGGGAGCACGAGTAAGCCCACCTCATTTGTTTTGGAGTAAAGGTACAAAGACTTACCCCGGTTTCTTGTAGAGATATAAAGACCCGGCACACATGCTGCAGAGAGACGAAGACCTGTCTCCTTAATATGAAACCTTCTAGGTGGACCTCATACAAAAGACTGGAGAATTGAGTAACACATGTTTGGCCTAGGCCCCAAGAAAAGGTACCATTTACCCTTGTAAATTCATGTGTTCCTTCCATAAACAATATTTTCTTCTACTCCAGTATTATTATTCGCCTTCAGGACGACGTCGAGCCATGGCGACTTGCTGGATAAACGCTCGTTAGGAAGATTAATCTTGCGCAAGCCTAAATAGGTCAACCAGGGTCTTCTCTGCCGTTATCCTGACAGTATCAAGCCAATAGGTTGCTGGTCTTCCTCTTCGCATTGTACCCTCTATTATTTCTACCATAATGTCCTTCTCTAGTGATTTTTTTCTTCGGATTATGTGTCCAAAGTAGACAAGTCGTAGCTTGGTGTTCCTTGCTTCAAGTGACATGTCCGGCTTGATTTGTTCCAGTATTGATTGTTTCTTCTTCTTGCCATCCATAGTGTTGAGAACATCCTTCTCCAGCCCCACATTTCAAAGGAGTTAATTCTTCTGTCTTGTTTCTTTTTCGTCCATGTTACTACAGAATAGACCAGACAATGTACGAGCCGTTTCTTCGTTGCGAGTAAAATATTCCTTGATGTGAAGACCTTGTCCAGTGACTTCATTGTTGATTTTCCCATAGCTTTTCTCTTATTGACTTCCAGTGTCATCGCTGCATCTGTGGGGTCTGTGAGGGGGCCATTATAGTATATAGGGCACTATTGGGGGACTGTCGTACTATATACAGGACAGGAAGGGCTATAATACTATATAGTATGCTATCAGGAGAAAATAATACTATATTGGGGTGGCGTTTGGGGGGAAGCATACTATATGGTGGATTATGGGGGGGGCATCATTCTGTATTAGACTATAGAGGATCCATCCTATTATGTGGGGTGGCTGTGCGGGGACCATCATACTGTATTGGGGCAGTGTTTGAATTTTGAATTGGAACTGTAGGTAATCCATTCTACTGTGTAGGGTGGCTGTGGGGGATCATCATCATACTGTGTGGGTTGGTCGTTGTGGAGAAAAGATAGATAGAATAGATAGATTAAAGGATAGGTAGGTCAAGCTAACCAGTCTCCCGCTGCTTGCTTCCGGGGCTGTTCATTAAGCTTCATGCATACTCTTTGCTCTGACCATCAATGGCCAATCACAGATGCGGACACTCTGAGAGCCTCTGTGATTGGCTGTTGCAATCGGCCTGTGCTCCCACAATCTATACTAGTGTCTGTGTTTGGTTGCCATACACATTAGTGTATGGCAACCAACCTGCCGTCATAGGGTGTAAAATCTACTTACATAATTGTGAAGTGGCATCCGTCATCCACTTTCAGCAGCATGTTGTTGAAATACCACGTGCTGCAGCAGCTATATTTGCACACCCAAGTGCCGGGTGTACAAATATGGCACCTGCTAGCAGTAACAGTCCCTTGCACACTATCGCCAGTGGTGCTGCAGAGGCCCCCACCCAATGCCACCTGCAACCGCCGAGACACTTTGTCACTGCAGAAACCCAATGCTTCATGGTGCCAGCCGCCATCCCCAAACCTTATCGCTGCAAACAATGCCATCCCAGTAACTGGGCATGAGCGTACCCAGCTCGCATGTCTAGTTACAGATGGCGGTGGCCATGGTAACTGCGCATGCGCGCTAAGCATGCTCACTGCCAAGGGGGTAGGGGAAAGACAGCACGGGGGAGACAAAGGACACAGGGTACAGAGAGGCCAAGGTGAAAGAGCGCACGGGGAAAAGACAAAGCATGGGGGGTGGTGTCACAGCACAGGGGGACAGAGACAGCACAAGGGGAGAGACATCACGGGGGGAGAGCGGATGGGGGATAGCGCACAGGGGGAGAGACAAAGCCCAGGGTGGAAAGTACACAGGGAGAAGAGATACACCACAAAAGAGTGAGAGAGAGATGGCACACAGGGGGGCAGGGAAAATGCACAGGGGGCAGATATAGCGTTCAGTAGGAAGAAAGAGCACACGGGGAGAGACAGTGCACAGGGAGAAGAGGGAGCATACAGGAAGCAAGCACAAGGGGAAGAGAGTAGATGGGGGAGAGAGCACAGAGGGGAGAAGACAGCACACAGGAGAGAGAGCACACAGGGGGAAGAGAAGACATCTGCGCTCAACGACACACAAAACCGACATTGAACCTGCTGCACATGCAGCTCGCCAGACCTAACGCCGCCACTTTTGTACACCACTGGGGAAGCTGAGTGCACAAGGGGTGGAGAGACGGCATAAGGGGACAGATTGCACACAAGGAGAAGAGTGAGCGCATGGGGGAGAGACGGCATAAGGAGATGGACAGCACACAAGGGAAAGAAAGTGAACACATGGGAGAGATGGCACAAGGGTACAGACAGCACACGGGGAGACACTGCTGACAGGGGGGAGAGATGGCACAAGGGGACAGAGAGCACATGGGGGAGAAATGACACGGGACAAAGCGCACAGAAGAAAAAGACTGCCCACTGGGGGGATAGATGGCACAAGGGGAAGAGAGAGCACATGGCGGGAGGCACGGCACAAGAGGACATACAGAACACATTGGGAAGAGAGCGAATGGGGGGCACATGACACAAGGAGAGAGACAGCACATGGGGAGAGACGGCACAAGGGGAGAAACAGCACACAAGGGGAGAGACTGCCCACAGTGGGGAGAGACAGCACAAGGGGACAGACTGCACACAGGGAAAAGAGACTGCCCACTGTGGGGGAGAGACGGCACAAGAGGACGGACATCACAGAGGGAA
This sequence comes from Allobates femoralis, assembly GCA_033576535.1. Classification (NCBI taxonomy): domain Eukaryota; kingdom Metazoa; phylum Chordata; class Amphibia; order Anura; family Aromobatidae; genus Allobates; species Allobates femoralis. Next base: position 45,955,862 of record JARQOC010000002.1, on the reverse strand, counting down.
GAGAAAGCACACGGCGAGAGGCACAGCACAAGGGGATATACAGAACACATTGGGAAGAGAGAGCAAATGGGGGACAGACAGCACATGGGGAGAGTCAGCACAAGGGGACAGACAGCACACAGGGGAAGAGAGAACGCATGAGGGAGAGACGGCACAAGGGGACAGACAGCACACAGGGGGAAAAGAGAATGCATGGGGGAGAGACGGCACAAGGGGACGAACATCACAGAGGGAAGAGAAAGCACACGGCGAGAGGCACAGCACAAGGGGACATACAGAACACATTGGGAAGAGAGAGCAAATGGGGGACAGACGGCACACGGGGACAGACAGCACATGGGGAGAGTCAGCACAAGGGGACAGACAGCACACAGGGGGAAGAGAGAACGCAAGAGGGAAAGACGGCACAAGGGGACAGACAGCACACAGGGGGAAAAGAGAATGCATGGGGGAGAGACGGCACAAGGGGACAGACCGCTTACAGGGGAGAGATTGTACGGAGAGAGGGAGCACACAAGAGTAAAGAAAACATACAGTGGGAAGAGCATACAAGGGGGGAGAGTGCTTTGTCTCCCCCTGTGCTGTCTCTCCCTCCCCCGTGCAGTGAGCATCGCTGTACGCGCAAGCGCAGTTACTGTGGCCGCCACCATCTGTAACCGGCCATGTACGCTGGGTATGCTTATGCCCAGTTACTGAGGCGATATTGTTTGCGGCGGTAAGGTTCAGGGACTGTGGCGGGCGGCGTGGAGCGTCTGATCTCTGTGGCGACAAAGTATCTCAGCCTGCTGCGGGTGGCATCGGGTGTGGGACGCTGTGGCACCGCTACCAACAGTGTGCAAAGAAAGGGCCATTACCGCCAGCAGGTGCCATAATTTGCACACCCATCACTTGTGTGCGCAAATATGGCTGCTGCAGTGTGTGATGTCTGGGCAACATGACGCTGGAAGTGGATGACAGACGCCACTTCACGATTATGTAAATAGATTTTACAGACTATGACTGCAGGTGTGTATGGCAACCAATAACCAGACACCGATACAGATTATGGGAGCACTGTCTAATTGCAACAACCAATCACAGAGGCTTTTGCGGAGAATGAGAGTCTGTGATTGGCCGTTGCCAATCAGTGCAGTGAATATGCAGAAAGATTAATGAGCGACCCCCGAGGCAAGCAATGGGAAACTGGTAAACCACTATCTTATCATGTATTCATCTATCTTTGTATCGTATTTTATCTATTTTATTTTATCATATTATCTTAATCTAATCTTAAAATTAAAGGGAACCTGTCACCTCATATAGCCCTCCTAACCTATCACTACCTGTCCCTGCAGCCTCCAGATACTTTCCTAACCATCCCTGTCTGAGCTAATAGGGATTTGTAATGGTTGAACAGATAGTTTTATAAACTTACAATATCCATGTCGGATGGGCGTTCCTAAAGGCGCCCCCCCGCCTTGCTGCTGTAAATACGCCCCAATGTGCGGCATCAGTGATGTAGGAGCGGGGCTGTGAGTTGAATTTTCCCGCCCTGCTCTTCCTGCTTCTATGACGCGATGCCGGCGGTCGCGTCATTTCCGGCGCATGCGCAGTGCGGCGGGTAAGCGGAGCTTTGACAGCGGCATTGCTATGCAACAATCGGCAGTGGGCAGCGGCGTCAGAAGGTAAGTATTCACCTCTCCCGAAAATCTGGATATGTGTGTGAGCCACAGGGGGAAGAGCCACAGGGGAAGAGCCACAGGGGGAAGATCCACAGGGGGAGCGCCACAGGGGGGAGCGCCACAGGGGGGAGCGCCACAGGGGGAGCGCCACAAGGGGAGAACCACAGGGGGAAGAGCCACAGGGGGAGAGCCACAGGGGGAAGATCCACAAGGGGGAGCGCCACAGGGGGAAGGCCACAAGGGGGAGAGCCACAAGGGGGAGAGCCACAAGGGGGAGAGCCACAAGGGGGAGAACCACAGGGGGAAGAGCCACAGGGGGAAGAGCCACAGGGGGAGAGCCAAGGGGGAGAGCCAAGGGGGTCCGCAGGAGGAGAGACGCCACAGAGAGGAGACAGCACACAGAGGGAGACAGACACAGACACCACCCCCCACAGGGGGGAGAGCCACACAAGGGGGAGAGCCACACAAGGGGGAGACACAGGGGGAGAGACACAGGGGGGAGAGACACAGGGGGGAAAGCCAAAGGGGTCCACAGGGGGAAAGCCACAGGGGTCCACAGGGGGAGAGACATATGGTAAGACACAGTGGTCAACAGGGGGAGAGACAGAGTGTTCCACAGGGGGAAAGCCACAGAGCGAGAGACACAGGGGTCCACAGATGGAAAGCCAAAGGGGTCCACAGGGGGAAAGCCACAGGGGTCCACAGGGGGAAAGCCACAGGGGTCCACAGGGGAAGAGACAATAGGGGAAGACACAGTGGTCCACTGGGGGAGAGACAGAGTGGTCCACAGGAGGACAGACACAGGGGGAGAGACACAGAGGTCCACAGGGGGAGATAAACAGGGGAAGAGACAGGGGTCCACAGGGGAAAAGCCAAAGGGGTCCACTAGGGGAGAGACACAGGGGGAAAGCCACAGGGGGAGAGACACAAGGGGGAAAGCCACAGGGGGAGATACAGGGGTCCACAGGGGGAGAGACACAGGGGAAGAGACAGGGGGAGACCCAGAGGTGCACAGGGGGAGAGACACAGGGGAAGAGACACAAAGGTCCACAGGGGAAGAGACACATGGGAAGGCACAGCAGTCGACAGGGAGAGAGACTGCACACAGAGACAGCGCACAGGGGGAGAGAAGCCACAGAGAGAGACAAGCACAGACACAGACACCACCCTCCCGATGCGATAGCATGGGGCCCACATCACAGATTATATTATATTATTATATTATATTATTATAATTATAACTCCATTTTGGAAACTAGACTCCCCAGGGAACGTATCTAGATGGGTGGTGAGCATTTTGAACCCCCAAGTGCTTCACAAATGAATCCGTTAAAATGAAAAAAGAAAATGTTTGTGGAAAAAAAGGTACATATTCATTTTTATGGATCAATTTGTGAAGCACCTGGGTGTTCAAAGTGCTCACTATGCATCTAGATAAATTCCTTGGGGGTCTAGTTTCTAGAATGGGGTCACTTGTAGGGTAGCTCCAATGTTTAGGCACACAGAGGCTCTCCATACGCGACATGGTGTCCGCTAACAATTCGAATGGAAAATCAGCTCAAATTGTTGGCGGACACCATGTCGCGTTTGGAGAGCCCCTGTGTGCCTAAACATTGGAGCTCCCCTACAAGTGACCCCATTTTGGAAACTAGACCCCCCAAGGAACGTATCTAAATGCATAGTGAGTACTTTGAACCCCCAGGTGCTTCACAAATTGATCCGTAAAAATGGAAAAAGACATTCTGAGTGAAAAAAAGTACTTTTTCCTTATTACGGATCAATTTGTGAAGCACCTGGGGGTTCAAAGTGCTCACTATGCATCTAGATAGGTTCCTTGGGGGGGGGGGGTCTAGTTTCTAAAATGGGGTCACTTGTGGGAGAGATCCAATGTTTAGCACATATGGGCTCTCCATACGCGACATGGTGTACGCTAATAATTCCAATTGTTAGCGGACACCATGTTGCATATGGAGAGCCGCTGTGTGCCTAAACATTGGAGCTCCCCTACAAGTGACCCCATTTTAGAAACTAGACCCCTTAAGGAACGTATCTAGATGCATAGTGAGAACTTTGTACCCCCAGGTGCTTCACAAATTGATCCGTAAAAATGAAAAAGTACTTTTTTTTTTTCCACAAAAAGTTTCTTTTTTCATTTTTACGGATCAATTTGTGAACACCTGGGGTTTCAAAGTGCTCACTATGCATAAAGATATGTTCCTTGGGGGGGGTCTAGTTTCCAAAACGGGGTCACTTCTGGGGGAGCTCCAAAGTTTAGGCACACATACGCGACACGGTGTCCGCTAACAATTGGAGCCAATTTTCCGTTCAACTTGTTAGCAGACACCATGTCGTGTATGGAGTGCTCCTGTGTGCCACCAGCACAAGGGCAACTGGAAGAGTTGGGGCACAGAACCAGAAAATGGCACCTCTAATGAATGTGCTATTTTCTGAGGTGGCTGTGGGTTGCAATTTGCAGCGTAGGGGGCCAACAACGTTTGGGTCTCTCCACGCTGAGGATTCCAGCCCGTCAGCTGCCAAGTTGCACCTGGCTAGCAACCAAAAATATAGCAACGCTCCATGTCATTTTAGTTGTAGAATAAAAAAAAAATGACATGGGGCTTCGCCATATTTTTGGTCCAGCCAGGTACAACTTGGCAGCTACGGACTGCCACCAACCCCCAGCTGCCTCGTTGTACCTGGCTGGCAACCATAAATACAGCGAAGCCAATTTTTTTTTTATTTCTAAAACTTAATTCTAGAAAAAAAAATGACATAGGGCTCCGCCATATTTTTGGTCCAGCCAGGTACAACTAGGCAGCTGGGGGCTGGAATCCTCAGCATGGAGAGGCCCAAGCGTTCTGGGCCCCCCATGCTGCAAATTGCAGCCCGCAGCCGCCCCAGAAAATGGCGCATTTATTGAAGCGCCATTTTCTGGCGCTGTACCCAGACTCTTCCAGTTGCCCTGGTGCCGGTGGCAAACTGGGTAATAAAGGGGTTAATGCCAGCTTTTTTATTGTCAGCTGGCACTAAGCCTGAGATTCATAATCAATGAGAGAAAAAGGGAGGGGGACAAGAGGCGCAATAGTGCCCTATCACTATGACACTTGATGTTAAGGTGGTGTATAAAGGCTCCACTCACCTGTGTCAGTTGTGAGACCCACAACTGGTTTGAAGGCGTAAGAAGGTGATTTCCAGATGGCTGCTGCTGGACTTCCACCGTCCACTCACACGTGGAGACACATCAAATTGCAGGGAAGAAAAGGTGTATCACAGTCCGCGCTGCCAAATCTACTCATTCCAAGGAACACACGGGTAGGTGATGCTTCAACAAGTACTCCTTTATTACCTCCGACGCATTTCGGTGCCCTCCTGGCACCTTCCTCAGTTGATCCCTGAGGAAGGTGCCAGGAGGGCACCGAAATGCGCCTCCGACGTAGTCCACAACGAAGGTCTTCTACTGTAATCTAATTATAATCTTTTTTTTTTTTTTTTTGAACCATGTTTTTATTAGGTTTTGAGCATAGTAAAATTTCCAAAAGATTAGGATAAGCATATCCAACATAGATTTACAAAAGTCAAACAAAGTTTTCTGGAATTAACAGTATGCATCGAATTACAGTTTCACACAATAAATCTTATTAACCCTCCCCCCACCCTCCCTGGAAATTATCCATTACTCATAGTTTGTCTTGTAGTCTCGAAAGAAGACGAATATAATATAAATATAGTATATCTATTCTCGCCTAATCATTTAGACACCACATCAGTCTACCAAGCGTCCCTCCTAACTCCTCTTCTGCATACCACACCGAGGAACGGAAGGGTAACATAAAATTAATTATTTCACCATCTGTAAATTCTTTTTCAATTAATATTTTCCACTTGAAGAAAAATTTCTTAGTTAGTTTATTTGGGTTACGTAGCGCATCCATCGATTCAAGTGTCAAAGTATGGCACATCAACATTTTGATCTGGGTCAGGTCTGGGGGTCTATCGTTGAGCCAATGTTGGAGAAGGAGTCTTTTAGCTATTATCGCAATATAGTGCCACAAGACATGCGGGTGTCTGTGAGTATCAGAGTTTGTCTGGTAATGGAAGATCCATCGTAACGGGTCTGAACCCTCCATACCTCCACATATTTCCTTAGCCCAACTTTCCACCCTCCTCCAGTAATCTTGTGAATCGGAGCAGGACCAAAGACCATGTTCCAGATCCGTCATAACAGATTTACATTTTGGGCAGTGGACCCATCTCCCTTGGTTGGCCTGGGAAGGGGGAATGTTAAAGCCCTGAATAGTCCCATGCATAATCCTGAATTGGGAATCCCTCCATCTCTCATTACTGATATACCGCCTCATGAGTCCCCAACCCTCTAGGATTTTCTGAGTGAGTTCAGGATCTTTGATGTGCTTGCGCCATTTGTTGAAGAACCCTCTCCTCCTTTGCGGTCGTAGAGCTTGTTGTAATTTGGCGTATAATGAGGTAATGGACACATCGCCTTCATTTATATTTAGTATTTCGGACCATAGATTGTTGTCAACCTCCCCAGAGAGGTCCCGCAGGTGTGAAAGGAGATGGTGATTCAACTGACGGAATTGTATAGCTTGGAATTGGGGTAGATTATAAGCGGTCAGCACCTCCTTCTCTGTCATCCACCTCCGCTCATCAAAATTTATAAGGTCTTCTAGTGTATTGACGCCCCTGTCTTTCCAAGTCTTAAATAGAGAGTTTTCACGGCCCAACTGAAAGGCCGGGCATCTCCACGGATTAAGTCGTCTGGAGACTTTCCATGCCAGTTTAAGTTTTTTCCTGACCTCTCTCCACGTTATGATGGTATCTCTATATATTACCGTATTTTTCAACGTGACCGGAAGGCAGGACAACGGAGAGTGCAATAAAGCGGACAAGTCCCAGGGTTTAGCCCACTCCCCCTCTAATCCTAAATCTGAAAATTTGCTTGTTCCCTTAATCCAGTCCAATACATTACGTAGGATACATGCTAGATTATATCCCCTAACGTCTGGGAGCTGTAGTCCCCCTTCCTGTTTAGACTGGATTAAGGTCTTAAAGGCTAGCCTAGATCTCTTACCTCTCCATAAAAATCTGGTGAAAGCTTTGTTAATTCTCATCATATCAGCATGTTTCATTAGCATGGGAATGGTCTGGAGGGGATAAAGTAGTTTTGCAAAGCTCATCATTTTGTGTAAATGGCAGCGTCCCATCAGAGACAGTGGCAGCCCTTCCCATCTCGCCAACTCCTGCTCTGTCTTTGTAATGATCGGTAAAAAGTTGAGTTTGTATGTCATCCCACTAGATCTGGCTAAGTGTATTCCCAAATATTTGAGACTGTTTTTCGCTATTGGTAATCCGCAGAAGTTTTCCCCTTTCCGTGTTCCTTCTTCCTGGTTTATGAAGAGAACTTCACATTTACCTTTGTTTAAGGAGAAACCTGAATATCTACCCCATTTCTCTATGTTTGTCAATATATCTGGAAGGTCTCTTTCTGGGTTTTGAACATATAGGATGATATCATCAGCGAAAAGTGAAAGCTTAATTTCAGCAGCCCCCACCTTAAAACCCTCTAGGTAGTTATGACGTTCCAGATACAATGCCAGAGGTTCTATAGCCAGATTGAAAAGAAGGGGCGATAATGGGCATCCTTGTCTCGTTCCCTTCTGGAGAGCGTAGGAATCTGACAGAAAGCCAGGCGTACTAACACAAGCTTTAGGGTTACTGTATAGTGCACTAATGTATTGCCGAAAGGGGCCTAGTATACCTATGGAATCAAGCACTCTGCCCAGCCATGACCATCTGACATTGTCGAATGCTTTTTCAGCGTCCAGAGTGATCATGGCTGGGTTACCTCCCTTCATCTTTGTTTTCCTTCCCATAACATCTAGCACAAGCATCGCTTTTCTTATATTTGTGGTGGTTGACCTCCCTTTAACAAAACCTGCCTGATGTGTGGGTATTAGTTTGGATAGTACCATTGCCAATCTGTCAGCCAGAATTTTGGAAAGGAGTTTCAAATCTTGATTTATTAAAGAAATCGGTCTGTAGCTTGCTGGGTCTGTGGGTGTCTTTCCTGGTTTAGGTATCAATTTGATATAAGCTAAATTCATTCTCTCCGGTATGGGAGCCCCCTGCAATATCCCATTAGATAAGTCACACAATACCGGAGAGATCTGCTCTCTCAAGGTCTTGAAGAAAGCACCATTATAGCCATCTGGCCCGGGTGCTTTACCCATATTTAAATGTCGTGTAGCCATCTCAACGTCATCAGTCGTGACTGGGCTATTAAGAAATCTCCATAAGTAATCGGAGCCTTTCTCAAATTTGTCCCTGGTCTCTAACACCAACGGGCTATGGTCCGAGATCAGCATATCCTCATTTTAATATCTGTCATCTGTTGGATTATCCTGGATGAAACAAAGTACATATCCAATCTGGACCACGACCCATGGGGGTGCGAGAAGTGAGTAAACTCTCTACCCAGTGGGTTCACTAACCTCCATGCGTCGATTAACCCAGCTTCCCCTACTAAGCTTTCCAAAACACTGTCTTCCCCTGATCTTCCCCCGGCCTGCCTTCTCATCTGTGTTTGGGATGTAGTGCGTCTGTCCTCCTCCTCCTTCATGACCGTATTAAAATCTCCTCCTATTAGTCTATTAATCCCGTTGTCTAAGAGCAGTGTATTTTGTAGTTTTTGGAAGAAGGGTTTCTGTTTCCCATTAAGGGCATATATATTGTAAACATTAAAGGTGTCGTTTTGAATTTGTATCGTTATTTGTATTATTCTACCTTCTTTATCCGTCGAAGTAGACAGTATTGAGTGAGCTAGCGACTTATGTATCAGAATCAAAACTCCCGCTTTTTTGTCTACTGCACCCGAACCATAGATCTCGCCTTCCCATAGCTTTTTGAGGCGGAAAAAGTCCTCCGCGGCCAGGTGGGTCTCCTGGAGCAAAGCTATATCTACATACAGCCTCTTAAGATGGCGCAAGACCATCATGCGCTTTGCCGGGGAGCGCAGGCCCTTAACATTCCAGGAGGCCCACCTAACCATCGGAAGCCTCCCCTTGTAGGGCCCCAAATTTCCGTGTCGTAGATATCCATATGTGGTTGATACCACCTGGTGTGACTGTAAGTGAGGTGTGACAGACAGAGATGATGTAACTTTTTAGAGACTCATTTCCAAGGACAATTTCCGTTTCCCCCCCCCCCCTCTCTTCCCACCCTCCCCCTCCCAAACCACTCCAACTCCTTTCATCATCCAAAAGTCGGTGACTTCACTTTTTTCCTCAAGTGCGACCCACATAGATAGCTCCACCCCGCCTCGGCTTTCGACACCTCTGATAACACTTAATAAAATAACATCATAACTCCAGCATTCTGGCCAAATAACATCAGTCACCGATTGGCGACCATCCATTGTAAGATATTTAAACAGATTTCCCAAGGGCCACTTCTCAGGGGCACATTGGGTAAACATCACATTTCTCACAACCCTTCCCAAATCCTCGCTCAGCATGGGTAATCAAGAGGATTCTACAAGTGTTTGAGTGAACTCAACCTTAAAGTAACCATGGCCGGATATCCACTTCAGAGTTCAGTGATGAATATGGGCCTTTTGAACACGTTTGCGTCCATGTAGCAATGGTCCTGTGAAATAAGCTCAGTCAAAGAGAAGAACAGGAAGAACAGGGAAGGGAAGACGAGAAAAAAAAAAAAAAAAGGGGGGGAGAAGAAGGGGGGGCGGCAAATATTCCCCTCTTTATCGCTTAGTACAGCTACATTTCTCTCCTTTCTTCAGGACGCTTGTCGCAAATCCATCAGTCTCGGCTATTAGCGGAATTTATCCGTTCCAGTTTATCCACTTTTCACTTCCTCTTTTGCCATCTATTTCCGGACTGTCTCTGTTGTTTTGGGGTACCCGGCGTTGCTCCTTTTTGCGCCCCGTCATCCAATAGGGAGTTTGACCTGAGTCTATAAGATCTCACAGAGGTTCTGTCTATTTCATTTTCAGGATCTAGAGCAGATGTAGGTTTCGCAGGTGATCCCTTACTAGTACGGGGCGGTGACTCAGATCTTCTTGGAGAGGCAAGTTATCCCTGACAGCAGCCATTGCTTCCTCCGGATCAGAGAAGGTCAACATGACTCCCTCTCTAAATCTGAATCTTAAGGTTGCAGGAAAATTTAGCTGGAAGCGGATGTTTTTCTTGTGTAGCAGCGAACATGTCTCACTGAATGCCCTTCTGCGACGTGTGACTTCTACAGAATAGTCCGCAAAGACCAATGCTCTATGTCCCTGTAGTATTAGAGGATGCTTTTTTGCTTTATATGCACGAAGAATCTCTTCTTTGTCCCGGTGGTTCAAAAATTTTGCTATGGCGTGTCTGGATTTATTGAGCTCCCTGGAAGCTGCGTTCGGGGCTAGGTGTCTCGTGGTTTCAGTCGTCTCCTGTACGTCCCTAGGTGGGCCTATTCTATGGGCTCGCTCTGTCTTGCATCTATGGGTAAGACCACGGGCTTTAGGTAGTTCAACCTCAAAAATTTCCTCCAGTTGACTAACAGGGACAGACTCTGGCAGACCCACAATTTTTAAATGACTCCTTCTCGTTCTCCGTCTCCGTCCAATTTATTATGTGTGTAGTCAGCGTGTTTTTGCAGGGCCATTAGCTGATCCTCAAGCTCCTGAATCCTGTCCTCTGCTGTTCCAATTCTAGATTCAGCCTCAAGAAGCTGCTGCTCATGTGTCTCCACTTTCTCAGACAGGTCTCCAGTTGAAGCTGCCACCATCTCTGCCACTGTAACCTTAAACTCTTCAGCTAGATGCACAGCCATTTCTTTAGCTAGTTTTTTATAATCCAAACGCTGGAAGCCCCAGCTGTCTCCTGAGTCTTCTCCCCAGTTATCTGAGGTGTGTAGGCTTTGTGTTTTACTTGTAACTGCAGCCTGTGGATGTGATTGTATCTGGGGCTGATGTTGGTCGCAGAGAACTTCCACTGCTTGTGGTCTCTGCCCTGGGGGGTTTTCATGGCTCCTCTCTGAGGCCCTCTCCAGGGATCCTTCCGTTATCCCCACTGCTCCTTCACCTCCCGACTCGTTCTCCCTGTGCCCAGCCATATGCTCCTTACCTCCATCCTGTGGCTTCCCCTGTGTGCCTTGTGTGTCGGGCGCGCCATTACTGCGGTCTGCACATGGCGTCCCACCTCTTTCTCCCTCCCTGTTTCTTGTAATGTAACGGTCCATTGTGGCCATGGTGGACCTTACCGGGAGGCTGTGATCCCTCCACCCCCTCCGCGCTGTAGCCTGCGCCTGCGCTTTCATTTACATTGCCGGGCATGCGCAGTGTGCGCTGCCCGACAACTTCCTGCTTATTTAGCACCTGCGCAGTACGCCGACCCCGCAGTGGATTATTCATTATCCTCACTGCGGGGTGGCAAATACTGCGCATTCGCAGCGCTGCTGGGGGCCAGCTCTGACTGCCTCTCTCCTCCCACCTCAGATCGCCGTGTACAACAATAGAAAACAATACTCAGGACCGGCGCCGAGGAGGAGAGAGGCAGCACCGGATCCACACACTATGTGCCTGGTGTAAATGTGCAGAATGAAATAAACCGAACTTTATCCCTGCACAAACACAATCCCTCTATCTATATCTATCTATCAATTCTATCTATCTATCCATCTATATGTCCATCCTTGTATCTATCCATCTATCCCTCCATCCAACTATCTATCTATCTATCTATCTATCTATCTATCTATCCCTCCATCCATCCAGCTATCTTATCCATCTATCCAGCTATCTTATCTATCCATCCATCCAGCTATCTTATCTATCTATCTATATCTATCTATCAATTCTATCTATCTATCCATCTATATGTCCATCCTTTATCTATCCATCTATCCATATATCCCTCCATCCAACTATCTTATCTATCTATCTATCTTTTCATCTATCCCTCCATCCATCCAGCTATCTTATCCATCTATCCAGCTATCTTATCTATCCATCCATCCAGCTATCTTATCTATCTATCCCTCCATCCATCCAGCTATCTTATCCATCTATCCAGCTATCTTATCTATCCATCTATCCATCCATCCAGCTATCTTATCCATCTATCCATCCATCCAGCTATCTTATCCATCCATCCATCCATCCATCCATCCATCTATCCATCTATCCATCCAGCTATCTTATCCATCTATCCAGCTATCTTATCTATCCATCCATCCATCCAGCTATCTTATCTATCCATCCATCCATCCATCCATCCAGCTATCTTATCCATCTATCCAGCTATCTTATCTATCCATCCATCCATCCAGCTATCTTATCCATCTATCCATCCATCCAGCTATCTTATCCATCCATCCATCCATCCATCCATCTATCCATCCCTGGAGGGATCACAGCCTCACAAATACAGAGGGATGATGGACATGACGGGGGCGGACCAGAGACTCTGCAAACCCCGCCTCCCGGTCTTCGGTCCTGGTAACTGCCTTATCTTATCGAAGTGCATATTTTCATGAATATAGCCATACAAAATGCAATATACACCTTGTCTGAGTGCAGCCTTAGTGCTGCAGAAGGTGGGGAGCTTAGCTTCTGATGTCTGGGGGGAGTGACAGGTTCGCTTTAACCTAATTCTAATCTTAATATTATTCTAATCCTAATCTAATCTTAATCTAATTTTATCTTAATTTAATCTAATCCTAACATTTTCTAATCTTCATATTATCGATCTATCAAAGCTTTTCTTTTTTTTACCAACTTTGATTTTTTATTAATTTTTTTTTTTTTTTTTAAGTCATAATTCGTCTTCTCCAGATATTTCCCATGTGTTCTCTACACAGTGAGACCTCACTCTGCACCTGCAATATACAAATGACAAAATCAGCAAAACAGCAATGATTAATATATGTACATAGATACAGATTATAATGGTTTGGGTAACAAAAGTCGTTTACATGTCATCCATTATCTCTAGATTATAAAACAGTATTATGTAATATATAGTGGGCATTATGTTCAGGTATGTTCTACCCCCTATCAGTGCTGTGATGGGAATAGTATCCTCCCTTTTACCGTACAGTGTTGGCCAAAAGTATTGACACCCCTACAATTCTGTCAGATAATCCTCAATTTCTTCCTGAAAATGATTGCAATCACAAATTCTTTGGTATTATTATCTTCATTTAATTTGTCTTCAATGAAAAAACACAAAAGAAAATGAAGCAAAAAGCAAAACATTGATCATTTCACACAAAACTTCAAAAATGGGCCAGACAAAAGTATTGGCACCCTCAGTCTAATACTTGGTTGCACAACCTTTAGCCAAAATAACTGCGATCAACCGCTTCCGGTAACCATCAATGAGTTTCTTACAATGCTCTGCTGGAATTTTAGACCATTCTTCTTTGGCAAACTGCTCCAGGTTCCTGATATTTGAAGGGTGCCTTCTCCAAACTGCCATTTTTAGATCTCTCCACAGGTGTTGTATGGGATTCAGGTCTGGACTCATTGCTGGCCACCTTAGAAGTCTCCAGTGCTTTCTCTCAAACCATTTTCTAGTGCTTTTTGAAGTGTGATTTGGGTTATTGTCCTGCTGGAAGACCCATGACCTCTGAGGGAGACCCAGCTTTCTCACACTGGGCCCTACATTATGCTGCAAAATTTGTTGGTAGTCTTCAGACTTCATAATGCCATGCACACGGTCAAGCAGTCCAGTGCCAGAGGCAGCAAGGCAACGCCAAAACATCAGGGAACCTCCGCCAAGTTTGACTGTAGGGACTGTGTTCTTTTCTTTGAATGCCTCTTTATTTCTCCTGTAAACTCTATGTTGATGCCTTTGCCCAAAAAGCTCTACTTTTGTCTCTTCTGACCAGAGAACATTCTTCCAAAACGTTTTAGGCTTTCTCAGGTAAGTTTTGGCAAACTCCAGCCTGGCTTTTTTATGTCTCGGGGTAAGAAGTTGGGTCTTCCTGGGCCTCCTACCATACAGTCCCTTTTCATTCAGACGCCGATGGATAGTACGGGTCGACACTGTTGCACCCTCGGACTGCAGGGCAGCTTGAACTTGTTTGGATGTTAGTCAAGGTTCTTTATCCACCATCCGCACAATCTTGCGTTGAAATCTTTTGTCAATTTTTCTTTTCCGTCCACATCTAGGGAGATTAGCCACAGTGCCATGGGCTTTAAACTTCTTGATGTCACTGCGCACGGTAGACACAGGAACATTCAGGTCTTTGGAGATGGACTTGTAGCCTTGAGATTGCTCATGCTTCCTCACAATTTGGTTTCTCAAGTCCTCAGACAGTTCTTTGGCCTTCTTTCTTTTCTCCATGCTCAATGTGGTACACACAAGAACACAGGACAGAGGTTGAGTCAACTTTAATCCATGTCAACTGGCTGCAAGTGTGATTTAGTTATTGCCAACACCTGTTAGGTGCCACAGGTAAGTTACAGGTGCTGTTAATTACACAAATTAGAGAAGCATCACATGATTTTTCTAACAGTGCCAATACTTTTGTCCACCCCCTTTTTTATGTTTGGTGTGGAACTATATCCAATTTGGCTTTAGGACAATTCTTTTTGTGTTTTTTTCATTGAAGACAAATTAAATGAAGATAATAATACCAAAGAATTTGTGATTGCAATCATTTTCAGGAAGAAACTGAGTATTATCTGACAGAATTGCAGGGGTGTCAATACTTTTGGCCACAACTGTATATGTTCTTGTATATAGGCTACAGTTTACTTGTTCTTTTGTAAGGTTCAACATTGAAATTAGCATTAATAAAAATATTTGTTAAAGAATATTAATATTAGGTTTTATATCTTTTACACTTTATAGTAAAATATATGAAAATAGGTGGATCAACACCAGTTTTCCTCATTTGGAGTTTTTTTTCTATAAAGCTGTTTTTCTAATAAATACTTGTTATAACATCCTAAGAACTTACCATTGGAGTAGAGGTCCTCGTCATCCTCAGCCGGCATATCGATGATGACATAATCGGGGCGAGGTGTAGACATTTTAGTGTTTTCATCCTTTTGTTCTTCTGTAAGATTGAATATTGAAATTAGCATTAATTAATTTACACTTTTCACATACCGTATATACTCGAGTATAAGCCGAGTTTTTCAGCACAATTTTTGTGCTCAATAGTGCCCCCCTCGGTTTATACTCATGCCCCCAGCAGTAATATACAGGCCCCCTCCTTAGTGTACAGGTCCCCTCCTTAGTGTACAGAACACCATCAGTGATATACAGCCCCCCTCCTTAGTAGCTGTCCCCCAGGCTGCGGTACCTGTTAAAATAACATTGTATACATTACCTTTCCGGTGACTCCTTGCTGGCAGCGCCGCGTCCTCCGGTCTCCCGGATTTTCCCTGCTTTTGCCGGTGTCATGTGACCGGCGCAGCAGCGATGACGTCATCGCTGCTGCGTCGGCCACAGGAATAGAAGCCGACACAAGCAGGAAGAAGCCGGGAGAACACTGATGGTGTTCTGTACACTAAGGAGGGGACCTGTACACTAAGGAGGGGGCCTGTATATTACTGCTGGGGGCCTGTCTACTACTGCTGGGGGCCTGTCTACTTTTGCTGGGGGCCCGTATACTACTGCTAGGGGCTTGTATACTACTGCTGGGGGCGCTATATACCGGGATGGGGGGCAATATAACAGGATGGGGGTCTGCTGCATTTCTCACCCTTGGCTTATGCTCGAGTCAATACATTTCCCTAGTTTTGCAGGGTAAAATTAGGGGCCTCGGCTTATACTCGGGTTGGCTTATACTCCAGTATATACGGTATTTGTTAAAGAATATTAATATTTTACAGGTTTTATAACCTTTAAATTTTATAGTAAAATATGAAAATAGGTGGATCAACACCAGTTTTCCTCATTTGGAGTTTTTTTTCTGTAAAGCTGTTTTTCTAATAAATACTTGTTATAAAATCCTAAGAACTTACCATTAGAGTAGAGGTCCTCGTCATCCTCAGCCGGCGTATTGATGACATAATTGGGGCGAGGTGTAGACATTTTAGTGTTTCCAGCCTTTTGTTCTTCTGTAAGATTGAATATTGAAATTAGCATTAATTAATTTACACTTTTCACATACCGTATATACTCAAGTATAAGCCGATTTTTTCAGCACAATTTTTGTGCTCAATAGTGCCCCCCTCGGTTTATACTCGAGTCACTCGGTATTTGCTGTGGGGGGGGCTGTAACTGGGAGCTGGAGGAGGCAGGAGGGGGTCGCAGTGACCGTGGGAGGTCACATGGGGCCGCCCATTAGTGTAATGAATATGCACTGCATCCCCCCGTCCATCAGCGGCGGGGAAAGCGGTGCATATTGCACTACACTGGCCCCCAGCAGTGATATACAGCCCCCCTCCTTAGTATCTGGCCCCCATGCTGCAGCACCCGTTAAAATAACAAACATTGTATACATTACCTTTCCGGTGACTCCTTGCTGGCAGCGCCGCTTCCTCCAGTCTCCGGCTTCTTCCTGCTTTTGCCGGTGTCATGTGACCGGCGCAGCAGCGATGACGTCATCGCTGCTGCGTCGGCCACAGCAATAGAACCCGACACAAGCAAGAGTCACCGGAAAGGTAATGTATACAATGTTTGTTATTTTAATGTGTGCCGCAGCATGGGGGCCAGATACTAAGGAGTGGGGGCTGTATATCACTGATGGGGGCCTGTATACTAAGGAGGGGGCCTGTATACTAAGGAGTGGGCCTGTATACTAAGGAGGGGGCCTGTATACTACTGCTGGGGGCGCTATATACCGGAATCGGGGACTATATAACAGGATGGGGGTCTGCTGCATTTCTCACCCTAGGCTTATACTCGAGTCAATACATTTCCCTAGTTTTGGAGGGTAATATTAGGGGCCTCGGCTTATATATATGGTATTTGTTAAAGAATATTAATATTTTACAGGTTTTATAACCTTTAAATTTTATAGTAAAATATGTTCCATTCTTCAGAGTACAATACAAAATAATATTGTGGTACCGTGTTAGCCAGAGAAATCGATGTAAATACCTAAGTCCCAAAAAAAAGGCGTTGAGAATATAGGAGTGATACCTTTATTAGCTAACAAGAAAAATTATATTTGTAAGCTTTCAGAGCTCAAGGCTCCTTCATCAGACATATTACAAATGAGTTACTGAGACATTTAAATACAAAATAAAGCAGGACATAAGGAAAAGGAGGTGTGCTAAGGAAATTAAAATGATACTTCTGATGTGTAAAAGACCATTGCACGTCATCTACATCATTAACAAAGACTTAATTTTAATTTCCTTAGCACACCTCCATTTCCTTATGTCCTGCTGTATTTTGTATTTAAATGTCTCAGTAACTCATTTGTAATATTGTCTGATGAAGGAGCCTTGAGCTCTGAAAGCTTACAAATATAATTTTTCTTGTTAGCCAATAAAGGTATCACTCCTATAATAATTTTCTCAACCCCTTTTTTGGGACTTAGGTATTTACATCGATAGTAAAATATGAAAATAGGGGGATCAACACGAGGTTTCCTCATTTGGAGCTTTTTTTTCTATAGAGCTGTTTTTCTAATAAATACTTGTAATAAAATCCTAAGAAATTACCATTAGAGCAGATGTCGTCATCCTCAGCCGGCATATCGATGATGACATAATCGGGGCGAGGTGTAGACATTTCAGTGTTTTCAGCCTCTTGTTCTTCTGTAAGGTTGAACATTGAAATTAGCATTAATAAAATTGCAATTTCTATATATTTGTTAAAGAATATTTATATTAGGCTGCTTTCACACTGGTTTTTTTGTTAAAAAATGCGTCAGTTACGGTAAAAAAAAACGCAACTGCCGCATTTACCGCATAACGGCCGCACTTGCGGCACACTTGCGGCAAGCCCCATGCATTGTCTATGGGGTTTGCGGTAAGAGTGCGGCAGCCGCGGCAAGTACGGTTACTGCAGATGCGGACGCGAAAAAAAAAAACGCGGCCAGCGGCGTTTTTTTTTATGGCGTAACCGCCGACACCGCACTTGCCGTGGCTGCCGCACACTTACCGCAAACCCTATAGACCTTGCATGGGGCTTGCCGCAAGTGTGCCGCAAGTGCGGCCGTTATGCGGTAAATGCGGCAGTTGCTGAGCTAACAGGGTCTCGGAGTGATCTGATAAGCACACATGAAACCCTGAAAAGCGAGGTAAATAGGCTACAAAATAAAGCCCTAGACCCGGAGGACAAGTCCAGGAGAAATAATATTAGAATCAGAGGTGTAGCTGAATCTGTACATGACAAGGAGCTGCTCAATCTACTCCAGGATTTCATGCAGTCTGTTGTGCCAGAGATGTGGTTGTGGATAGAATCCATAGGATCCCTAAGCATCAGGGACTAAATCCTACTTTAACCTATGATGTGATTGTGCAGATCCACTTTTTGTCACGATGGTCTCTCTTACCTGGGAGACTTCTGACTGGTTTTGGACATCTGTCTCATGTCTATATTGAGATTTCATATTAAACATGCTTTTTTTCCTTTGGCAGTTGATTAGTTAATGTCAGTCTCTGCTGCCAGCAAGTTAGCTATGTCTTGTCCAGGTGTGGCCATTATGTGATTATTCCTTCCCCTTTATATATGACATGGTTGCATGCAGCATGCTGTTGCTTGAACTCATTCTGGCCAAAGCTTCCTAAGGAGAAGGAAGCTCCCTGGAGAACCTGTCTGTTGCTAAGCTGTCTGCTGTCCAGAAGTGGCAGCATGCGTGAAGTTGCTGCCTTGTTGTTCCTTGTCTGCCTTCCCCTTCCCTCTTTTATTGCATTGGCTGAGTACTAGTGCTCCCACCGGCCATTCCCTATTGAGGGCTAACATGAGGGCCAGCGAGGGCTTAAGGGAACCTGCTTGGCGATGAGTTGAAAGAACTCGTATAGGAACGGTAGGGAGCAGCAATTACATTAACTATATACAATATGGGGCATGCAAGAGAAGACCAAGAGTTTTGTATACATGGGCATTCCTAATCTCTATTCTATGTACTTAACCATCACATAGACTTAGATAACTCAGTCTTTTTTATAGTAAATGCTTGCTACTTACATATATTGTTGTCTATAACTACTATATATTACACACCGATGTGGACTCTTTTCTAACTATGTCATTACTGTATGTATCCTGATAAGTGATCCGGTGATGTCCTAAAAACGGGGACTACATAGGTATCCTTAGTATAATAATAGGGTCCATGCATGGTGATAATACACAGGATCAAAATAGGGTGAGATCTTATGCTTCATGTATGATTGGATTATCAGGGGCCAGACAATGGTGAGATATTCCAAATCTCATATGAAGGAGGCAGGGGACAGGTGAAAATGAGATATCACACTTCAGTATGATGAAGTTACCAAGGGTCAAACAATACTATAATATTGAGGTGTGTTAATCATGGCACCTACAGGGACCTCAATTAAATATGGGGATACCTAGATCTTATGGTGATGTTATATATAGGTGTTTCTAAGAGATCTAATCCTCCGTTTAAAGAGAGATCCCCGGTACTATGGTGAACAAATAAGGTATCTACACCTAATATCAGTAAGGATTTTGACGTGTATAGTACAAAGGACAATATATTGACATAGTTAGTTTATTTGATAGCAGGAAGTGGAGAAATCATAGAAACCTAAAGAGAAAAATACCGAGACCAAGAAGAGATATTCTGTGGATCTTGATGACACAGGCAGCTATATATTAGATATCTCAGTGAAGAATATTAACAGTTATATAAATGTGGAGAGGGAAATTATATAATATATATCCTTAGCAGGTAGAAGAAAGAAGAATCTCAACTCAAATCAAGTAATCAACAAAAGAATTAGTGACAACTAAAAGGTAAAATAGCCATATTATATCAATATAGACGCCAGCTGACACGCATAGGATTAGATATAGACACTGATACACTCTGTTTTTAGGACTCCACAGACGGCCCAAAGGAGACACAAGGCCGCTAGAGATCGTGCACCTTTCCAAATATCTAATCACAAGAACTAAAATAACTGCGGGATGTGGAATCAACCGGCATCCAAATTTATGTTTTTAAATTTTAGTAATTTTTTTATTAAAAGTGAATTTTATATATAATTTCATGAGATTTTATGTGGAAATACCAATTGAATAAACATCCGGAATAATGGTTAATCAGCATAACTTGTTATGTTTATTGGATAGCCATTGGTTAAGGGTTTCTGTTAGTGCTGGGCCCACATCAAACATACTATTTATCATGATCGCTCTGGGTCCTATAAAGCATAAAACCTGAAAACAATATTAGGGAGGGAGGGAGATGCTGCCTCCGGATATCGCATAGCAAAGAAACCGGAAGGCAGCCAACAGACCTTAATGAAGACAACAGGAAGAGGGAGGAGAAAACATCCATTGGACCACCAGGAATAGGGAGGGAACATCAGTACAGGTATTGGACTGTCAACCCAACGAGAGCCGGAACACAGCAGTCAGGGTATACGGTCAATGACCTAAGTGCCCCACAATAGGATTATTGACCAATGGGATCCCTGGACTACCTCCGGTTTATGCTCTGTCCCTTATGTTCCATGACTTGTTCAGTTGTATTCTACAGGACCAATCTTCATTGGTCAACCTGTGCCGAATGTCTGAAGTGTGGCAATTCTGAGCTGTTTATAACTGCTCTCAATACTACTGCTTACTTGCCACTGGTTTTTCTACAGTTTTCTAGGTTTTTTCTTATTTATATTTTTGCCTAGTCCCTATTGTTCCCCTCCTTACTTTCCCTGATGTTCCCTACCTTCTAGTGTCCCTATTGTTCCCCTCCTTACTTTCCCTGATGTTCCCTACCTTCTAGTGTCCCTATTGTTCCCCTCCTTACTTTCCCTGATGTTCCCTACCTTCTAGTGTCCCTATTGTTCCCCTCCTTACTTTCCCTAATGTTCCCTACCTTCTAGTGTCCCTATTGTTCCCTCCTTACTTTTCCTGATGTTCCCTACCTTCTAGTGTCCCTATTGTTCCCCTCCTTACTTTCCCTAATGTTCCCTACCTTCTAGTGTCACTATTGTTCCCCCTCCTTACTTTCCCTGATGTTCCCTACCTTCTAGTGTCCCTATTGTTCCCCTCCTTACTTTTCCTGATGTTCCCTACCTTCTAGTGTCCCTATTGTTCCCCCTCCTTACTTTCCCTGATGTTCCCTACCTTCTAGTGTCCCTATTGTTCCCCCTCCTTACTTTCCTTGATGTTCCCTACCTTCTAGTGTCACTATTGTTTCCCTCCTTACTTTTCCTGATGTTCCCTACCTTCTAGTGTCCCTATTGTTCCCCCTCCTTACTTTTCCTGATGTTCCCTACCTTCTAGTGTCCCTATTGTTTCCCTCCTTACTTTCCTTGATGTTCCCTACCTTCCCTTTGTTATAGATTTTGGACCCTGCGGGGTCCGGGACTGTACGTTTGTATGACAGTCTACTCAATAAAAACAAATTGGTTTCAAACAAAAAAAAGAAACATTTTCAATATGACGACCTTCTGTTATCAAATTCTATGAAGCTTTTGTGGGTTCAAAATGCTCACTGTACCCCTAGATATAATCCTTGAGGGGTCTAGTTTCCAAAATGGGGTCACTTATGGGAGATTTCTGCTGTTTAGGGACCTAAGGGGTCCGGGAAATCAACATGCTGCCCGCCATCTAATGTAGACAAATTTGCTTTCCAAAATCCAGATGTCGCTCCTTCCCTTCTGAGCCTCCCGTGTGTTCAAACAGGGGTTTCTGACCACATGTGGGGTATCTGCGCGTTCAGAAGAAACTGGGTAACACATTTTGACATCCAAGTTGTCATACTATCCCTTGTAGAAGTGAATAAATGGAGGCTAAAGCAATAATTGTAGGTAAAATATAAATGTTTATTGTTTTATTGCACATTGCATTAATTCCTGTGCAGCAGCTCAGGGGTTAATGACCTTCTTCAGTGTAGATTTCAGCAGTCTGAGGGGGCAGTTATCAGAATGGGGTCACTTTTGTGTAATTCTCAGTATGGACATAGATATTAATATTGGATTGGTTAGGACGTACTTACCACCTATATCTGCATCCTCTTGTCTCCTCGTACATTTCTTTTCCAGCCAACTGTAAAAAGATAAAACAGAAGTGAAATAAGTAAATGATATCTAGATTCTGCAGAATGTTATAGACATAGATTTTCTTCATCTATTTTATCTATCCCTTCTGCAGTCATTTTTGGTATCTATGAAAATCAGTAATTTTCCATTGCGCCCCCAGCAGGTCAGGCCCAGCCTGTGAGCCGCTAAACATCTACACCTGATCGTACCTTTACTGAATCATGATCCCCTGACAATGGGATATGTCTTATACAGATTCCCGTGTAGCCCATAAATCATTAGAACTATAAGACTTACCCATATAGTAGGTCTCCACATTTGATTCCAGCGAATATTGAAAGGACCCCAATTATATTGATGATGGTGGACTTTATTATATTAATCCAATTAATGGATCCTAGTGGAAGAAAAGGTGAAAGACACATCAGATATATACAGCTTTAATATATTCATTATATTAAAATAGAAACTATGAGTGAGGGGACACATACACAATATATACAGCTGCATCTCACTGAATTAGAATATCTTCAAGAAGTTCATTTTTTTCAGATAAAAAATGTGTGTAGCGTGTTATCCAGTAGATAGAAGAATATTAGAATCTGAGAGTCCTCAGTGGTTGATACCTTTTAATGGCGAACTGAACAGATGGTAACGTAGCAAGCTTTCAGGACACTGCGGCCCCTTCATCAGGCTGATAATGAAACAAATTGGGAAGACACATACGGTACATATATACATAAGCAAATGAATTTTTTTATTCAATACAAAAAGTGACATGCATATATTTTATATAGAGTCATTACACACAGAGCGATCTATTTCAAGTGTTTACTTCTGTTAATGTTGATGATCATAGCTTACAGCCAATGAAAACCCAGAGCTCATTATCTCAGAAAATTAAAGTGGGCGGATAAAAGGTTAAAAACCGTGCTGCCGTATTCCATGAGACATCAAAGGGTGTATATAATATTGATTTATTAGTCAACGCATTTCAAGGCTTCCAGAAACGCTGCGAAACAAGGCAATACCGTATGATATTGATTTGTCATGAGGAAGGGGCCAGAGAGCTCTGAAACACGTTGACTAATAAGTCAATATTATCATCACCCTTTGATGCCTCGTGGAATATGACCCTTCATCCTCACTACTCAATATGCACCACGCTGGGGACTGCAGCAGCTGTGATCTGCTTTTATAGTGGTGGTGACTCTCACAACCACACAAGGTGAAGCCTCTGATACCTATTTAGGTCATATTTTATCTCTCAGACCCTTCATCCTCCCTACTTTAATTTTCTGAGATAATGACCTTTGGGTTTTCATTGGCTGTAAGACATAATCATCAACATTAACAGAAATAAACACTTGAAATAGATCCCTCTGTGTGTAATGACTCTATAATATATGTGTGTCACTTTATGTATTGAATTACTGAAATAAATGAACTTTTTGATGGTATTCTAATTCATTGAGATGCTCCTGTATCAGTCAGCTGAAGGTTATGGCGGCTGTTGTTGGTCTCATGTGTATGGAGGCCTGAACTCTAGGACTGAACAGATCAAGATAATAGAAAATCCCAACAAGGTGGAGAAATTCCCTTTGATTATTTAATTGTTTATCCCAGAAGTATTGATGAAATCACACATAAGATCAGAAACACGTGACTTCTTTTTCGCTTATGGGGGATCCCCAGTGAAGCTTACAATTTGTTTGGGGCCTAGAATAGGGAATACATGAAGAATCCTCCATGAAGTATTATCTGCATTACTAACAAAAACCCTATATTGGGTGAATATATGTTACACTTACCTGCAGAGATCGGAGCCGCACTGGAATCGTCAGAGGTCAAAGCCTGAGCGTCAGGGGTAAAAGTGCTGGAATCCTCAGGTGTCAAAGTGCTGGTGTCAGGAGTCAAGGTGCTGGCGTCCTCATAGGTCAAAGTGCTGGTATCTGGAGTCAAGGTGCTGGTGTCCTCATAGGTCAAAGTGGCATCAGGGATCAATTCCACAGAAGTGAACACCAAGCTCACAAGGATCAGAACAAGCAGCATTGTGGCTGGAGTAATAAATCCTTGAGCAGCTCAAGACAGTCTATCTAGACAATGCTGATCTCTGCAGCGTTGACCTTATATAGCCACCAAGTTGTGACATCACAATGCGGAACTCGATGACATCACAGGAAGTCACATGACTGTAACTGAAGAGGAAGTAGCTCCATCTATCTTTATGCATTTAGTCTTGTCTGCTGATCACTGATCAGAATAAAGCATTACACAGGATTCCTGCTGGAATATGACCATCATCAGGGACAAGATGTAACTGCAATAGGCGACTGGAGACCTGAAGGATCAGAGGATTTCCTGTTGGCTCCTGATTGCACAGATGATGTAACCCTTCTATCTGGAGGTCCAGCATTCTTCTTTCTTGCAGCGGTGGATTGTTGCTTGTAATGTAAGGTTCCTGAGCCTGGTCTTAGGGCCACTTTACACACACCAACTTATCTGTCCAACTTCTGACCAACTTACTGGTTGCAGTGAAATCATGGACACATTGCTCCATTTTGTGGCTGTGTACAATGGATTAATGTGTCCATGATTTCACTGCAACCAGTAAGTTGGTCAGAAGTTGGACAGATAAGTTGGTGTGTGTAAAGTGGCCCTAATACTTACCGCCACTGTCTGCACCTTCTATCAGATCCACTCCGGTCAGTCCTCAGAGCAGGTTGTGACCTGCCGGATCACTTCAGTGTATCATGGTGGGATCTGCAGGACACCTTTCAATGTGAATTGGGGCAAGTGTGAAAGAAATGTGTTTGAGCCGCCTTCTTTTAACCCCTTCACCCCTGGGCGATTTTCCGTTTTTGGTTTCTCCTCCCCTTCTTCCAAGAGCCATAACGTTTTTATTTTTCCGTTAATATAGATACATGTCGGCTTGTTATTTATAGGACAAGTTGTACTTTCAGAAGCAATGATTTATTTTACTATATGGTGTACAGGAAAATGTGAAAAATATTGCTAGTGCGGTGAAATTGCAAACAAAAATGCAATTACACTTTTGTTTTTAGATTTTTAAGTCACCATGTTCACTATATGGTAAAACTGATGTACCAGTACGAGTCCTCAGACCGGTACAAGGCCGTAGATACCAAACATGTATACTTTTACTGTTATCTAAGTGGTGAAAGAAAGAAAATTCAGAGGTTTTTAAAGAAAATAAATTGCACTTTTTGTGCCATTTTCCGCGACCTGTAGCGTCCTCATTTTTCAGGGTCTGGGGCTGTGTGATGACTTATTTCTTGCGGCTTGAGCTGACGTTTCTAATTATACAATTTCAGGGTAGATTCACTGTTTTCATCATCTGTTATAGTTTTTTTTTGCAATGTTGCGGTGACCAAAAAAACGTAATTTTGGCGTTTGGACTTTTTTTTCCGTTACGCAGTTTACAGATCGGATTAATTGATTTTATATGTTGATAGATCGGGCATTTCTAAACGTGGCAATACCAAATATGTGTATTTTTGTAATTTTTTAATAGTTTTATTTTTAATGAAGCTTAATGAAGCAAAAGGGGGGTGATTTGAACTTTTTATGTTTTTTCATTATTTTTAAAAACGTTCTTTTCATTTTTTTTCATTTTACACTACACCCTAGGAGCCTCAGCACTGTACACTCTGATTGCTTCTCCTGTGCACAGATGAACTGCTACATGTCTGTGCACAGGATAAATAATCACTTTTGCTATTTGCCAGCATCCACAGGAAATGATTCCAGACAGCAACCGGGGGTCATCACAGCACCCTTGGCTGTCAAGGTAACCATTGGAGGTCCCGTGATCGCATCATGAGACCTCCGATGCTGCCGGGGAACAGCGGGATCCCTGCCGCGGTGCTTTATATCACGCTGTCAATCAAAAGGGTTAACTGCACCGATTGGATCACTGATCAGATCATCTGATATGTCCAGGGAATGATGCATTTGTGTCATCCAGCATCAGAGGGAGGGACACAGCCAAGGATGTATATTTACGTACTTGATCATGAAGGGGTTAAGCCATCCAAGCTGGATTTCGGATTATATAACAATAAAGACAAGTATACATAGTGCTTTTATTGCTACAAAATCAGTGCAGAACATTATTATAGTTACAATATACCAGAAATAAAGTATGCAACATGTTTATAATTCATCAATCGCCATTATAAATGGAGCGGGTACGGAAAGTATTCAGACCCCTTTAAATTTTTAAAGGCGTACATAGTTGCCTTCTTTTAAACAATCTCCCAGTGAAATGAGAGAAAAAACACGATCATACGGTCAGTTGTATGAAAAGTGCAATTTTTTATTAAATAAACAATGTGCAGTACAAGGGGTGGGGTAAGGTTAGAAAAACCAGCATTGATACATGGATATTTAAAAAATAATTGTACATGTATATTACTTCACATGCTCATATATATATATATATTTTTTTTTTTTTCTCCTTTTGTAATATCAATATACATATACACAATATAAGGTATAGAATGAATATATTATAATTCAATAGCTCTTCATATATAAAACAGGTATCTATCCACCCCCCAACTAAGAGAATTATATATTGCAGTAGCCCACATCAAAAATAGGGATATGATATATTAAATATATGTCTGTTATGGATCAAACAATTGTGAAGAGAATAAAGATAAATTAATATTATCCACACCAAATGGCGTAGATCCTATGTAGCCACAACATGGAAGTCTAAATGGATTTTGTTAAATCAGCACTGTGTGCACAATCAGTAGTATCACCATCTCAGTGCAACAATTAGAACCAACCAAGCGTGACTACAATATGGAATGTTCAAATGGACTTTTTAGATCACCACTATGTGCAGGATCACTCAGCAGTACTGCCTACGCCCTCTCAGTGCTACAATTAAAGTCAACCAACCTTTTACTCCTAGCAGCCCAAGATTTCATTAAACATATATAGGTATCCCATATCAAAGGAGCTATTTTAGGGGGATAGTGCGGGTTTTATATATCCAGATCACCTAAACGTACTAATATTATAGTATAGAGCTTTACATGATATTCCATTCAGTACCTGTGTATATCAACTCCTGTATCAAGCGTGCGCCCTTATGCGCATTTCGGTAATTCACCTTCATCTGAGGGCTTGTGAGTGAAAGGGAAGGGGTGGGATTAAATTAGTGAGGAGGACCAATCAGATGGCGCTCTCG
The DNA here is from genome assembly GCA_033576535.1 of Allobates femoralis. NCBI lineage: Eukaryota > Metazoa > Chordata > Amphibia > Anura > Aromobatidae > Allobates > Allobates femoralis. Next base: position 45,928,810 of record JARQOC010000002.1, on the reverse strand, counting down.
TTGTCATTGTGGCGGACGCTTTAACCCTAACGTAACGCCCAGCCCTGCGTCATCAGCGGCGTCATGGAGAGGCGTGTCTGCAGGTCAGCTGACCCGCAGCCCGCTCTCCATAGAAACGCCTAACTGATAGGTGGACCGGCCCATCAGGGAAGCGCCCGCTCAGCGCGGAGAGTTGGCATACAACAGTAGATCCATACAGTGGATTCAAAATAGATATTAAGATATTAAACTATCATCAAGGGGTTATATTAGAACTAATATTTCTCGTAGTAGACAATTTTAGACTTGATCTACATCACTAAGACATCTATCTATATTTTATGTTACACAAACAGATCACATTAGACGGTTGGTGCACATATTAACAAATATTACGAGTATAGATGGTACATATCCATATTGTCACTAGGTACATTATTCCATAAAATGACATCAAATAATATCGTCTTATCCAAAGTGTCACCCATACATCACAAGGATATATAACCTATCAGACAAATAGAATATCATAATTAAAGGTTGCTATCAACATTGGCTACCCACAGAAAATTATAATGAATATATAGATGGATACATGCAATATACATAACACTAAATACATAAATATATATAATATAAAAATAAATATCCAGTATATCTTCAATTCCACGATTATGTATTTCATGTGTCGCCATATGCAAATATTATTATTATTATTCTTGGACCACCATATCTGAATCCACTAGTAATCCATCATATTCATGTTCATATCAAGAGCGGCATCTATTCCTCAATACTAAAATAAAATGAATTAAAAAAGAGATCAATATACAGTTTAAAAGAACCACTTATGCCCCGACATAGAATATAGACTTTAGAGATAAGGTACATAACTAATGGTCTCATTAAGGCCTGCTGGTTGGACTGTTTTCCAAATCCGCATTTCAAGTTGGGCTAACTTAACAGTAGCATTTCCACCACGAATGCCAAGGTCAACCATTTCAATACCCCGTACCAAAAATTCTTTACTATTACAGTGGTGGTATTTCTTAAAGTGCCTGGGGAATGTCTTTAACAAAGTCTCATCCTTAATATCCCTGGCTGCCTCAATGCCCAATATGTGTTCTCTTCCCGTATTTTTAGTTGACGACTGGTCAGCCCTACATAGATCTTCTTGCAGGGACATACCCCATAGTATATTACCCGTTTGGACTCACATGTGATCCGTTGTTTGATCATAAATGTTTTAGTTCCATTTGAGTCAACAAAAGAGTTACTACGTTCGATATTGGGGCAAGCCACACATTTCCCACAGGGAAAGCAGCCAGTTGAGGATGGGAATTTGTCCAAGAACGTTCTTTTTTCGTAGCCATCATAGTGGCTTCTGATCAGTCGATCCTTCAAGTTCATACCACGCCTAATGGTCATCTGTGGTTGTGATGGTAGTATTTTTGCTAAGGTTGGATCAGCCTGCAAGATATGCCATGATCTCTTCAGAGCTTTCCTTATTTTTCCAAATCCACTATTATATCCAGTAATGAATCTAATAGGGTTGGTAGCTTTTTGGTTCGTATATGAATACAGTAGCTGATCACGTGATGAATATTTCGCCCTATATAGGCTTTTTTGATCATACGCTTGCTGTATCCACGCTCAATGAATCTATTTTTAAGATCTATGGCCTGTTTCTCAAATTCATCAGTCTGCAAACATAACCTTCGCAAGTGGAGAAATTGTCCCGTGGGTACGGATTTAATAATATATTTGGGGTGAGCTGATGTGGCATGTAGTAGACTATTTGTGGATGTTGGTTTGCGATACAATGAGGTCTGCAGTATACCATTCCTATCGCAATTGATGGTCACATCCAAAAAGTCGATCTTTATCCTTGAGTAGGAGTATGTCAAAAGTATGTTATTAGTATTGGAGTTCAAATCAACCATAAAGCTCTCGAGTTCACTTTCGTTGTCCTGCCAAATAAAGAAAACATCATCTATATACCGCGTCCAAAATGGGACGCGGTCAGCAGAGACTCCACCATCAGCCAGGAAGAGGTCCCTCTTCCACAGCCCCAATGTATGAGGAAGAGGCATTTAGACAATTGCGCAATAAAACCTGCTACAAAAGGCTTACATTCAATCCCCTCTCCAAATACATTGATGAACTGGGTAAGATATTGGATGTTGCAGTAGATGGGGGTGTTGTCACCAGTCAGCTGGCTTCGGCGTTTTTTCTCTCATTTCACAGGGAGATTGTTTAAATTCTCATTTCGGTCATCTTTATTGGATGTCTATATCTATTCCAATTCCTCTTTGAATATACAGGAAAAATCAGTATGGTATAAATAATAACTAAGATGGGTTGGATACAAAAACTTAAACTGTTGTTTAATAGTTGCCTTCTTACAGGCATGGTTGCATACTGTATGTTATCATTGTTACGTTCCTCCTACAGCTTTAGCACAAAACTGGTTAAGGCAGTGCCTGTCCAGGGGTGTATACTGCAGAGGAGGAGCCACTGTTAATCCTTTGCAGATTCTGCCTAGTGTCGCCTCCTAGTGGACAGCAGCATAACACCCATGGTCCTGTGTCCTCCAATTAGAGGCTAAGAGAAAAGGATTTTATGGTGAGTACACAAAAATCTCCTTTTTGTGATTTCATTTATTCTGTTTCCTGCAGGAATGGTGCGATTACACGTGAAGCACGGTGACAAGAGCCAGTTCCTGTTTGATACAACCGTGGCCGTTCCTGTAGAATTACTGGTCCGGGAAATGACCTCCATATATAATGGACGACTGAAAGTCAGTAGGGTCTGTGCCGGTGAGAAGACCAGTGTGCATGGAATATTCCATCCCATCACAATTATCCATGGAAGAAGTCTGGGTGTCTCTAGCCTTTCACAAAGGTCCGCAGCTCAGGATGATTCCTATGTGGAGCTTCTCCCTCTGTGTGACCCGTCTCATCCACACATCACACATCGCCACATGGGACATTTTACACATTAATTTCCCATTGTTCTTCTTATTCTGGAAAAGCTGAGTGACGATCGATGTGGTCATTAGTTATCTATGAATCCAATGGATGTGAACGATCTGCACTGCCGTGATGAAAAGGAGCACACAGGTATACAAGGAGCGGGGGCTTTATCTACGTGTTTCAGAGCTATATCCTCGCTCCTTCCCATGAAACCAACCGAGTTACATAGAGTAGTGAGAGACACTGATGAAATAGCCAGAGACAACGCAAGAGAAGCCCAAGAGAAGCACATGATTGTGACCAAATCCTGGGAGGTGACAACTACGTCATCTGTGATATCATCCTTTACACAAAGAATCTGTTCAGATTGCAAAAAATATATAAACACGTCTTTAGATTTTTTTTTTTTTCTATATGAAGTACAACTTTACTTAATTAAAAATTAAAAGTTTTCAATTTGTTTCTTCATCAGTTAATTTTTTACAGATTTTTAAAGTTTTGAAAAAGCGTGAATATTTGGCCTGGTATGGCTATACATTGTTTATCATATCTCGGGCTACAAATAAGATAATGAGGTGAGAGAGGCATAATTTTTCTCAGAACGGTACGGGCTTTCATTTCATATATCACATCACTATGTTTCTTAATATTCTGTTAATAATCTGCATATTCATAAAGGCTCATCAACATAATGAGCTGGTCTATGACTCACTGAATGTCTATCACATACACAATCTGACAAGATTATAGGAATCTATAGAACCGTAACTAATGCTCCACAGTTCAGACCACTTTGTGCTGCAAAGTACAGTACACATATTATTAACGAAATATTAAGAAATATAGTCTTGTGACATATCTAATGAAAGCCCGTACCGATCTGTGGAAAATTATGCCTCTCCCACCTCATTATCTTAATTATCTTAATTGTAGCCCGAGATATGATAAACAATGTATAGCCATACCAGGCCAAATATTCGCGCTTTTTCAAAACTTTAAAAATCTGTAAAAAATTAACGATGAAGAAAAAAATTCTAAACTTTTATTTTGTAATTAAGTAAAGTTGTACTTCATATAGAAAAAAAATCTAAAGATGTCAGGTAAAAAAATATATTCATATTTAGATCACTTGAAATGGAATGACCCATTGACGCTATAATAGTAAAATTTTTAAAATATGATCCCATCAAGACCCCAACTTGAATTTTGGTACAGATGTGGCTAAGAGCACAGCAGACACATGGGCATTTTTGGGAATTTATAAATTTGGGAATTTTTAAATTTTAAATCTCAAAGAATTAAAAATATAGAGGTAAAAATCATTGGTTCACTTGACATGGAATGACCCGGAGGTGGCATTCCTGGCATTCAGGGCTCCGAAAACAATTATAACTTAGAAATAGCCATATAATGTAACTTTACAGGTTGTTGTTTTTTCTGTTATAATATTGATGACCTCTCTTTTGGATCCTGACACCCCGGATCAGCACACACATCTGTTCACTGTGGAGCTGCCATTGCTGAGTCCTGCAGATCACCTCCTGTACAAATAATAGGAACTTATCTGCAGTTCTTGGCTACAGCCACCGGACAGTGAACTATCCCACCTGGGAATGGCTGATCGGTGGTGGTCCGAGGTGTCAGACCCCTACTGATCTGATATTGATTATCCAAAAGAGAGTTCATCAATATAAATAGATGGACAACCCCTTTTAATATAAAGATAACTGTAAAGCTGTAACATTTTATATCCTGCCCTTAGATACCTGCCACAAATAAAATGTAAGGCCAAGATCTCTAGGCACAATATTCGTGGTGTAGACCTCGCAGTATTAATTGTTTTACTTTCTGGTTCTGAGGGAGCAGGAATCTGTCAATGAGAGCAGTAAGGCCACGTTCACACGTTGAGTATTTAGTGTAGAGGGGCAGAGGATCCAGGGTCACCCTGCTGCTGCAGCTACTGCACTGGTGCTGGGGCACGTGACAAGAGGGGGCAGGAGGCTGCATGTGGAGCACAGGGGCACCTCCCCAAATCTTGTGTGCTGCCAGCTCTCAAATAAATATTTGCCCCGGGCGCCATGAAACCTAGTTACACCTCTGGGGGGGGGGGGGGGGGGAAATTCCAGGGCGGACCTTCTAAGCAGGGTACAACTGAGGCCACGCGAGGGAACAGGCTGGTGCGGAATTTCTGAATCGCAGGGACAGGCCTTTGCGGTAGACGCTCTGCATATTCCCTGGTCCTCAGGTCTTCTGTATGCCTTCCTCCCCTTAGTAATGATTCCTGCGGTACTCCGGAAGATCAGGGGGGACAGAGCCCGGGTCATCATGATAGCGCCATCCTGGCCCAGGAGGGCCTGTTTCTTTTGGCTTTTGGCTTCATCAGATGTCGCTGACGGAGCTCTGGCCTCTCCCGGTCTCCCAGTCTCTGCTCTCCCAGAGGCCGGTATGTCATCCACAGGTCTCGGGTCTCTGATTGACGGCTTGGAACTGGGACGGTGGCTCCTGTCGTGTAGAGGGTTCTGCACTGGTCTGATTCACACTCTGATGTCCAGTAGGAAGCCTGTTACTACTAAAATTTACAGCAAAGTGTGGAACAAATTCTGGTCCTCTTCGGGATCAAGCCCGGAGGGGGAAGCTCCATTGACAGCAATATTGAAGTTCCTACAGAAGGGGAGGGAGTTGGGTCTCTCCGTTAATTCCCTAAAACTCCAGGTCTCGGCCCTTGGGGCATTGTACAATTCTAACTTGGCTGGGTTGCCTTTGGTATCCCGGTTTATCCGGTCCTGCAACCGAGTATCTACGGTCCCCTGTCCGACAATGCCTCCGTGGGATCTAAATTTAGTGTTGGAGGTTTTAACCAACCCTCCCTTTGAACCTTTGTCTTCTACTTCTCCAAAGGTCCTTACTCTGAAGGAGGTCCTGTTGGTGGCTTTGACATCAGCCAGACGGCTTAACGACCTACAGGCCTGTCAGTGGTGGGGCCTTATACTCAGATTTTGCAGGATCAGGTCATCCTCAGACTGGACCCTTCCTATCTCCTGAAGGTGGCTGAGCATTTCTGCAGGGTGCAGGAGATTGTGCTCCCTCCCTTCCGTCTAATCAAAAGGAGGAGTCCGTACACACCTTAGATATCAGGAGGGCTCGGCTTACTTACTTGGACAGGTCCAAAGACTGGAGAGGGGCTCAGACCCCTTTGTATCCTTTCAGGGGGCTTCAAAAGGTAAACCTCTATCTAAGGGTACCTTAGCCAGATGGCTACGGGAGGCTGTAGCTTTGGCATATTGTGCTGGTCAAGTAAAGGTTCCTGAGGGTATCACTGCACATTCTACCAGGGCAGTCGCAGCATCGTGGGCATAGAAGGCTGTCGCTCCCTTAGAGTTCATATGTCTGGCTGCTCCCTGGTCTTCTCCTTCTACCTTTTTCAAGCATACAGACTTGATCTTTCTTCCACTTAAGAGGTGACCTTTGGTAGACGGGTTCTTCAAGCGGTGGGCCCTCCCCAAGGTTTTTTTTCTCTGAAATCTCTCAGGTGGTGCTGTCATGGTGATGATGGAAAAATCTAAATTACTTACCTGTAATGTTTTTTTCCGGAGCCACGACAGCACCACCGCATCCCTCCCTTTATTCCTGCTGATGTGTTTCACGTTTGGGTTGTTATGATTGTTGATTTCTTTGGTGGTGGTTGTGAACTAACGTTTTTTGATACTCCTCTCCTATTTCTGTAAACCTACTGAGGTTCAGGAGAGGTACCACTTTTTTATCTCAGAGGTTTCCTGTCTTGGACGGGTGGTCCTCTCTCTCAGGTGGTGCTGTCGTGGCTCCGGAAAAAAACATTACCAGTAAGTGATTTAGATTTTTTTTTTATTTAGCCAGAATCGTTAATCAAGCAGGAGGGAGGTGGGGTATATATGGCAGAAGTGAGAGCGCACGGTCTCCACTGTCATTTATACAGCTCTTGCCATTCACAGAGATGGAAGAATTGACAAAACACGGAATCACACTGCCCCCCAACATGCAAGGGTTAACAGACGAGCAGATAGAGGAGCTGAAGGATCAGTGGGAGACGAAATGTGTGCCCAGTGGAAGAAGTGTGTTTAAAAAGGGACGAGATCGAAAGGCAGAACGGACACGGTAATGATGGCGATGGCTGACCACTGCCTTCCACTGCTCCAAGCTATGGTACTGGCTGATTGCTGCTTCACACTGCTCTAAGAGATGGTGCTGGCTGACTGCTTTCCACTGCTCCTAGGGAGGCACTGGCTATCCTCTGCTTCCCACTGCTTCGAGGGTGACACTGGCTGACCGCTGCTTCTCACTGCTTCGAGGGTGAGCTGGCTGACCGCTGTTCCACTGCTCGAGGGTGGCCTGGCTGACCGCTGCTTCACTGGTCCGAGGGTGAACCTGGCTGACGCTGCTTACCACTGGTCCGAGGGTGTCCTTGGCTGACTGCTGCTTATGCACTGGTCCGAGGGTGACCCTGGCTGACTGCTGCTTACACTGGTCCGAGGGTGACCGCTGGCTGACGCTGCTTACGACTGGTCCGAGGGTGACCCTGGCTGACTGCTGCTTGCACTGGTCCGAGGGTGACCCTGGCTGATGCTGCTTTACCACTGGTCCGAGGGTGACCCTGGCTGACTGCTGCTTACCACTGGTCCGAGGGTGACCCTGGCTGAAGGCTGCTTTGCACTGGTCCGAGAGTGACCCTGAGTGACTGGTGCTTTGCACTGGTCCGAGGGTGACCCTGGCTGAAGGCTGCTTTGCACTGGTCTGAGGGTGACCCTGGCTGACTGCTGCTTTGCACTGGTCCGAGGGTGACCCTGGCTGACTGCTGCTTTGCACTGGTCCGAGGGTGACCCTGGTTGACTGCTGCTTACCACTGGTCTGAGGGTGACCCTGGCTGAATGCTGCTTTGCACTGGTCCGAGGGTGACCCTGGCTGACTGCTGCTTACCACTGGTCCGAGGGTGACCCTGGCTGAAGGCTGCTTTGCACTTGTCCGAGAGTGACCCTGAGTGACTGGTGCTTTGCACTGGTCCGAGGGTGACCCTGGCTGACTGCTGCTTTGCACTGGGCTGACTGCTGCTTTGCACTGGTCCGAGAGTGACCCTGGCTGACTGCTGCTTTGCACTGGTCCGAGGGTGACCCTGGTTGACTGCTGCTTACCACTGGTCCGAGAGTGACTCTGGGTGACTGCTGCTTTGCACTGGTCCGAGGGTGACCCTGGCTGAATGCTGCTTTGCACTGCTCCAAGGGTGACCCTGACTGACTGCTGCTTTGCACTGGTCTGAGGGTGACCCTGGCTGACTGCTGCTTTGCACTGGTCTGAGGGTGACTCTGGCTGACTGCTGCTTTGCACTGGTCCGAGAGTGACTCTGGCTGACTGCTGCTTTGCACTGGTCCGAGGGTGACCCTGGCTGACTGCTGCTTTGCACTGGTCTGAAGGTGACCCTGGCTGAATGTTGCTTTGCACTGGTCCGAGAGTGACTCTGGGTGACTGCTGCTTTGCACTGGTCCGAGGGTGACCCTGGCTGAATGCTGCTTTGCACTGGTCCGAGGGTGACCCTGGCTGAATGATGCTTTGCACTGCTCCAAGGGTGACCCTGACTGACTGCTGCTTTGCACTGGTCTGAGGGTGACCCTGGCTGACTGCTGCTTTGCACTGGTCTGAGGGTGACTCTGGCTGACTGCTGCTTTGCACTGGTCCGAGGGTGACCCTGGCTGACTGCTGCTTTGCACTGGTCCGAGGGTGACCCTGGCTGACTGCTGCTTTGCACTGGTCTGAGGGTGACCCTGGCTGAATGTTGCTTCGCACTGGTCCGAGAGTGACCCTGGGTGACTGCTGCTTTGCACTGGTCCGAGGGTGACCCTGGCTGACTGCTGCTTTGCACTGGTCCGAGGGTGACCCTGGCTGACTGCTGCTTTGCACTGGTCCGAGGGTGACCCTGGCTGACTGCTGCTTTGCACTGGTCCGAGGGTGACCCTGGCTGACTGCTGCTTTGCACTGGTCCGAGGGTGACCCTGGCTGACTGCTGCTTTGCACTGGTCCAAGGGTGACCCTGGCTGACTGCTGCTTTGCACTGGTCCGAGGGTGACGCTGGCTAACCGCTGTTTCCTACTGCTCTGAAGGTGGCGTTGGCTGACCGCAGCTTCCCAGGGTGGCGTTGGCTAACCACTGCTTTCCAAATGTCAGAACTTAATGTATATTAAATTTAAACTATTAAATAAAAATTGTAAAAAAACAAACTATTAAAAAATCTGTCTGCAAAACAAAAATTTAAAAACCCGCGTTCATGCTAATGAGGTCATGCACGATGTTAATTTTAATGGTGAATGTTGCTTACAAAAAAAAAGTCAAAATTGCTTTATTTTTGCATCGCCCCCTCACTAAAAAGATAATTTTTCCTACCCGTTATGTAATTTAAGAAATGATCTTTGTTCAACAGGTTGAATTTGGCTCCGTCTTCAAGTGGTTAATTAGCAATAAAGGCCTCGGTTCAGTTTTTTTCTGAGCTGTGGATTGACACCATTTATTTTATTAGGGCTCTCATGCTACTTTGTATCTACTAAATGCTTATGTGTGTAGTCTGATCACTCTGTACTACTATTTGTGTACATTGGATGTTCATTGATGTTAACTGACTCCCATTTTCCTGGGAGGTGATTAGATATGTCTGGAAACTTTTAGTGTTTATATGATCAGATAAAACTCTACATCAGTTTGTAGAGAACCATAGATGAAATACCATAAGAACTAACAGCAACCAGGAGAAAACGATACGTCTCATGACAGGTGAGCATAAGACAAGCCTAGAAATATTAAGCAGAATAGCTTTGGTTCGTTTTGAATAGTGCCAATAACAAAGCTAGATCTCCTCATTTTTTTGGTTAAATCAGTTTTTATTCATTTAAATTTAGTAACAAAACATCAAATTTGTAGGTATGACATTTTCAACATGTGCTACATTAATGTACATAGTGTATGATGAATCAACAGACCAACTTTTATATAAAGTCTTCTTTTTTCCCAATTATTCAGCCTGATGAGACTAAGCATGTATCATCAAGGTTTTAGGAATTCAAACATAAGAACAGGAAAAAGGATTTTGATAATATTCTCATTTAGAAATGAAGAGAACTAACAATATGTGTTTATAATGGAAAATAAACAAGAAAGTAATAGAGTAGGGAGGTTCCCCCTCCCCCTCTCTTCTTCCCGATCACCTCACCGCAAATTTTTATGTATCTTAAGGTTATTACCCTTGGAGTAATAGGGGAGGTGTCAGGTTTGCTAAAGCTTTCTCTGTAAGTAGAGTGAAGAAAGTATAGGATAGATTGAGAAAGAAAGGTAAGATGTAGTTTAGAGATAGAAGGGATAGGAACTGGGGAAGAGAAAAGACGTGTAGACTGGGACGCCGCAAGCCACTCCACATCAAGTAGGTTAATGTGAGGAAGCGTATAGAAATAAATAGTGAAATATAGATAAACCATTAGAGACAGCAAGGTTATTCGGTGACAGAGGGTGAGTCTCTAGGACTCCCACGAGGACATCCATCAGACGTTGTCCGTGGTGTTATTATTTAACTAAATCTTTAAGTCTTCTGACTCCCTGTAGTATACCCAAGAGCTCCACAGGCGATAGGTCCTATCTGGACAGCTCGCATCCGAAGAATTGTAACTTGTTAGTTCCTCTAGTCTGTGGGTGCGGTTTAATTCCGCTACCAGCTCTGATTTAGATGGACTATGTGTTACCTTCCAATTTCTGGCAATGACTGTTCTGGCAGCTGATAGGACAAATCTTGTCAATCCATTTTTGTATGTAGAGATGGGTGTCTCTAGGGAGTTTAGTAAAGCCACAGGTGCCGTTAGAGCCATTTTGAGAGGGGATAACATTCCAATAAGTTCCTTTACCTGTTTCCAAAAAGGTTGGATAAGGTGACATTCCCACCATATATGAAGGTATGTACCCACTGTTCTTCCACATCGCCAACAAATATTCGATATCGATGGGAAAATTGCGTGAAGCTCTGCGGGACATCGGTACCATCTGGCCACTACTTTATAGTTTCTCTCTTGGGAGACTGCTGATGTGACTGATTTTTTAGTGTATAAAAAGATTCTTTCCCACTCCATTTGGGGTATCGATATCTGGAGATCTTTCTCCCATTTGGATCTAAAGGTGGGTTGTGTATGAGTACTTTCATCACGTATGTCTACGAACAACGAGTATAGTGTTGAAATGATGTGCGGGGTCGATTCTGTTGTTAGACATAGTTGTTCAAATGGTGTCAGGGGTCTGATAATCAGTTTCCTGTCTAAAGAACGGATGAAATCAGATAGACCAGCGTGGAGTAGCCAAGCCTTTTTAGGTACATGTTGCCCCTGATATATTTCTTGTAGTTGTTTTATTCCTGTAGTGGTAATATAGTCTCTCACCATAGGTAGAGAGTGACCTCGGATTCCCAGGAAGGGACCTCCACTCGTTCCCAGCACAAAGGATGGGTTACCTGTGACGTGTGTCAGGGGTCCGGGGTGCGTTGTCAACTTTAGTGTAGAGATATTTTTTTTGAGAAAGGAGGACAGGTGGGATAGTATGAAGGGAAGGTGAGTGGATGAACGTACAGGTGGGAGCCAGATTGTCGCTATTGGGTTGATCCCGTCGTCTAGTGTTACGACGTCTGTCCATAGTCTTCTGTCTTCCTGTTTGAATAAATCTAATATACATTTGCCGAGTGAGGCTTGGTGGTATATTGTCATATTAGGTAGTCCTACTCCACCCCTCCTCGTACGTCTAGTTAAAGTGTTATGGGATAGTCGAGGTTTTTTATGTGACCATATAAAACGGGTGATCCCTGTTTTAAGTCTAGAGAAAAAGGATGCTGGTAGGGATATTGGGATGGCCTGGAAATGATATAGTAGTCTGGGTAACAAGTCCATTTTAATGGATTGAATTCTACCCCACCACGACAAGGTGAGACTGTTCCAGATCTTCATATCTCCCTCAAGTTTGGAAAGTAAAGGTGGGAAATTTTTGGTGTAGAGGTCGTTCGGGTCTTTGGTTAATTTCACTCCTAAATATGGAAGATCATCTTTTCTCCATTTTAAAGGAAACTGTGTTTTTAGTAATTTCACTACTAGTTCGGGTAAGGAAATATTAAGTATTTCTGACTTAGAAGCGTTCATTTTAAAATTACTTAGGGAACCATATAGTGTTAGTTCATCTATAATATTGGAAATAGTAATTAAGGGGTTTGTGGCGAACAGCAATAAATCGTCCGCAAATAGTGCCAATTTGTGTTCTTTGGATTTCGTCACTATCCCTCGTATTCCCGGATTAGCTCTGAGGGCTCCCGCCAGGGATTCCATACATAGAATGTAGATCAAGGGGGACAGGGGACATCCCTGCCGTGTACCGTTCTTGATCGGAAAGGGATCAGATAAACATCCATTAACTAGCACTCTCGCCGTAGGAGCTGAGTATAGGGCTTTGATCCTTTGGATCATCACCCCATCCATGCCCACATGTCCTAGGGTTTCAAATAGGAAGCTCCAGTGCACCCTGTCGAAGGATTTTTCAGCGTCTATGGACAGGATGCACGTGGGGACCCCCCCCCTCCTCACTCTATCAATGAGGGCAATTGACCTGATCACATTGTCACGAGCTTCCCTCCCCGGCACAAACCCCACCTGTTCTTCATTGATCAATGTGGGTATGTTGATTTTTAGTCTATTTGCTATCATTTTTGAAAATATTTTTATGTCCACGTTCATCAGTGATATTGGTCTGTAGTTTCCACAATAAGAGGGGTCCTTACCAGGTTTCAAGATGAGCGTAATATGTGCCATTAGGGCCTGGGGGGGGGGGGAGATATCTCCTCTAGAGACGCTGTTACATACATTTAGAAATCTAGGTGCTAGGGTATCTATAAAGGTTTTGTAGAATCCCGCGGAGTAGCCATCCGGTCCCGGACATTTCCCTTTTTTAAGTGATTTCATGACGTCGGTCACCTCGTCCAAAGTGAAATCTGCGGATAGATTAGCAATGGCTTCGTCTGTCAGGGGGGAAGGGCCATATTTTTTAATATAATCATGTAGTGAAGCAGCTGGGGTCGGACTAAGTCCCCCCAACCTCTCCCCTTGGATGTCATAGAGCGAGGCATAGAAGGAACGAAAACATTGTATTATATCTTTAGTGGAGTATACTTTATTGCCTTCCGGTGTTATTACGTGTGGGATAAATGTGCGTTTATTTCTAGGATGTAGGGCCTTAGCTAGTAATCTACCCGATTTATTTCCGGAGGAATAATATAGAGCACTAATTTTATCTCTGTGGGTTCTATCTTTTTGGTCTAAAAGTGTGAGCAGTTTATGTCTTGTATTGGACAGTTGTGTATAAACAATAGACGAAGGGTCTGATTTATGTTTAGTCTCAAGCTCTGTTATTAATTTGAGTAGAGAGTCTATTTCTAGTGTTCTTAGTTTTTTAAGTCTGGAGCCATGTCATATTAGTATTCCTCGTAATACTGCTTTAAGGGCTTCCCATTGGACAGTGGGGGAGCTGGTATCGTGTGTGTGATCTAAAGCGAAATTGTTTATCGCGGTAGTCAGTTCACCTATACAAGATGAGTCTTTTAACAAGTGTTCGTTTAGTCTCCATGTGAAATCTCGTTTTGTTTGAGGGCCTATTTGGAGAGAAAAATAAATTGGGGCATGGTCCGACCATATGATATTTCCAATTGAAGACCGGACTTTTTGATCTAGTAATGAGTGGGAGATCATGAATTTATCTATTCTGCTATATCCTTGATGTATTGAGGAGTAATACGTGAAGTCTCTATCATCTGGGTGAAGTATTCGCCAGACATCCACCAGACGGAGTGGGTTCCATTGTTTAGATAAGCTGTGGAGAGACGGTACCGATAGGTAGGACTTACCCGCAGAGGTGTCTTGTTTCGGATCCGATGGGAAGTTGAAATCCCCCCCCAATATGATGGGTGTGGTGTCAGCAAATTCTTGGAGCAGTCTGCGAATCCTGGAACCAAACCGAAGCATATGTCTATTGAGATAATATAGGTTAGCTATTACATAGATGCGTGACATAAATTCAAATTTAAGGAAGATGTATCGTCCCGCAGGATCAATTTTTTGTTCTATCATGGATGGGCTGAATTCTTTGGAAAAGGCTATTTACACCCCTTTAGATTTTGCTGTAGGGTTGGTACTATGGAACCACGTCGGGAAGTTTCTTGTGTCTACTTTCGGGAGGGCATCAGTTCTAAAATGGGTTTCCTGTAATAACAGGATGTGAATTTTGGACCTCTTCGCTGCCACCAAAACCTGTCGCCTCTTTTCTGGTATGTTCAGTCCTCTCACATTGAAAGAACAGTAATTCAGATCAGAGATTTGTGTCATTGTAGCGGAGAGAATAGAATCGTATGACTTGCCGCGTCCCAGTCTGAGAAGGGGTAGAGATGGAGCATCGTGGGAAGAAAAGAGAAGATAAATGAAAGGGGAGAGAAAGAAAAGAGAATAGGTAGTCCGTTTGGAGAGGACAAGGTGAATGGAGTGCAAATAATGGATAGAAATTCCTATCCAGCACCTCTGGGGGTGGGTGGAGGTGACCCTTGGTAGCTTAGGGCCTTCCACTCAATCCACCGCCCCAATAATAAGCTCTTAGACAGTTGTAAACCGCATTATAAAATACAAATCTTTGAAAATATTTAAATAGGCAATGACGAAAATGACATCTTCATAAATAAACTTTGAGAGAAAAATTATTGCATGTATCAAACTTTAAACATTTTCCCACATTATAGAATAGAGGGTAAAACTTAACAGGTAAGGTGTAGCATGTTACAAGGTGAGACTGGGTAAACCTCGGAGGTTTGAGGACCGAAGGTGTGGTTTAATATAACTGGGGGTATATGTCGGGGTTGATAGTAGTCCCCTCTGGCTTCTAAGATCATTTACTATGGGAAGAAATTAACAGTATATATGAATTTGTTGGGGAAATGAAATTAAAAGTGTTCCAAGTGTGATGGTGATGGTATTAAGGGGGTAATTTGCATGTATGACACAAGTAAGGTGTCTATGTGTATTCAAGGGGGATGAGATAATGGGATAGACGGGAATTTAAGGACTTGAAGAGTAATTAACGCTTGTAAGTGGAGGGGTTGTGTAAAAGGGTAAGGGGTAAGGGGAGTAGAGTGTTGGTTGTGTCTGAAAGAAGGAATGTGTGTATGGATTGGTATTGCATGAGTGTTGAACTTCTAGATAACATATAATAGGTGACATAAAATATGTAGCATAAGTTAATTTACATGAGATAAACGGTGTAAAATAAAATATGGAAGGGATAGAGGAAAAAAAAAAAAAAAAAAGGGGGAAAAAAAGGGGGAGGGAGGGGGGGGGGGGTAAGGGGAGGGAAGGATATAATCATCAAGACAAAGTTTCGGCCATTTCTCCAGTCCATCAGCTTGAGCCGGTGCTATATGGAGACAACATGGGACCTAATTGTCCCTTGGTGAGAGGGGTAAAGAGACAGTTACGCAGGGGTGTCCCTTGAGGTATCATGTCTAGCTGATCTGGACCATCTCATCTGGGAAGTTGGTAACACCGGGAGACGTGGCCAGTCAGGAAGTTCCATTGCAGGGAGATCAAGGGCGTTCAGGAATGTAGGAAGATCCGATAAGCGTCGGAAGCTTGCTGATCTACCATCTTTAGTGGCTGTCAGTTGGAAGGGGAAACCCCACCTGTACTTAATATCTTTATCCTTCAAGATGTTGAGTAATGGTCTCAGTCCTCTCCTCTGTTGGAGGGTTCTCCTAGCTAGGTCTGGGAGCAGGGACACAGTTGAGTTGACAAACTGTATTGGACCCAGGGTTCTGGCTGCATTCATGATGGCATCTCATATTGTAAAGAAGTGCACTCTACATATTACATCTCTTGGTAGCATCCCCGCTGCTGGTCTTGGGGAGAGTGCTCTGTGTACTCTGTCCAGTTCTATGTCTGGGCCATCTGTGTCTCCCAAAATCTGTTTAAAGAGTTCCTGGATTGATCTCCCTAGTTGTTGAACTGTGATTTCCTCAGAGAGCCCCCTGATTCTAATATTGTTTCTTCTATTTCTGTTCTCCTGATCCTCTTGATTATATATAAGATCTTCTAATAAAGCTGAGTGGGATTCAATAGCCTCCCTGTGGGCCCTCAATTCATCCAGTACATCGTCCTGGGATTTTTCCACTGCTTCCACTCTAGTAGTGAATTCCCTTTGTAAAGAGTGTATTTCCTTCCTGTAAGTCTTTTCCAGTCTACAGGCTAGTTTCTCCAGGTCTCCCTTAGTGGGTAGGGATTTTAAATAATTACTTAGCTCTGATTGTGAAGCACTTTCCAGGGGTGGCTGGGAGCCCTCCGTCTCCTCCATGTGTTGTTGCTCGTCTGCAAGAGCTGCGTAGCGGTTCCCCCTCATTCTTTGAGCGCGGTCAGCTCTGGGAGTCGCCTCACGCTGAGGAGCGGTCGCCATCTTGGGTGCTTGTAGTGCGGGAGAGACGGCCGCGTTGGAGCGGAGGAACTGCACAATCGTTCCTTTCTGTGCCGTGTTCTCGGTGCTGGAGACTCCTGGATTCTTTCTTGTTTTGCCCATTCAGTTTTTAGAGCGGTATGGTGTATGTTGGAGCGGTGGTTAGGGTGGCGGCTGGAGGAGCTCTTTCAGCAAGCGTCCATCCTGTGCACGGGTTAGCCACGCCCCCCAGATCTCCTCATTTTTAGCTATCGGATAATAATTGAAGGGGAAGAGGATAACCCTGAAAGAAAAAGTCAGAGGAGACGTCATCTCATTCTCCAAAGAAGGAAGTTTTAGAAACTTACTTACGGTACCCATTATTATTTTAAATTTTAGAATGTATTTTTATATGTAAAAACTGTAAAATTAATTGTTAACAAAGAGATTTAGTAGTTATTACAGCAGATATCACCGTAGAAATATACACATAGTATCAATATATATAGGAAATGGACAAAAGGTGTCCAAAGAGTAACCCAGCGAGCAATCGCTGCTGCAACTTCGTGGCAGCATCGCTGACAACATCTCGCCGTGTGACACCTAAGGCAGCGATGTCAGAAGTGAGCGCGCACCCGCAGAATCGCTGCCCACATCGCTGCATCGTTGTACCGTGTGACAGTACCTTTAGTGGAAGGGAGATATCCACTCATAGCCAGAAATCCCAGCAATCCAAACAAGCCAGCTCCGGTGTAAGCCTAATACTATAATTCAACTACTTGATATGGAGTGTTACACTTTTCTTCACTAAATGAGTCGTCCTGATCAAGAGACAGATTTTTATGGCCACATTAAGTTTTTGCGATAGACCTAATTAGGTATAAAATAGGGACTGATGGTATTAAAGGGAATCTGTCAGCAGGTTTTTGCTACTTCATCTATGTGGGCAAAGAAACCCTGAATCCGTTGATGTATCACATAGATGACCGGCTGCAGCTGTTCTGACACAATCGAAGCATTTAGTTTTAGTCATGTAGCAGAGCTAGGAGAGCTGTCCCTGCCCACACCAGGCTCTATATAGAGATTGACACCTCACTGTGAATACACAATCACAGCAAGGCGGCGTGTCAGACTGCTATTCCCATGATTTTCTAGTCCTGTAATTGTAATTACCAGGTGATAAAGTCTTTAGTATAAGCAAACTACAGTTAGGGCCAGAAATATTTGGACAGTGACACAATTTTCGCGAGTTGGGCATTTGAAATGAAACCTCTACAACAGAATTCAAGTGCAGATTGTAACGTTTAATTTGAAGGGTTGAACAAAAATATCTGATAGAAAATGTAGGAATTGTACACATTTCTTTACAAACACTCCACATTTTAGGAGGTCAAAAGTAATAGGACAAATAAACATAAACCAAACAAATTACCGTATATACTCGTGTATAAGCCGACCCGTGTATAAGCCGACCCCCATACTTTTGCCCCCAAAATCTGGGAAAAACTATTGACTCGTGTATAAGCCGAGGGTGGACCCCAGCACAGGTATACAGCCCCCAGCAGTGTGGTATACAGGCCCCCCAGATGGTATACAGGCCCCCCAGATGGTATACAGGCCTCCACAGTGGTAGTTTACAGCCCCCAGCAGTGTGGTATACAGCAGCCTCCCCAGTGGTATATACAGACCCCAGCAGTGTTACAGCAGCCTTCCCAGGGTATATACAGCAGCAGCCCCATGGTATATACAGCAGCAGCCCCATGGTATATACAGCAGCAGCCCCATGGTATATACAGCAGCAGCCCCATGATATATACAGCAGCAGCCCCAGGGTATATACAGCAGCAGCCCCAGGGTATATACAGCAGCCCGAGGTATACAGGCCCCTCCATGGTCCGTAAACCTGTAAAGGAAGATGATTATACTTATCACTGTCCTGCTGCCGTCCCCGCTCTGCATCGCGATCCTCCATCTGCATCGCGATCCTCCATCTTCATTCACCGGCTTCCGACTTCCTGTGTTCTGCGCCGAATGACGTCATTGTCGGCGCCGACAGGAAGCCGGAAGATGAAGGAGCGCGATGCAGATGGAGGATCGCGATGCAGAGCGGGGACGGCACCGGGACAGTGATAAGTATAATCATCTTCCTTTACAGGTTTACGGACCATGGGGGGGGCGGGTCATTCCATGTCAAGTGATCCAAAAATGAATATTTTTTTTCCCTGACGTCCTCAGATTTTTTTAATTTTTTTTCTATATGAAGAACAACTTTAGTTAATTACAAAAAAAAAGTTTTGATTTTTTTTCTTTATCAGTTAATTTTTTACAGATTTTTAAAGTTTTAAAAAAGTGCGAATTTTGGCCTGGTATGGCTTTACATTTTCTATCATATCTCGGGCTAGAAATAAGATAGAGAAACAAAATAAACACCAATCTACTCAGAACTGTCCAGGCTTTCATCAGATATGTCACAAGAGGATCTTTGTTATATATTTTACCCATGTGATCGCAAGCGCAAAATTTTAAAACGCATTTCTGAAAAATCGGCGCGCTTTAAATATTTCAAAAACTGCCCATGTGTCTGCTGTGCTCTTAGCCACATCTGTACCAAATTTCAAGTTGGGATCGCAATGGGATCATATTTTAAATATTTTACTAGTAATAGCGTCAATGGGTCATTCCATATCAAGTGATCTAAATATGAATATTTTTTTTTACCTGACGTCTTTAGATTTTTTTTTTTTTTTCCTTTATGAAGTACTACTTTAGTTAATTACAAATTAAAAGTTTAGAATTTTTTTCTTCATCAGTTAATTTTTTACAGATTTTTAAAGTTTAAAAAAAGGGTGAATTTTGGCCTGGTATGACTTTACATTTTTTTATCTCAGGCTAGAAATAACATAATGAAGTGGGAGAAGCATCATCTTACTCAGAACGGTAACAGCTTTCATTTGAGATGTTACAAGACTATGTTTCTTTATATCAAATTCAAACTATTGACGGGCAATTGTGAAAAAATGACTGATTGTGTTCTTGGTGATTTTTGAATTGACACTATAATAGTTAAATATTTTGCACTTAGGTCCAATGAATGCGTCCATGGAGTCAAGCTGGGACAGAGTCATCACAAATTAGCCTTATTTGCAGATGACCTGCTACTTTACATCTCCCAGCACCTAGTCTCCATCCCTTCGGTCTTAATGGAGTTTAAACGGTTCGGACAATTGAGCAACTTTAAAGTGAATTGCTCCAAAACCGAGGCACTCAATATTTCTTTGCCTGGAGAATTGGTTTCTCATCTATCTAAACAGTTCCCATTTAAATGGAAAGTAGAAGCCATTAAGTACTTGGGAGTCCTTATACCAAAAGATCTTAAACAAATATTCAATTTAAATTATCAACCCCTTTTGACTAACGCGGAATCGGCATTTACCTCCTATAGACAATTAAAGCTATCCTGGTTCGGGAGAATAAACGTAGTCAAGATGGATGTCTTGCCCCGACTCTTATATACTTTTCAGACAGTTCCTGTTCTATTGGATAGAGGCTTCCTATCCAAAATGCAATCTATGATCCTTAGATTTGTCTGGGGGGGCAAGAGGTCCAGATTGCGAATGAATATCCTATCCTTGCCCAAGACCAGAGGAGGGGTTGGACTACCCAACATACGAGCGTACTTTGTGGCTTCCTCTCTTGTTAGAGCTCTAGATTTGCATTATCATGCGTCCTCCAAGAAATGGGTAGGGGTGGAGCAAGAGGGTTTGGGGATTCCGCTGAAACACCTGCTTTGGATTTCCCTAAAGACTCCACAGACCTAGTACCTTTGACAGACATGACCAGAAACACCTTGAAGGTATGGCACCTAGTGATGAAAACCCTCCGCTTAAACGACAGACTTAGCCCTTTGACTCCCCTTTTTTCCAACCCATCTTTCCCACCCAGATTTGACAGGCAGAGATTTTTATGTTGGCGGATTGTGGATGACACCCGAGTAGGACAGACTCTGTCCAGTGGTGGTTTGCCCCCGATGGCAGAGCTACAACTCAAAGAACCTACGAGACCTCTTAAGTGATTCGAATTTCTCCAATACAGAGCATACTTATATTCAGCTGACCACTCTTGCAGGGTAAGATTGACGCCCAACGTATTGGAGAGGTTATTCCAACTGGAGGCTCCACCGAGGCGCAAAATATCAGTTCTATACCAGGCCTTAGGGTCCATGAGAGAGCAGGGCACCCTTTACTTCCAACGTGCTTGGGAGAGGAAATTGGGGTGTAGCATTTCAGAAGCTAATTGGCAGAAATGCTTTATATTTACTCACTCACTAGCTAGCGCTTGTTCTGCACAAGAAAGAAGCTATAAGCTGCTCACTAGATGGTACTTGTGCCCGACGACACTCCGAAATATGTTCCCTGGAACCCTGATACCTGCTGGCGCTGTGGGGAAGAGAAGGGTACAATGATACACATTTGGTGGAGTTGTGGGAAAATCCGGCGGTTCTGGTCTGAGGTTTTCAATGCATACGCCCATATAACAGGTAAACAAGCCGAATGCTGCCCAGAATCGGCAATGTTATCCATTTTTCCAGGTCCTATTGGGCTACAGAAGAGGGATATTCTCCGCTTTTGCATCTCGGCTGCTCGTGCTGTGATCCCGAGGTTCTGGAAATCAAGCCGGGCTCCATCTCTACTTGATTGGTTCAAAGAATTGATGGACATATATCGAATGGAGGAGCTCGCAGCTGATGCGTCGGGATCTCGGAACAAATTCTTAGGGATTTGGGTTGAATGGATTCTTTTTCACGACTCTGCAGAATTTAGGAGTATCTTTTCCAGCACAGATAATATGGCTCGACCTCTGGCTGATGGGAAGCCAGTGGGATGAGTACCCTTTCTCCTTCCCATACCTCACCCGTCCTTCCCCCCTCCTTTTTTTCTTACGTGGCTTTTCTTTCCCAGTATAACTTTTTCTAATGGTTTTTGTTTCTCTTCTCTCTCTCTTCTTTTCAATCTCTCTTTTCTTCCCATCTGATACATTCAGTCTAGGTATTTCCTTTCTATACCTATACCTTCAGAATTCTAGTGAACATTAGACAGGTATCGGAAACTCTGAGCTGTGAGTAGATCATTAATATTTCGGCCTTCCTTTCCGGTACACCAGTCGATAGACTATTCCAACTAGGCCTCAACGGGTAATGACCCACTTACGTGGTCAACCTGTTAGAAGGGACCAAGTGATAAAAATCATTCTGCTGGGGCTGCTTGTCCCCTTGACATCAGAACATCTCAAAACCCTGAGAAAGGTTGTATACTTGAGTGTTTGGAATTATATTTAGATTGTAGTATATATTGCACCAGAGATAAGCGCAAACGTAAATTTGCAGCTTATCTTAAAGTTACTAATAACTTTGTGAATTCTCTTTTTGTATATTTTATATGTCTCAAGATTTTGTTAAAAGATTGAATGTATGTCTTTCATATGTTTTTTCAAAATTTAATAAAAATGAGATTAACCATAGTTAAATATTTTAAAATATGATCCCATCACGATCCCAACTTGAAATTTGGTACAGATGTGGCTAAGAGCATAAAAGACACATGGGCAGTTTTGGAAAATTTTTATTAAAACGTTTTTTCGGAAATGCGTTTCAAAATGTTGTGTTTGCATTCGCATGGGTAAAAAATTAAAATGAACAAATATACTCTTGTGACATATCTGGTGAAAGCCTGGACAGTTCTGAGTAGAATGGTGTTTATTTTGTTTCTCTATCTTATTTCTAGCCCGAGATAAAAAAATGTAATGTCATACCAGGCCAAAATTCACCCTTTTTTTAAACTTTAAAAATCTGTAAAAAATTAACTGATGAAGAAAAAATTTCCAAACTTTTAATTTGTAATTAACTAAAGTAGTACTTCATAAAGGAAAAAAAAAAAAATTATCTAAAGACGTCAGGTAAAAAAAAATATTCATATTTAGATCACTTGATATGGAATGACCCATTGACGCTATTAATAGTAAAATATGTTAAAATATGATCCCATTGCGATCCCAACTTGAAATTTGGTACAGATGTGGTTAAGAGCAAAGCAGACACATGGGCAGTTTTTGAAATATTTAAAGCGCGCCGATTTTTCGGAAATACGTTTTAAAGTTTTGCGCTTGCGATCACATGGGTAAAATATTAACAAAGATCCTCTTGTGACATATCTGGTGAAAGCCTGTATAGTTCTGAGTAGAATGGTGTTTATTTTGTCTCTCTATCTTATTCCTAGCCTGAGTTATGAGGAGAAACGTAAAGGCAGGCAACAGCGAAATTCACACTTTTTCCGAACTTTGAAAATCATTTAAAAAATAAATAAATTTTTTAAAAAATTTTTCTCTTCACATTTTGCATTGTCTGACATGCTATTATCAAATAACAAAATCTCAAAAGAATTAAAAATATAGAGGTAATAATCATTGGTTCACTTGACATGGAATGACCCGGGCCTGTATACTGATGGGGGGCCTGTATACCTCTGGGGGGGCGCCCGTATAGTGACTCGCGTATAAGCCGAGGGGGTAACTTTTCAGCCCAATTTTTGGGCTGAAAAACTCGGCTTATACGCGAGTATATACGGTATTTTTATTTTCAATATTTTGTTGCGAATCCTTTGGAGGCAATCACTGCCTTAAGTCTGGAACCCATGGACATCACCAAACGCTGGGTTTCCTCCTTCTTAATGCTTTGCCAGGCCTTTACAGCCGCAGCCTTAAGGTCTTGCTTGTTTGTGGGTCTTTCCGTCTTAAGTCTGGATTTGAGCAAGTGAAATGCATGCTCAATTGGGTTAAGATCTGGTGATTGACTTGGCCATTGCAGAATGTTCCACTTTTTTGCACTCATGAACTCCTGGGTAGCTTTGGCTGCATGCTTGGGGTCATTGTCCATCTGTACTATGAAGCGCCGTCCAATCAACTTTGCAGCATTTGGCTGAATCTGGGCTGAAAGTATATCCCGGTACACTTCAGAATTCATCCGGCTACTCTTGTCTGCTGTTATGTCATCAATAAACACAAGTGACCCAGTGCCATTGAAAGCCATGCATGCCCATGCCATCACGTTGCCTCCACCATGTTTTACAGAGGATGTGGTGTGCCTTGGATCATGTGCCGTTCCCTTTCTTCTCCAAACTTTTTTCTTCCCATCATTCTGGTACAGGTTGATTTTTGTCTCATCTGTCCATAGAATACTTTTCCAGAACTGAGCTGGCTTCTTGAGGTGTTTTTCAGCAAATTTAACTCTGGCCTGTCTATTTTTGGAATTGATGAATGGTTTGCATCTAGATGTGAACCCTTTGTATTTACTGTCATGGAGTCTTCTCTTTACTGTTGACTTAGAGACAGATACACCTACTTCACTGAGAGTGTTCTGGACTTCAGTTGATGTTGTGAACGGGTTCTTCTTCACCAAATAAAGTATGCGGTGATCATCCACCACTGTTGTCATCCGTGGACGCCCAGGCCTTTTTGAGTTCCCAAGCTCACCAGTCAATTCCTTTTTTTCTCAGAATGTACCTAACTGTTGATTTTGCTACTCCGAGCATGTCTGCTATCTCTCTGATGGATTTTTTCTTTTTTTTCAGCCTCAGGATGTTCTGCTTCACCTCAATTGAGAGTTCCTTTGACCGCATGTTGTCTGGTCACAGCAACAGCTTCCAAATGCAAAACCACACACCTGGAATCCACCCCTGACCTTTTAACTACTTCATTGATTACAGGTTAACGAGGGAGACGCCTTCAGAGTTAATTGCAGCCCTCAGAGTCCATTGTCCAATTACTTTTGGTCCCTTGAAAAAGAGGAGGCTATGCATTACAGAGCTATGATTCCTAAACCCTTTCTCCGATTTGGATGTGGAAACTCTCATATTGCAGCTGGGAGTGTGCACTTTCAGCCCATATTATATATATAATTGTATTTCTGAACATGTTTTTGTAAACAGCTAAAATAAGAAAACTTGTGTCACTGTCCAAATATTTCTGGCCCTAACTGTATAGCACACAGCCTGATAAGAAAGGCACAATTTTTCTTTTTTAAACCCTACAGCATGCTGTCCTCAGCTTACATAGTAAAAACCTGCTGACAAATTCCCTTTAACTGACCTTGTGACTGACTTAAAAGGGGTTGTCTACTCTCAGAAAACCTCACCCTTGGCTCACTCACCCTCCCTGGGCCCGATGCACTGTCTCCCGGGCCTCCAGGCTGTAGCTGCAGCGGTGACGTTACATCCACTTTGCTGCAGACAAAGCTTTCTGGAAGGAGACGACCCCATAAAGACAGATTTATTACACGATCTCTCCATTTCCATGTGCATTTGTGTTGGTCTCTGAATTCATTCTAGAAAGGACACGGAGCGCCGACGAGGGAGCCGGTGATATCGGAGGAGGAGCAGAGGAAGATGATGATGTATTACCACCGACGCCAGGAGGAATTTAAGGTGAAATTCTTGTGCATTTTAGAATATGACCTATGAAACTTTTTTCTTTTTTTATCTCTTCCCAACATATGATGCACACGTATGTTGTATATGAGGTGTGGGTGTATAGAGTTCCCTATAAAGACTGAATCAGTATGTATAATAGAGGCACCAAAAAAAGCGAAAAAATAGTAAAAAGAAAACCTGAAAGTTTAAATCGTCCCTTTTCCTCTTCCAAAAATATAACATAAGCCTACCTGGGATCGCTGTGTCCATATAGCAGTATATAGTGTAAATAGTTTTGTCCTTTTGATGTTCAGCCTATAGAGGAGCTTAGAGTAGTACCAAGATGGCGGCTAGGGCCTTCAGCAGCTCCTGGGCTGCGATGGTGACGATCAGTCCCCCGGGATCGCGTTGTGGGAGCCTTGAGTGTGGACACCTGGGATCGCAGTATTTGAATGTCAATGTCAGTGATTAATAGCAGCATTTAAAGGGAACCTGTCACCAGGTTTTTGTCAACCCAATCTGACAGCAGCATAATGTAGAAATAGAGACCCTGATTCCAGCGATGTGTCACTTACTGAGCTGCTTGCTGTGATTTTAATATAATTACTATTTTCCCTGCTTCATATTTAGCAGTAAATGAATGTGCTGGACTAGTTGATTAGTCCTATAATGCTATGGCCACTTTACACACACCAACTTATCTGTCCAACTTCTGAACAACTTACTGGTTGCAGTGAAATCATGGATACATTGCTCCATTGTACACAGTCACAAAATGGAGCAATGTGTCCATGATTTCACTGCAACCAGTGAGTTGTTCAGAAGTTGGACAGATAAGTTGGTGTGTGTAAACCCACCATTAATCTCGAACTGATTAAAACAGTGATTTTATGAAAACTACACTGAGCAGTTTAGTAAGTGACATATCGCTGGATTCAGGGTCTCTGTCTCTACATTATGCTGCAATAATATAATGTGATCTGGCACACCAAATGAAGTCCAAGAAATATGATGAAAAAATTGTATTCTTTATTGATGGTTTTCAGGCAATCAGATGTCGCAATATGTTGTTACTGGTACCTTTTCATTTTATTACCCATGGCCATAATATTTCGCAGCTCAGGTTCCAGGTTCTAGAACAGGTTCCACTGGCTAGACGTGGGGGTGATCGCATTAGGAAACTTAAGGAGAGGGAATCTTATTGGATTCATCGTCTCCAAACTCTCATGGCCACTTTACACGTCCCAATATCGGTGTCCAACTCCGACAAAAAGTCACGTGGTTCGTGCGTTGGCCCCGATATCATTCGTGCATTGTATGGTATAAATGTCCAATACGATGCACCACTGATGCCAAAACGATATCGGTGATCAAATGAGCGTGCTCTCCAACGTCCCGATATTGGATGGGCATTGTGGCAGGATCGTGCTGTGTAAAAGCCCAACTACGATGTGGAGTACAACTTCCCCTATCCTCTCCATGTTAAATAGTCGTTCCTGGGTCGGCCGTACAAGGGGGCGTACACATCACTGTTGCATTGCCTGCCGATATCGCGCTGTGTAATAGCTCCTATGCGATCTTGGAATTCTGTCCAGAAAAAGCGCTCTGCCGCGGCTTGGATCCAATATCAGACCGATGTTGGGACGTGTAAAGTGGCCATTAAACCTTTGGGCATGAATCGGGAGTATGAAGTATTCTTTTGATCCTGTATATTGTTAACCAATATTAATTTCACATGTTAATCTCCATAATGTGGTGTTATATACCTTAATATTCTTTAGAAAGTTGAGGAATTTTATTGTACTTTGATAAATTGATTCCTGTCAAATTCCTTTTTAGGAATATTGTCTCATAGCTATTATTGAGATATAGTGAATATATTCCTTTTCTTAAGTAAACTTATAATCAGATAGCCCATAGAGATATATATACTATAATGACCTTTTTTCATTACTATGCTTTTCTTTTTCTTCTTTCTTAGGTATAGGATTGCATACTACATTTATTTGCACTGTTGAAAACGCCACTGCCATTGCCTCTGTGACCTAGATAACACTAAGAGACCCATTGTAACTTCTGCGCATGCGCGAGGCGCAGAGCTGGTGCCATCACATAATAGGCGGCGCTGGCTTGCGTTCCAGCTTGTTAGAGACGCCTGCGTTCCACTTGGAGGAAGCAGGAGGAGTGTATCCAGCGTCTTTCCCATAAATACTTCCAGCTTAGCATGGCGGCGCACACCCCGCCATCGCTGCATTACACACAGTCCAGTGAGTATAGAGATCCTTCGGAATTTACTTAGTGTGAACGTAGGGGTCCACTAATGGCTTTTTCTCATTCGGATACCTTTTTTTTACCTGATTACAGGTTTCTGGCTTTCTTTGTTCCTAAGTTAAACAGGTATGCGCACCATGTTATCTGATTGTCATTTGTTGTGATAATTAGCTTGTATTTCACGCAGCTTGTATTTTGTTTTGATCGATTTCTTTCATTGCATTGGGGTGCACGCTTAACCCCTGTAGAACACAGGTATTCATTCAGTTCTTTCTTTCCTACATAAACAGGTCATATCTAAAAGTAATCTATCTAATGATGGGATACATTCCCTCTTTCTCCTTCGCCTCATTGGGGGACACAGGACCGTGGACCGTGGGTGTTATGCTGCTGTCCACTAGGAGGCGACACTAAGCAATCTGCAAAAGAGTAACAGTGGCTCCTCCTCCTCAGTATACACCCCTGGGGCAGGCACTGCCTCCTCAGTTTTTGCTTAGTGTCGAAGGAGGCACACGACCATTTTTACTCTCATCTTTTTTTCTTCCGATGAAGAAAAGTGGGTCCGGTGTGACCCCCGGCATGCTCCCTCCTCGGCCACCCACTGTTGGGGCGCTAGGTTGAGGTTGAGAATCCATACATATGCCGTACTCCTTTCTCGGCCTCCCACTGTTGGGTTGCTGGGTTAAAGTTGAGACAGCCCAGCATAACACCCTCCTTTCTCATTCCCTTCGGTCTGAGGTGAAGTAGAAGCTGACGGCCTGCCAGATGACGTCCCCCTAATCACCCCTGGGTGTTTTAGGCAGTGGCACCACAGGTATCAGCAGCCCCTGGCTGCAGGGGCTGGAGATGTACGGCTGCCTGCAGCACAGGCTAGCAGGATATACAGTTTCAAGATGCTGAGGCTGCATGGAGGGGGCTCTTGCAATCCAGCACAGGCTTCCAGTGCTTATGCACAGCCTGCACAGCTGAGGGGCACACAGCACAAGGACGTGCAGCTGCATCCACTGGAGCAGCTTGCACATACTGTGGAGCACCCCCCTGATATACTGGCGGTTCCCCCGCCAGTACCTTCACCTATACCCCCGGGACCCTCTTGTCCCGTTTTTCTGGGCCCCCCAGCGCCGTTTTCGCGCCTCCGCGCCGGCCCCTCACTATTTCCGGAGGCCTTAACTAATTGAGGCCCCGGCTTGGGCCTAGCGCGGAGGCCGCAACCCACTGCACCGCCCCCGTCCCGCCCCGCCGGATGACGCGGACGCGCGTCATACTGGGGGCGGAGCCGAGAACGGGCGCGTTTTCCAGCAAGGAGCCCGCCCGTTTAGCTCCGCCCCTTCCTCCTTCTCCTGCACGGACGCCATTAGCCCTGCACGTGGACCCGGCCTCAGCCATCCGGGGGGACACAGGATCCAGGCGGCCTGTCACAGCGGCGCTGGGGGCTGGTAAGACCTCTGCAGGGATCTCCTCTGCAGAGGTTTCTCTGTCTCTCTCTATCTCTCCCCTCTGTATCCCCCTGCAACAGGCACTGTTAGACCACAGTGACCCTACTCAGCCCCTCAACTAAGGGCCCAGGCACCTAGCTGGACAGCTAGACAGTGCCTGATTACACAGGGGACTCCTGGTTACCTTATATACTGCTCACTGCCCATACCACAATGTCTGGCAATAAGAGTAAGAAAGGCTCCAAGGCAGCCAGCACTTACTATGCTACCTGCACTATTTGTCAGGCTGACCTCCCTGCAGGATGCACCTCGCCACATTGTGAGAGCTGCACGCAGGCTGCGGACACTGAGACCCCCACTACCCGGGCTTCTAACAGTGCCCCAGACCCTACCCCTGCGTGGGCCACGGTCATGTCTCAGAATATGACGCAGTCCATGGACAGATTGTCTGACACACTGCTGCAGTTTATGCAAGCCCGTTCGCCACCTGCAGCCGCTGTTCAGGCTTCTGCGTCGCAGCAGGAAGTCCCAGAACCGCGACTGACTGCTGACCCTGACCCGTCAGCCTCCGACTCTGGCCGTAAGAGACCACCACCTTCTCCAGAGTCCCATGCAGGCTCTGCAGCCTCTGCTTCCCGAAGGCGTCAAGATGACGCGCAGGACTCCGAAGGTCTCTGCTCTTCGAGCTCGGAGGATCACTTAGATGACTCCCTAGATTTGGATACGACCGATACGGTCGCGTTGGTGGAGGATTTAATTACTTCCATTAACCAGGTTCTGGAGGTGTCAGACCCTCCGGCTGATACTCCAGAGCATAAGGTGTCCTTTAAAAGGGCCAGGAGACCACATAAGCATTTCTCGGACCATCCAGAGTTCCAGGAAATCCTCAAAAAACATAGGTTACACCCTGACAAAAGGTTTGGTATACCATAAGGCGCTGGAAACCCGTTATCCTTTTCTGCCTAAGGTCACCCAGGATTGGACAGATCTGCCACAGGTGGACCCTCCTGTTTCTCGTCTCGCTACTAAGACCCTCCTGTCCTTACCGGACAGTTCATCCATAAAGGACGCCACTGACCGTCAGGTGGAGCAGATGGCGAAGTCCGTCTTTGAGGCCTCAGGCTCTTCTCTAGGGCCTGCCTTTGCCTCGGTTTGGGCTTCAAAGGCTATTATGACTAGAGCTAATTCCGTACACTCGGCCCTACGGTCTTTGCAGGTCGACCCAGCCTTGTTAGACCAGGTTGCCCAAATAGCGGTGACCGCCGAATACTCCATGCACGCTGCCTTCGATTCAGCTAACTGTGCCGCGGCTGCGGCTTCCAACGCCATAACCATCAGGCGAGCCCTCTGGTTGAGAGAGTGGAAAGCAGATGCAGCGTCTAAAAAGTCGCTCACCTGCCTTCCGTACAACGGTGGACGTTTATTCGGCGAAAAGCTGGATCAATTGATTTCAGATGCCACTGGGGGTAAGAGTACCTCTCTTCCACAACGTCAGATTAAGAGACCCTTCTCTCGTCGCCAACAAACCCGTTTCCGGTCCTTTCGGAACTCCTTTGGTTGGTCAGTCTCGAAACCCCCGACGGCGGCCAATAGGTCCCCCCGTAGGGAACGCTCCCAGACACACGGAAGACTGGTGCAAACTGGCAGTCCCATTCACGCCAGTCCAGAGCCAAGGGTTCAAAGCCCGGCAGATTTTCTTCTTCCTGACTCCCCCCCTTCGGGAGATACTATTCAGGTTGGCGGCCGACTTTCTCGCTTTCGTCAGGTCTGGCTCGCTTCTACCGACGACAAGTGGGTACACACCTTGGTGTCTTCCGGATACGCCATAGAATTCACGGCCTATCCTCCAAATCGTTTTTTTCTGTCAATCCCACCTGCTCATCCCCCCAAAGCTCGCGCCTTCTTTCAGGCGGTCGATTCCCTTTTGAAAGCCGGTGTCATCATTCCGGTACCGCCAGCCGAACGCTTCCAAGGGTTCTACTCGAACCTGTTTGTGGTACCCAAAAAAGGAGGGGCTGTTCGCCCCATTCTGGATCTGAAACAGTTAAACTCCTTCGTGAAGGTTCGGCATTTCCGCATGGAGTCACTGCGCTCCATCATAGCGTCCATGGAGAAGGACGAATTTCTCGCGTCCATCGACATACAGGACGCTTACCTCCATATCCCGATCGCGACAATTCACCAGCGGTTTCTCCGATTCGCCATCGACCGGGATCATTATCAGTTTGTGGCCCTCCCGTTCGGCCTAGCGACGGCCCCCAGGGTGTTCACCAAGGTCATGGCGGCTGTCATGACCATACTGCACACAAGAGGAATGGTAGTCCTACCATACCTGGACGATTTGCTCATCAAAGCTCCCTCCTTCAGGGAGTGTCAGCAGAGTGTTTCCATCACGGTGGACACCCTGCGTCGGCTAGGCTGGTTGGTGAATCTGCGGAAGTCATCGCCAGTTCCGTCACAATTTCTAACATTCCTCGGGATGCTTTTCAACACCCCCAGGGGTCTGGTCCTTCTCCCTCAGGACAAGGCGAAGGCCCTTCGACAGGGGGTCCACAGTCTTCTACGGCCGTGTCCTCATTCACTCCGGTTCGCCATGAGAGTCTTGGGAAGGATGGTTGCCTCTATGGAGGCGGTGCCGTTTGCTCAACTTCACCTCAGGCCTCTCCAACGGGCAATTCTGACTTCGTGGAACAGGAATCCTTCTGCCCTGGACAAGTTATTCCGTTTGTCACCTGCAGCAAGGAGTTCCCTCCATTGGTGGCTCAAACCTCGTTCCCTCACAAGGGGGAGGTCCTTTCTACCGGTTTGCTGGAAGATAGTCACCACCGACGCAAGCCTCAGCGGATGGGGAGCGGTACATCGTCGTCACACAGCACAGGGAACATGGTCCCCAGCGGAGTCGGCCGAGCCCATCAATCTCCTGGAAATCCGGGCCATATTTCTAGCTCTGAAGGCCTTTCATTCCATGCTGGCAGGCACACAGGTACGGATTCAGTCGGACAATGCCACGGCCGTGGCATACATCAACCATCAAGGCGGAACACACAGTCTCCAGGCCATGCACGAAGTGCAACGCATTCTCCACTGGGCAGAATCGACGAACTCGACGCTGTCAGCAGTTCATATCCCAGGAGTGGAAAACTGGGAAGCGGATTTTCTCAGCCGCCAGGGCATGGACTCGGGAGAGTGGTCCCTACACCCCGACGTGTTCCAACAAATCTGCCGTCGCTGGGGGACCCCGGACGTAGACCTGATGGCATCTCACCTCAACACGAAGGTTCCCAGGTTTATGGCCAGATCTCACGACCCGCAAGCACTAGGGGCGGATGCCTTAGTTCAGAACTGGTCCCAGTTCCAGCGGCCTTACATCTTCCCTCCTCTGCCTCTCATTCCCAGAGTCGTGCGGAAGATAAAACAAGAGGGCATTCAACTCATTCTCATAGCCCCAGACTGGCCCAGACGGGCATGGTACGCCGATTTCGTCCAGCTCGCGGCGGACGTTCCTTGGCGCCTCCCTTGTCGTCCCGACCTTCTGTCGCAGGGACCGTTTTACCACCAGAATTCAGACGCCCTGAATTTGATGGCGTGGCCCTTGAGACCTGGGTACTAACCCAAGCGGGTTTCTCCCCTGCCGTTATTCAGACCATGATCAGAGCTCGGAAGTCGGCATCGGCAAAGATTTATCATCGCACCTGGAAAGCCTTCTTCGCATGGTGCTCTTCTCGAGATCAACCCCCTCTTCCCTATTCCTTGCCGCTAGTTCTAGGGTTCCTTCAGTCGGGGTTGGAGTCTGGTCTCTCACTAGGTTCCCTTAAGGGTCAGGTCTCGGCTCTTTCAGTACTCTTTCAATGTCGCCTTGCTGTTAAGCCGCAGGTTAAAACTTTTCTCCAGGGAGTTAATCGCATCGTCCCTCCGTACAAACGACCGTTAGATACATGGGACCTTAACCTGGTACTTACGGCTCTGCAGGAACCTCCCTTTGAACCTCTTCGGGATATCTCCCTCCACTTTCTGGTTCTGAAGGTGGTTTTTCTAGTGGCTATCACTTCTCTTCGCCGAGTGTCCGAACTCTCGGCGCTTTCCTGTAAGCCACCCTTCCTGGTGTTCCATCAGGACAAGGTCGTCCTACGCCCGGTGCCGTCATTCCTGCCTAAGGTTGTCTCCTCTTTCCATTTGAATGAGGATATTTCATTGCCTTCCTTTTGCCCTGCTCCGGTTCACAGGTTCGAACGAGCCCTGCATACTCTGGATCTCGTCAGGGCGCTTCGCATTTATGTCTCCAGAACTGCACATTTCCGTAAGTCAGACACTCTGTTCATTCTGACGGAAGGCCCCCGTAAGGGTATGCCAGCTTCCAAGGCTACACTGGCTAGATGGATTAGATCAGCTATCCAAGAGGCCTACAAGATGAAAACTACTCCTCTTCCAGCGGGGATCAAGGCACATTCTACCCGAGCCGTGGGGGCCTCCTGGGCCATTCGGCACCAAGCCTCGGCTCTCCAAGTGTGTAAGGCGGCCACCTGGTCGAGCTTACACACTTTTACCAAGCACTACCGTGTTCATACCCAGTCCTCGGCGGACGCTAGTCTGGGTGGGTGCATCCTTCAGGCGGCGGTTGCCCACCTGTAGGTGTTTCTCTGTTCACTGACTTGTTCAGTATCATTAGTTCCATTGTCTTTCCCACCCAGGGACTGCTTTGGGACGTCCCACGGTCCTGTGTCCCCAATGAGGCGAAGGAGAAAAGGAGAATTTTGTATACTTACCGTAAATTCCTTTTCTCTTAGCCTCTAATTGGGGGACACAGCACCCACCCTGTTGGCCATACGGCCTTGTTTCTAGTGGTTTTTGTTACTCTTATATTGTTACGTTATGGCCTTGCCAGGCTTTGTTGGTATTGGTTAACCTTGTTACTTCTCCTACTGCTTTAGCACAAAACTGAGGAGGCAGTGCCTGCCCCAGGGGTGTATACTGAGGAGGAGGAGCCACTGTTACTCTTTTGCAGATTGCTTAGTGTCGCCTCCTAGTGGACAGCAGCATAACACCCACGGTCCACGGTCCTGTGTCCCCCAATTAGAGGCTAAGAGAAAAGGAATTTACGGTAAGTATACAAAATTCTCCTTTTTTTCTGATTTATTGTAGCTTTATATAAAGGATAATAGACAGGAATATTATCTCTTGTCAAGGTGGACAGGTATCTATATTCTTTATTCTTTATTCAGTATTCCATGCTTGACGAATATACTCATGTGTGAAGTATGGAAATTGCTAGGATTCTCTATGGGCTGTAATTATGACAGCAATTATATTATCATATATATTCACATATAATTATCTTAGGGTCCTTTCACATCAGCGTTTTTCATGAAAAAAACGCAACTGCCGCGATTACCGCATAACGGCCGCACTTGCGGTTCACTTGCGGCAAGCCCCATACAATGTCTATGGGGCTTGCGGTAAGTGTGTGGCAAGTGCGGTTTCAGCACTTGCAGCAGGTGCGGCCGCGAAAAAACCGCGGTATGCAGCGTTTTTTTCGCGGCCGCACCTGCTGCAAGTGCCAAAACCGCACTTGCCACATTTGCCGCAAGCCCCTTAGACATTGTATGGGGCTTGCCGCAACTGTGCCGCAAATGCAGCCGGTATGTGGTAATCGCGGCAGATGCGTTTTTTTCACCGCATCTGCCGCGATTTAAAAAAAACGCTGATTTGAAAGGGCCCTTAGTTGGTAATTTTTACATAAGCCTAGGTTGCTTGAATGTATTAATTTCTCAAGTTCGATTAGTGTACTTTTGCTTATGAATACATAAATAATCTCTAGTACTAATTCTGTGAATATTATTTTTATTTAGACAAGTTATATACAATGCTCATCACAGTAGTACGATATTAGCACAGGACTGCATTCAGGTAATATATGCTTTGTGTCCTTTCTACAATGGTGGATCACTTAATGTCCATTGTTACTGTAACACTACATTTATTGTATTTGATTCTATACATATCCTTTTTAAAAAAAATTTGTAATTAATTGCAAAGAATTTTTTGTAAACTTTTTGCGTTTTTTTGTAATCTTTGTGGTGATCAAACAAAGCTACGATAATTTTCTATGATGGTGTTAATCTGTACCTATATTAATAACTTTTGTGATTCTCTTATTTTTATGTAAGTCATTAATGTCATAAGAAGAAGACTACGGTCGAAACGTCTGACAAATCTGTATATCCTACTGTTGACAAAGCAAATATCATTTGTCTGAAAACTATCAATAAAGAATACAATTTTTTCATCATATTTCTTGGACTTCATTTGGTGTGCCAGATCACATTATATTATTGATATTCAATTCTGAGCACCCTATAAAAGGTTGTGAGCTAGCCTTGTGTTTTTTCTCTATACATTATGCTGCTGTCATATGAGATGGCAAAAACCTGGTGACAGTGCCCCTTTTAAGTGGTTAAACAGCAGCGATTGCAACTGTTATGGAGGGATGTTGGCTGCGTATTACAGCTGGTATCCGCCCTGTATGGGGTGAGCTCGGCTCCAGAGGGTGACGTACATGGGTGCATGAAGGGAGTAAATGGTGTTAGATTTATGATCGTCGGGGTTTGACTACTAGGAAGCACCCAAAGATCCTGGGCCCCATGGACACTATATTCACTGTCTATAGGAACGGTGATCACAAGTTCACTATTCACTATAGAAGTGACGGAGCAGTGGTGAGGCCTGCACTCTACTACTTATACAACAGAAGTTCAGACCCCTGTACTTTGGTGGGGTCCCCCACGATCCTATCATATTTTTTTACCTATCCTTTGGGTTGGCGGACAACTCCCTAGCGTGTGTAAGATCAGTACAGGTTAGAAATCCTCTGTGCTGCTGTGACCACTAATGATTTATTTAAGCAGTGATGTCCGGTGTCTCCTCTGTCTGCTTTATTGTATGCAGCCACGGCCTCCCCTAGTCAGGGCTCAGGTCTCCTCTGTAGAAATCCTCTGTGCTGCTGTGGCCCTTTTCATGAATGCAGGCTGTTCTATCAGCAGTGATGGAATTGTTATATCCAACATGTAGTCAGTCATCTTCTAGCGCAGGACGCTTTCTTAAAGGAGTTTCCCCATCTCAGACATTTGTTATATATAATACATCAGAAATGTGTGATCACATGATAGATGTGGGTCCGCCTCTATAGGATCAGACCCTCCCGCACCATTGCTTGTCCAGTGCACAGACCTTTCTATTCACTTCTATGGGAATTCTCAAACAGAAGAGAAAGTTTCCAATGTCTAAGGCCCCTTTCACATCAGCGTTTTGCGCTGATTGCGGCAGTTGTGGTGAAAAAAATTGCAACTGCCGCGATTACCGCATAATGGCCACACTTGCGGTTCACTTGCGGCAAGCCCTATACAATGTCTATGGGGCTTGCGGCAAGTGCGGTTTTGGCACTTGCGGCAGGTGCGGCCGCGATAAAACCGCGGCATACTGCGTTATTATCGTGGCCGCACCTGCCGCAAGTGCCGAAACCGCACTTGCCGCACACTTACCGCAAGCCCCATAGACATTGTATGGGGCATGCCGCAAGTGAACCGCAAGTGCAGCCGTTATGCGGTAATCACGGCAGTTGTGTTTTTTTCACCGAAACTGCCGCAATCAGTGCAAAACGTTGATGTGAAAGCAGCCTAAGGGCCCTTTCACATCAGCGTTTATTTGAAATCGCGGCAGATGCGGTGAAAAAACCGCATCTGCCGCATAACCGCTGCACTTGTGGCGCGGTTGTGGTAATCCCCATAGAAAGTATAGGGGGACTTGCGGCAGGTGCGGCAAGTGCGGTTTTTTTCGCGGCCGCACCTGCCGCAAGTGCAAAACCGCACTTGCCGCACCTGCCGCAAGTCCCCCTATACTTTCTATGGGGATTACCGCAACCGCGCCACAAGTGCAGCGGTTATGCGGCAATCGCGGCAGGCGGTTTTTTCACCGCATCTGCCGCGAATTTAAAAAAACGCTGATGTGAAAGGGCCCTTAGATGGAAGTTACGATTTTAAGGAAATTGAATACTTTTATTGTCTTTCTCCCTTTTGCTTTGGACATAATATAACATAAGAAGACACTTTTATTGCAGAAACTAAAAGAGGACGAGGATCTATCGTACCTAAAATCAGATTGGGCGGACAGCAGCTCCCTGAAAAGACAATTCCAAGATGTAAAAGACATTAGCTGGAGACCGAAATGAGGATTCTGTATAATTCCCAGTATTAGTTCTC
This sequence comes from Allobates femoralis, assembly GCA_033576535.1. NCBI lineage: Eukaryota > Metazoa > Chordata > Amphibia > Anura > Aromobatidae > Allobates > Allobates femoralis. The sequence continues at coordinate 45,891,947 of JARQOC010000002.1, read as the reverse complement.
CCTGCTCATAAGTTATGTGTTCAAAACTTTTTCTCCATGTTATGTCAAATTATTACACATAATGTATGGACATCTATAGTTTGATTTCTTTGCCTGTGTGGATTGGATGGGTTGTTACTGATATCCGGTGATCATTTCACGTCAATAGCACCTTTAGAAACATATTTACTTAAAAAATTGGTGACGTGTTCATTACTTATTTCACCCATTGTAAGGCATAATAAGTAAAGTAAACAGGTGATATTTCCATCTCAACAGAGTCAACTGTAATCCACATAGAATATGTCTGACCTGAACAGTGAAAAACACAATGGTCAACTCCCGACTCCTCAGCTTCCTTGAATCCGACTGCACAGCCCGGCCCAGGACTCCTCCTCTAGTTGTTCCCCTTATGGCTTCTCTGCACACTATGATGGTTGTTGTTACCACATAGCTCCACAAACCTTTTGATCACGTGTCCCCTGAGGATATATTAGGAAGAGCTCTAAAGAAATGCGAATTCTAGTTAAACTTGGTCAAGGTTCAAAAAACAGGCAAGACGAGCTGTGAAACCCAAATTTTATCAATTCCAATTCTAAGGTGTAAAGGTACCGTTACACACAGAGATATATTGCTTGCAACTTACTGGTTGCAGTGAAATCATGGACACATTGTTCTATTTTGTGGCTGTGTACAATGTAACAATGTGTCCATGATTTCACTCCAACCAGTGAGTTGCAAACAATGTCTCCAGAGATGTCTCGGTATGTAATGGTACCGTGTCACGCCACAACCGCGGGAGACATTTGTGACGGCGATATGTCGCCCTGGAATTGTCGCCGTCAAATTGCCTCACTTGTTTTGTGGAAAAGCAGATGTGAGATTCTGTAACAGCCTCTGCTGATACTCCTGCATGAGTGAATCCCTTTCTATGGCAGGAATTATTTCACCAAATTTACTCTTGTAGCATGGTGGACTCAGAGGATTTTTGAGACCTTATGTCAGTCGCAGTTTCTGTCAGTATCCTTTCTTCTTCCTGCTGTGACGGACATGATGACACCTCTAATGTCGTTCACCGGCGCGGTGATATCTCACCCCTGTGGTGTTGAAGCACAGAGATGACACGTTTCGCTCTCAGTCCCAGCTTTAGTTTTGGCTCATCAGCTCCTGCCATCCATGTCCTTCATTGCAGGACCCGTGACGCCCCTAACACCGGGTCGCGGCTATTATATATGTTTTTTCATTGCGGGAGGGTGATTGTTGTATACATTTGTCCCTGGAATGTCAGTGCTTTTCTTTATATGGGGTATAACCTGGTGACAAGTTCCTTTTAAATATGCAAATTACCTCTTTAGAAGGTCGAGGTCTTGACTCTTTGTGCCACCTATTAGAAGGAGAAAAGTCAATATCAACCCCTTTTCAAATGTGGTGGAATATGTAACCAAATCAGTTACCATATTTTTCTCTTTATAAGACGTTCCTGATTATAAGACGCACCCCAAATTTGGTGAAGGAAAAGAGAAAAAAAAATTTTTTAATGTTAAATGGGGTCCATCTTATAATGCCAGTGTCCATCTTATAAATCATATATGTCCCCCATACTGGTAATTGAACCCCCCATCCTGGTATACATAGCCTCCATGCTGGCACACTGTCTCCCATACTGGCACACCATCCCCCATGCTGGCACACTGTCTCCCATGCTGGCACACCATCCCCCATGCTGGCACCCTGTCCCCCTTTGCTGGCACACTGTCCCCCATGCTGGCACACCATCCCCCATGCTTGCACCCTGTCCCCCATGCTGGCACACCATTCCCCATGCTGGCACCCTGTCCCCCTCTGCTGGCACACCGTCCCCCATGCTGGCACCCTGTCCCTCTCTGCTGGCACACTGTCCCCCATGCTGGTACACCATCCCCCATGCTGGCACCCTGTCTCTCTCTGCTGGCACACTGTCACCCATGCTGGCACACCGTCCCCCATGCTGACACAGACCCCCATGTTGGCACACAGTTAAAAAAATAATAAACTTAATCATACTCGCCTCTCTCCATCCGCCCTGCTGCCCGCGCTATCTCCGATGACTCCGTGCTGTGAAAAACACAATAGTCAACTCCTCAGTTTCCTTGAATCCGGCTCCACCAAAATGGACACCGATTCTGACTGCACAGCCCTGCCTGGGACTCCTCCTCTAGTTGTTCCCTTTACAGCTTCTCTGCACACTATGATGGTTGTTGTTACCCCATAGCTCCTCATATCCACAAACCTTTTGATCACGTGTCCCCTGAGGATATATTAGGAAGAGCTCTAAAGAAATGGGAATTCTACTTAAACTTGGTCAGGTTCAAAAAACAGGCAAGACAAGCTGTGAAACCCAAATTTTATCCAAAACCTTGAAAAAAGATCACCTCTTAACATAGTGAGAAGAAACCTGTCCCTGATCCTTACATTGTGAATCTTCTATCTCATTTTCACTTTCAAGACTGGACATTTGAGGTTCATCCAGAATCAGAACATCAGAGAAATGTCTAAATTGTAACGTGCCCATGGAGTCTTCAGAGATTTGCGGTTCCTCTGGTTCTGCCTTTCTAGACCATGTCCCCAGGTCCTCAGGACGGGGTATTGATACAGAACTGAAATCTATTGTACATTTTATATTTCTCTGGAGTCGGCGTAAAGTTTCTTTCGTGTCATCTCTTCTGAATGCATTGTCTGATGGGCATTGGGCCTTGGTCATATTGGACGAGGCACAGGACACTGGATGCTTCTCGGAAATATTTGCTATAGAACAAGAGCTGGTTACTCCTTGGAGTTGCAGACTAGCAATAGACAATGGTGAATTCTCCGTGGAAAGCTTCTCCCCAGTCAAGACGTTTCCATTCTTCGCGTGTTGCCCCATAATTCTGATTACTGGATTATTTGCAATATATGAAGCATTTTCCTCTACTCTCGCTCTTGTTAGGTGATGACCACCTTCACCCTCGCTGTGCCTCACTATCTCCATAAAGATTACAGATGCCAGGGATATGGTTTCTTCATTTCTTTCAAGTATTACATTTGTATCTTGAAGAGATTTCTGAAAAGGGAGAGAATAAATATAGTTAGAACAATACTGAGATCCATGTGCAATAGTTCTAAAATAAGAATTGTGATATTATTATTATTATTATTATTATTATTATTATTAAGAGCCATAGGCTTGCGGGTCCACATAGAGCAATGCTTCTGCCCGATTCCTCCGGACAGATTGCCCTGGCTTTAATCTGCCGCCCCAGATGTTATTCACTCCCACCCCACAATAGGGGCAACGGTAAAGTATTGCATCTCTCTGTGGACTAGACCCTTTATGATCCCGGCCTGCTCCAGACTAACGCCTGTGCTGAGCCATCTGGATTGTGCTCCTGCCAGTAGCGTAGCTAGTGGGGGGGCAGGGGGGGGGCGATCGCACCGGGCCCCCCCCAGCTTGAGGGTCCATTGGCCCACCCCGGGGGGGCCCCACACTCCCTGGTCGGGCCCCGTGCTGGCGGCCGGAGAGGAGGGAGGACGGGACTTCCTGCTGTGCAGATCTGCCCGCCCCTCCTCCCCCTCCTACTGCAGACGCACGCAAGCGGCCGGCCGCGGTGAGTGTCACCCTTCTCCCCCCGGTCCGGTCCTCACGACTCTCCAACAGCACCACCCCCCCGGTCCTCACAATGGGGGGCCACTGGCTCCTTCCCTCCATGATGAGGTGTTTCACAGCTGGGTTGAGGCGGGTAGGGACAGAGTAGAGACCTTTTGGTGAGGGAAATGACTGGCCTTCACTATCCACCCTCAGAACCTGGGACAACCCAACTCCATTAGGTTGGTGGAGTTGTTTCCAGCTGCGTCACTTTCTGCGCACATTCCCTCCAAAGCAATGTTATGAGCATCCAAAGACACAGTTTGAGGTCCTATGCACTGATTCAGGCTAAGTAAGACATACTTTATCTCAGGTTTATGTGATGCTGGTTTCGACTCCTTACCCCCCGGGTCTCCCAATTTCATAGCAAAATGGGAATCCAAATTAAGGGTCAAGTTCTCCGAAACGCAGATATCTCATATCTGCCTCCTTGCTCATAGCATCTTCATAAGCTCCAAACACCAGGAGGCAGGATACAAGCTTGTGTCCAGATGGTATAGAGTTCCAAAAAGACTGCATGCTATGTATCCCAAAGCTGACATTACCTGTTGGAGGTGTAGGAAGGAGATTGGCTTATTGGTTCCATATTTTTTGGGACTGCGAGGTGCTTAAACCTTTCTGGCATGGGGTGGAGACATAACGAATCAGGTTACTAATTATGAAGAACCCCTGACTCCGCTTTGACTTTGCTACACCTTACTACAACCCCTTTCCCGATTTATAAAAACTCGCTATTAAAATTCTTTATAATTGCAGCGAGGGCATGCATCCCTGAGCTCTGGGGCAAAACTTCTTCTACCATGACTCTCGCAATGGGTTGGCAAGGTCTAATGAGCTGACATATATGGAAGATTTGACTGCCTCTGTACATGACACTCACATGAAATTCTGGAGCACCTGGTGGGACTGGATGGAATTCCAACACACAACTAGATATGGGCTATTACTGGCTGGTGCTGAGGACTGGGACTCGGGCCACTGACTTCTATTTTACCTTGTATCCATTCACTCCCACACCCCCTTCCTCCTCCTTCCTAAACCTATCTGCTCTGCTTCTTTCCCACCCCGCACACTAGCACCCCCGCTCTATTTCTCTAAACTTTCTATTCTTTTCTTTTGCTTACAGTACAAGCATAAGACAATGTCTCAGATGACCGGCACGGTTCAGTAACAATCCTTTGTTTTTGTTTTGTTGGTGCAGATGTGCAGATTTCTATGGTTCCGTCTTCCAGACTATTTCCCAGTTGACTTTATCTATACTCATATGATATCCGCAAATGCAATTTGTACTGTATGAACTTAATACTTTTAATTGCTTGCTCTCGGTAGCAGCTGGGTTTATTCTCAAGTTTCTTGTTTTTTGTATATGTTGTAACTCTTAAATAAAGAATTAAACAAAAAAAATGCCATAGGCTTAGAAAACCTCTGCAGAATTTGAGAAGAGATTTGTGAAGCGCCGTCTGCCCACACAATGTTCCCAACTCCAAACTTCACTGTTGGTGTTTCTGGGGTGATATGCAGTGCTGCGTTTTGGCCTCCAAATATTTTATGCATTATGGCATCCTTCAATTTTGGTCTCATCTGACTAGACAATATTGTCCTAGTATTAGACTTGTCTAAATGTTGTTGAGCAAAATTTAAAGTGCACCTGTCACCAGTTTTGGGAGTTTTAAACCCTTCTCACAACCTTTAACATGATGAAACTTGGGGTTCCTGTAACCGCTATACATCCCCAGACATCTGCCTGCATACCTCAGAATTAGAGTTTTATTCTGTCCTGCGCCATATGCTACTTTCTTTTATGGTCATATGGTCTGCAGATTGCGGTCAGTGCCATTTCGCTTCATCACTACCACTCTTGAGTGTGTGAAAATGGATGACATAGCAACCTCATCCATACAATTCCCAAGCCTCGCGCCTGTGCAGTGGCGCCTCGCTGTGCCCTATTGAAGAGGCAGTGATTCCACTATGCAGGCGCAAGATTTCAGTCTTGCATCGGCCGCACAATGCCCGAAGTCTCACGAGATTCCACTGCACAAGTGCGAGACTTCAGTTTCGCATTAGCCACACAAGTATCTGACGTCTTGCGCCTGCGCAGGTCCATACCTCATTATGCCCTATTGAACAGCCAGTGATTCCACTGCATTTTAGTTTGGTTTATATATACTCAATCATGTGGCAAGGATCGATAATGACTTTTAAGATTGCTACTTCAAATAGGTGGCTCCAGAGTTCTCAAGTCATCTTCCTCTCTTAAGTCTCCTCATACTAGCATGTCAGTCTTGACATGTCTCATTCCAGAAGGGGAAACCTTATCCCCTAGATCCACATTTCTCTGTTCCATATGTGAACTATGTTGAATTCCTTAGTTTGATTGGATTTCATGTGATCTCACAATTCTTCTATATCGCCTACAACCTGCGGTTTCCCCAAATGATAAGTGATCATTAAAGTTTTAATATAGGAGAATGGCTGATCCATAGTGGGTCCTCTTTGGGTTGTGAATATAAGAACCATTTGAATAAAAAAGTATAATAATGTGAATATTTTGCATTCTACACTGATATTTTGGATTAATTCTTGGACTATTTTGGGGGCACATAATGTTTGCAGCCTTTCTTGCATCCCACAAATATTTGACTGTATAGAAAGTAAAAAATAAAACTTACCAAAGCTTTGGTGTGAACATCGTCTTCCTGCTGATGTATCCGGCTTTATCCAGTGCACATAAAATCAGCAGCAACCCGATGGCAAAAATGGCAGCAAATACGGCAATGTAATAGATCTTTGTGCCATCTGTAATAAGAGACAAAATTACATTTTTATCCCAATATATAGATGTCCTGCTGCTTGAACGCCCAACACATCAATACATTTAGTTTGTATAGAAGCCTGGTAGTAATTGCTTTATTTTCCTATAGCTCCTCAACAGTGAAAATTAGTTTTTACATACCGCACATCTGACATGACTGGGCTGTCCACATAAAGCATAGAAAGATTAGGTCCTCCAGAGCAAGGGCCATCGGGAGAGCGGCGGGCATCTCTACCACAACAACCAACCCCCCCATGTGCTCTTCAACCAGTCCATTCTCTCTCTCCGCCTGTGTGCTGTGCTCTCTCCATTGACCTGTCTCCCCCCTGTCTGCACCCTCCCCCCTGTATTCTGTCTCTCTCCCCCCTGTGTGCTGTCTTCTCCCCTCGTGCTCTCTCTTTTGGGCTGTCTTCCCCCATGCACTCCCTCTCCCTGTGGGGGTCACTCTCCTCCCTGTGCTGTCTCACACCTGTGCTGTCCTCTCCCCTCGTGTTCTCTCTCCTTTGAACTGTCTCCCCATGTGCACTCTGCGCTCTCTCTCCCCCTTGTGCGCTCACCCCTCCCCCAGTGCACTAGCCCCCCCCCGTTTGCTCTCTCTTCCCCTTGAATGCTCTATCTTCCCCATGAGCACTCTCTCTTTCCTATGAGCATTTTCTCTGCACCCTTGTGCTGTCTCTGTCACCCTGTGCGCTCCCTCTTCCCCTTTGTCTTTTCTCTTTTCCCCTGTGCACTCTCTCTGCCCCTGTGCGCTCTCTTCCCCCTGTGAGCTGTCTCTGCTCCCCTGTGTGCTGTCTCTCTCAACCCAAAGCATTGTGTTTCTCTCCCCCCTGTACACTTTCCCCCTTGTACTTTGTCTCTGCCTCATGTGCTTCCTCTCTCACCCCATGCTCTGTGTCTTCCCCCATGCACTCTCCCCCTGTCCATTGTCTCTTCCCCTTGTGCGCTGTCTTTCCCCCTGTATGCTCTCTCTCTTCCCTTTTGCTGTCTCTTCCCCCTGTGCACTCTCTCTTCCCCTGTGTGCTGTCTCTGCTTCCTTGTATGCTGTCTCTGCCCCCCTGTGTGCTGACTCTGCCCTCCTTGTGCACTCTCTCTGCCTCTGTGTGCTCTCTTCCCCCTGTGCATTCTCTCCCCCCTGTGCAGTCTGTAACTCCGCAATGTTTCTCCCCTTGTTCTGTTTCTCATCCCATGCTCTGACTCCCCCCCCACCCCCCCGTTCCGTCTCTCACCCCGTTTTCACTTCCCTTCTATGATGTCTCTCCCTTTGTGCTGTCTCTCTCTCCTCCCTGTGCTGTCACTTCCCCCTATGCTTTATCTTGTCCCCATGTGCTCTCTGTCCCCCATGTGCTTAATCTTCCCCCATGCTGTCTCTCCCCCTATGCGGTGAACACAGGCGCAGTTATTGAGGTGGTGATGTTTGCGGCGGTAAGGTTCGGCGATGGCAGCAGCGGTGTGGCGCGTCAGGGATAAGCAGCAATGAAGTGTCTCAGCAGTTTCGGGTTGTGTCGGTGCTGGCCGCTGCTGCATCTTTGGAGGTAGTGCGCAATGGGCCATAACCGCCAGCGGGTGCCATATTTGCACACCCATCACTTCAGTATGCAAGTATGGCTGCTGCGCCACATGATATCAGGACAACTGGACGCTGGAAGTGGCTGAAAGACAGGAGTTCACAGTTATGTAAGAATATATACAGTATATATAAACTGTATATACAGGATGAACCATTTATATGGATGCATCTAAAGAAAATGTGAATGGTTGGTGATATCAACTTCCTGTTTGTTGCACATTAATGTATGGAAGGGGGAAAACCTTTCCAGATGGGTGGTGACCATGGCGGCCATTTTGAAGTTGGCCATTTTGGATCCAACTTTATTTTTTTCAATGGGAAGAGAGTCATGTGACATCAAACTTATTGAGAATTTCATAAGAAAACAATGGTGTGCTTGGTTTTAACATAACTTTATTATTTCATGAGTTATTTACAAGTTTCTCTTTGTTTACAGCCGTTGACATGTTGCAGAGGTTAACACATGAAGAGCAGATATAAATTGTGTTGAAGTCTGATGAACGCAGTACCCGGGTCATTGCAGCAGATTTCAATGCAAGACACTACGAGACCACCCATCTCCCATGCTACAGTCAGCAAACTGCTTGCCAAATTTCATGAAACAAGTTCAGTGTTGGATTTGCCAAAATGTGGACGCAAGAAAACTGTCACTAATGAAGAAACATCCGTGACTGTCCTAGCTTCTTTTGCATCCTCCCCGGCCCAGGAGATGTAGTATAATCAGCCATGTCCCTGTATGGGCAGACACATCCATTGCACAGTACATAGCAGGACACATACACTACAGTTCAAAAGTTTGGGGTCACTTAGAAATTTCCTTATTTTTGAAAGAAAAGCACTTTTTTTTTTCAATGAAGCTAATATTAAATGACTCAGAAATACACTCTATACATTGTTAATGTGGTAAATGACTATTCTAGCTGCAAACATCTGGTTTTTAATGCAATATCTACATAGGTGTATAGAGGCCCATTTCCAACAACCACCACTCCTGTGTTTTAATGGTACATTGTGTTTGCTAACTGTGTAAGAAGGCTAATGGATTTTTAAAAACCCTTAGAAAACCCTTGTACAAGTATGAAAACGGTTTGGCTGATTAGAGAAGCTATAAAATTGACCTTCCTTTGAGCTAGTTGAGACTCTGGAGTATTACATTTGTTTGTTCTATGAAACTCTCAAAATGGCCAGAAAAAGGGAACTTTCATGTGAAACTCGACCATTTATTCTTGTTCTTAGAAATGAAGGCTATTCCATGCAAGAGGTTGCCAATAAACTGAAGATTTCCTACAATGGTGTGTACTACTCCCATCAGAGAGGCCAAACAGGCTCTAACCAGTGTAGAAAGAAGTGGGGGCCCTGCTGCACAACTGAGCAACAAGACAAGTACATTAGAGGCTCTAGTTTGAGAAATTGACGCCTAACAGCTCCTCAACTGACAGCTTCATTAAATAGTACCCGCAAAACGCCAGTGTTAACGTCTACAGTGAAGAGGAGACTCTGGGATGCTGGCCTTCAGGGCAGAGTGGCAAAAAAAGAAGCCATATCTGAGACTGGCTAATAAAAGGAAAAGATTAATATGGGCAAAAGAATACAGACATTAGACAGAGGAAGATTGGGAAAAAAAGTTTTATGGACAGATGAATCAAAGTTTGAGGAGTTTAGATTACGCAAAGACACAGAACAACTGAAGAGAAAATTATTATTTCTAATAAAAATCATTATTTGTAACCTTGTCAATGTCTGGACTATATATACTATTCCTTCTGCAACTCATTGGATAAATAAAAGTATGGGCTTCCATGGCAAACACAAAATTGGGTGACCCAAACTTTTGAACAGTAGTGTGTATAAGATTATCTCAGCACAGAAACATTTATTTTAGACACATCAATTTGTGGAAATATTATTATTCTACTGATTAAAATCAATTTTAAGATTAACTTTGTTCGTGGGAAAACCCCTTTAACCTCGATGTTGTATTCACCTTTCTGGCTCTATGGACCCATGGGATCATACAGTATAGATGTTTTTTGAGATTTTTGCCCTGCAGAGAGCGGTAAATCTTCAGTTATGCTTGATGATGTTACATCTCTACACCGGCGCAGACTTCTTAGGCCCCTTTCACATCAGCGTTTTTTTTAAATCGCGGCAGATGCGGCTGACCGCGTTTTTTTTTCGCGGCCGCACCTGCCGCAAGTGCCAAAACCACAGTTGCCGCACCTGCCGCAAGCCCACCTATACATTGTATGGCATTTACCGCAACTGTGCCGCAACCGTGCGCAAGTGCAGCCGGTATGCGGTAATCGCGGCAGATGCGTTTTTTTCACCGCATCTGCCGCGATTTCAAAATAACGCTGATGTGAAAGGGGCCTTACACAGTTTGCCTATTTTATACCTAGGGGGTCACATTCTGTGATCACTTAATTTCCAGGGTATAATACATTAAATACTGCTCACCTTTCTTTTGTCCTCCTTTAGTGACCACACATTTCATTGGAGACGGCACTTGTTTATAGTTCATGATACCAGTTATACTCACGGACACACAATAATTGGTATTGGGAAGCAGAGAGGATATTTGTGTGGTGTAACGTTCTTCAGAAGTTCTTTGTTTTATAGGAGCCTGTGATTTGCAATACGGCATTAATGGTATAAACATTCAGCAGTGCTCAACATTGTACTAAATACATAGGGTTAAGAATATGGAAGATATTAATCATTCATAAATCCCCAAGATATTTCTATTAGTTATTAGCCATAGATAGGTTTGTATCTGTTAACTGCCCACATCACCCAACATATTTCTATAGTTATTAGGCATAGATAGTTTTGCATCTGTTATTTGCACACATCACCTCTCCACACTTAGGACCCCGTCACACTGAGCAACGCTCCAGCAATCCCGACAGCGATAACGACCTGGCAGGGATCGCTGGAGCGTCGCTACCTGGTCGCTGGGGAGGTTTCAACCAGGCAGATCTCCTCAGGGACCAGGGAGCCACCTCCCACATCGCTGGAAGCGAGAGGACGCTGGTAACTATGATAAACACCGGATATCCAGACAGCGCGCACTGCCTGGATACCCGGTGTTTATCATAGTTACCAGCGTCCTCCCTGCTTAGCGTTGGTAATCATGATAAACACTGGGCATCTAGGCAGCACGCGCTGTCTGGATACCCAGTGTTTATCATAGTTACCAGCCTGTGAGATCACTGATCGTTGGTCTCTCGCTGTCACACGCAGGGATGTGTGCTGACCAACGGGAGACCAAGAGCCAAAAAATGGTCCTGAGCCCTTTGCAGCGATCAGCGACCTCATAGCAGGGGCCTGATCGCTGCTAGATGTCACACATAGCGACATCGCTGGGTAGATCGCTGTTACGTCACAAAACCTGTGACGTATCAGCGATTTCGCTAGCGATCTAGCTACCGTATGTGCGATGGGGGCTTTACCCCTATTTTTGCCAGAGACAAATTGGTCTCCCCGGCAGCAGGAAGTTTCATTTTTTAATTAAAACTCAGCAAGACTTCCCTAGTTGTACCTCTGGCCTCCTCCTGGGTCCAACTGTTAAGCACCTGTCATAACGAGATCGCAAGCGAGATCGTTGTAACGTCACAGATTTTGTGACATAACAGCGATCTCGCTAACGCTCTCACTACATGTGACACTTAGCAGCAGCGATCAGGCCCCTGCTGTGAAATCGCTGATCGATACAAAGTGCTCTGGGTCATTTTTTTGGTTGTTGCACTACCGCTGGGAACGCTGCATCGCTGTGTTTGAAAGGGACAACGACCAACGATCTCAATACTTCGCCCGAGAGATTTCCCTTCCCAACGACCTCCTATCATTCCGGATTATTGCTGAAGTCGCTGGTGAGGTCTGTCTGTTTGACATCTCACCAGCGATCCCAAAGTGACGTACCAGCGATCCCTACAGGTCGTATCATTGTTGGAATCGAGGCTGCGTCGCTACGTGTGACGGGACCTTTACTCACAGGAAGATAGTTTTACAGCTCTGGAAGAAATAAGGGTGGGCAAAGCTGCTAAATTCCCTTACAAGTGCAAACTCACTGGCACCGTCATATTAATAAGAACTATGGTAATATCGTATGTCTTAGTCCTACACAAATCATATCTCTGAACATGACAAAGAGTTGCACACCAACATCAGTCTCAAATCATTCTAGCAACCAGGGATAGGGGGATACAGAGAACGGTTAAAATAAGCCAGCTAGAGAAACCGTATTTGGTCTCTGAGCATAGAATGAATACAGCTGGATCCAATGGAACCAGAACCCTTTATCTTAGCCATCCCTGTGGAAAGTTAAAATCCATAGTAGCTTCTGGTATTTGTTTGCTCAAAGACAGAGGGGAGGGAAGTCTAGTGCAGCCCAGGGGTGGACAGAGACTGACAACCTAGGAGTTAAAAATGACCTACCCCATTTCTCAGTGTTCACTTTTGGTGGGAGGACACATCGTTGTGTATTGTGCTGGAAGGAATCAAGTAAAGAACCCCAGCTCAACAGCGCCTTCCATGTGCCGAGTCAGTGACCAAGACAGCCACAAGAAACCGGCAACTGATTACAATTGCATATATCTTTTGTATCCTACACCCGCTTCAATGCGCAGGCGCGAGTGCATCCGTCACTCAAGCGCTGATCACAGGAGGGGCAGGAATTTTAAAAAGTACAGGGTGAGTTTGCAGCACGGAGGGGTGGTGAGAACATCATCCATCAGGACCATATAGCAGCCTCCCGGACCTATTAGGAGGCCAGCAATGGACACAATAAAAGTTATTTTCTGAGGTATGAGGGGTCAGTCTGGGCACATAGAGGGGTTACTAGAACCCCATTTACATTACGTGTAAGCTGGTAGGCACAGCTTAAAATGCCCAAAGGGGGTGACAGATTCCTGTTAAAGTGGGTTAGCAAATGGAAAAGCACCTTGTAAGAGCATGATGGACCTGCTCATATATGTATTACTTGCCTAAATGAATAACCACCGTGTAATGCTACATTTTCCTTGTAGCTTCCTCTGTGTGGCCAAACTTGAGGCAATTTAATAGGAGCTTAGATTTGTCTTATTAATCTTCGTGCACATGACGTTTTTTTAGACCCTGGTGCTGAATCTTTGGATTGTTTTTGTTCTTTTTTATGGCAGCTTTTCCTTTTACTGTAGTTGTCTATATAAATCAGTCAACGACTTCAAAATGAAAACAACCTGAATAATGACCAGTCACTTCTCTATTCAGCATTTTTAGGTGCTTTTTTGCACATGCACTTAGACCACCAGTTGTGACTTTCTATTTGTGGAATAACCCTTTAAAGGGACTTTGTCCGGTCATTTTGTAGTATGATACTAATAGTACCCTTGAATGGTGCTCAGATAGACCTTTATGAATATGTCAAAATCATTCATGTACCCTGTGTAGTTCATTTACTATAAGCACCTGCACACCCAGCAGGCAGCTGTAAAAGTAATTGACCTGACTCATAAGAGTCACATCATGTAAATGTTATTTAAATATCCACGCCTATCCAGGCTGGTGTTCTGTCCCTCCCTCTGTGCTGAAGTTCCACTGAAAATCTCAGGCTTCTGCAGGCTGCTGGGGAGGGGGTTGAGAGGGGGGGAGGTGTTTGTCTTACAACTCTTGTAGTAACATCACTAGCCTGTGCTGCCTGTGAGAGATTTAACATTTGTTTTCCTACATAAATGTAATGTGTGTATCTGCTGAGCAAATAATCAAATGTTCTTATACTCAAAGAGAAATATCTCAGAGCACACACTACACACATGCCTCAGATACACACAATGAAGATGTCAGATGTGCATCTGCTAAGAGGACACACCTCCTCCCCCCTCCTTTCTCCTATGTCTGCAATGAGTCCCTGCACATAGAGAGACGACCATACAGATCAGAGGAAGCCAGGGAGGTGATGCATGAATATGCATTCTTTGGGGAGTGTGCAGCAGAAAACCAAATGATCACTCACTGTGATTGACAGAAGGAATTAATCTTTTATTTGAAGTTTACACAGGATAGGAGGGAAGAATAAATAGTAGAAATACACAAATATAGAGAGTTTAGAGAAAGAAATTAGAATATGATAGCTGTGGATTTTTCACCTGACAGATTCCCTTTAATTAATGAATGAATAGATGGTGTTCAATAGATTGTACTTACATTCAGTGGTGGCACCAGGTGAATCAGATAATCCATTTTAACAAAAACATCTCTTCTCAGCATTGTGACATTACGCTGTTCCTTCTCACTCCACAGGTAAGAGATTGGGGGCCGAATAGAAAGTTCAATGCAACTATCACATGCCGCAATGTCCACTATGGGAGGACCCACTATAGCTGAGATAAAATGTATGTTATGAGGAAGGAATTTATACCAAATTTAGTCGGGAATCAGTGGATCATCAATTCTATAATAAAATCACAATGTGCATTGATATACAGATGTATCTCAATGAAATAAATTACCTTTTTGATGATATTCTATTTCAGTAATGCAATGCATGAAGTGAAACACATATATACGAGAGTCATTACACACAGAGTATGCAAATGGAGTCCGTGGAGCCTCGATTAAGAGTCTCACACACGGGACTAGCCAGATATCCCTCCAGGTAATGTAATGTATTAGTATGAGCGTATTATACAGTATATGCAGTTAGGTCTAGAAATATTTGGACAGTGACGAGTTTTGGCATTTTTGATTTTTTCCAAAACATATTCAAGATGCAGTTATATAATCAATTTTGGCTTAAAGTGACGACCCTCAGCTTTAATTCGAGAGAATTCACATCCTAATTGTAGTAAGGGTCTAGGAATTACAGCTCTTTAATATGTAGCTGCCTCTTTTTTAAGGGACCAAAGGGAATTGGACATTAATGTCAAAATCTCTTTAATGAGCTGTATGGGCTATTTCCCCGTTAATCCATCATCAACCGAGCAGGTAAAGGTCAAAATTATTCTTTGGACAGATGAAACTAAGATCAACATGGACCAGAATGATGGAAAAAAGTATGGAGAAGTCTTCCCCGGGTCTGTTCCGGTCTATCAAATGCCGCGGTCTTTCACAGTTCTTTACACATCCTGTAGCCTGGCAGTGTGCTGTCAGACCTTAGGTTGCACCAGGAACAGCTCCCCTGTCTGCCCAAGTACAGTGGTGTGAAAAAGTGTTTACCCCCTTCCTGATTTATTATTTTTTGGCATGTTTGTCACACTTAAATGTTTCAGATCACCAAATTTATATATTAGAGACAATAACACAAGTAAACAAAAGATGCAGTTTATAAATGAAGGTCTTTATTATTAAGGGAAAAAAGAAATCCAAACCTACAATGTCCTGTGTGAAAAATTAATTGCCCCTCCCCACACTTCAAAAATAAATTAACTGTGTGATGCTGAGTTCAATTTCCCTAACCACACCCAGGCCTGATTACTGCCACACCTGTTATCTTTTTTTTTTTTTTTAAATCAGATAAATTTTATTAGAATCAGCAAGGAATAACAAAGCATAATACAATCCTTCACAATGTCAATTTTTCCCCCTTGTATAAACCTCCCAAAAACTGTCCCCCTCCCCACACAAAACAACAACCCCCCGCTTTTCCCTTACCCAGGCTAGACAACAATCAATCTATTCCAAATACTAACATGCTCCCATACATTTAGTGTTGACAGTGTTCTCACTAGTATCAAGCTGTACCGTTATATCGTACTTATCAGTTATCATATTAGACTGGCGTCTGCCAGAGACAGCACAATTATTTCCACGGTGCCCAGAGGCGGTCCAGGTATTTAGCATTTTTCCTCTTAAAGTATATTTTTTCTTCCATTTTAATCACATAAGAGACTTGTCTAATAAACTCCTGCCTGGAGGGTGTTTCCTCCAAGATCCAATATTTGGCAATGAGTTTCCTGGCTATGTACAGGAGGCGAGCTATGGCTATCTTCCCCATAGAGTCTACTTCTATTTCCTCCACATACCCCAGTATGCAGACCACCAGGTCTCGCGGAATTACACAATGATATTTCCCTTCTATTAGGGTGAGGATTACAATCCAGAAGGATGCGAGGCGTGGACACTCCCAGATCATGTGCAGGATGCCCGCACCTTCTAGACTACATCTTGGACATTCTGAGTCTGACCGCAGCCCAATCCTGTGCAGAAAGACTGGGGACCGGTATGCCCTGTGAACAAGCAAGAGCTGGGACATTCTACCTGGTTCACTTAAAGATAATTTTGGGATGTACTCTAAAATTGTGTTCCATTTATCCTCAGACAGAATTCCCACATCCCTTTCCCACCTCACCTTCGCTTTCACAGGATGTTGCAGAAGGAATGTATGCAATAGGTCAGCATAGATTGAGGAAATCACCCCCTTCGATCTTCCAGACATGCAAATGTAGTCCAGTACAATATCGGTCAGTATGCACAAATTCCTTACTTTACTCTGTTTATGATATGCATGTTTAACCTGTGCATACTGAAAGCCATGCCTATCCGTCAGACTGAATTCTGACTTCAAGGATTCAAATGATTTGAGGCCATGTCGGTCGATCACCTGATTTAAGCATACTATCCCTCTGCAAGTCCATTCCCTCAATTCTCCCATTTTATAGAATTCTCCAAGATGCATATTATTCCAGATTGGGGTATACACCGTCGCCCCGTTGACCCCCCTGAGAGTCTTCACCTTCGTCCACAGTCTGTGCACCAGGTCAAACGTCGGACACCTCCTACCGGCCCTCCCAAACAGACCCATCTCTAAACCCTGTACCAACGGGCGTCTATTAATGTAATTTTCCAGAATAGCCTGAAGCGAGCCTTCTCTCGCCCCGTCCACCCATCCCCTCAGATGTTGGGCCTGAGCAGCTAGGAAATAAATCCAAGGGTTGGGCAGGGCAAGACCTCCCTCCTCTTTGGGTCGCTGCAAAGTCTCCAATTTAATTCTCGGTTGTTTGCCTCCCCAAACCAGATCCCTAAAAATTGCTGTAATACGCTGGAACAT
Organism: Allobates femoralis; assembly: GCA_033576535.1. Classification (NCBI taxonomy): domain Eukaryota; kingdom Metazoa; phylum Chordata; class Amphibia; order Anura; family Aromobatidae; genus Allobates; species Allobates femoralis. The sequence goes on along the minus strand of JARQOC010000002.1, from coordinate 45,874,903 downwards.
TGCCTGTGGAATCCACACAGGGGAGTTGTGTAAAACATAAAGTAACTTTGGCATTAACACCATCTTAATCAGATTGGTGCGACCCACCGCCGATAGGGGCAGCCTACTCCACGTGTCCGCCTTAGCTTTCAGAAGCCCAATTATCGGCCGCACATTAAGATCTAGAAATTCCTTAATCGGTGCTGCAATCTGAATACCTAGGTATTTAAACACTTTCACTCTTTTTAAAAGCGTATGGGCCACCTCCTCCACACTTCGATCCTCCACACTGTCCACCTCCATCAAATGTGACTTACCCCAGTTAATCTGGAGACCAGACAGATGTCCAAAGCTATCCACTATGTCCATGGCATTAGTCAGAGAGTCCTTCGAGTCTTGTAAGAATAGCAGAATGTCGTCAGCATACAGGGCTACCCTCTCCTCCACCGAACCATATCTAAATCCAGTAATCGAATTAGTTTGTCTCAATACCGCCGCCAACGGCTCAATGGCCAGGGCAAACAGTAACGGGGAGAGAGGGCAGCCCTGTCTGGTCCCCCTCGTCAGACTGAATCTATCCGTCCTACCTCCGTTCACCCTAATCCGGGCCAGCGGGGAAGAGTACAGCAACCGCACCCATGTTGTGAACACCGGACCAAAACCCATATGATGCATGACCCGCCAGAGATACTCCCACTCCACACTGTCGAATGCCTTGTGTGCATCAAGGGACACCACCTCTCTGTGGCCAGAATTATCAGCAGCCATCTGAATATTCAGAAACAGCCGACGTAAGTTAATGGCAGTCGATCTGTCCGGCATGAATCCAGTCTGGTGCGGATGCACCACACCAGTAATCACCCGAGTCAGCCGGCCCGACAGTACCTTGGCCAACAACTTGACATCAGTCGACAGTAGAGATATGGGTCTGTACGAGTCTGGCTTCGTGACATCCTTGTTTTCTTTGGGTATAACCACTATGGTCGCCTCCCTCATAGACTGAGGCAATTGTCCCTCCTCCATAGCCGTCTGTAGAACCTCCCGCAGTCTGGGTAGCATCACCTCCCCCAGAAGCTTATATACTTCTACCGGCAACCCATCCGCCCCAGGAGCCTTGTTATTAGTCATGGATGCCATGGCGTCTTCTAGTTCCTCCAACGTCAGTGGTCCCTCTAAACTATCCCGGTCCAGGGCACTCAGCCTGGGCAGGTCAGCGCTAAGCAGAAAACTGTCAATGGCGTCACTAGGTACCCCAAGTTTGGATGTGTATAAGTCGCGGTAGTACTCCTCAAATATCTGCAGGATCCCCTCTGAGTCCGTTGTCAGAGGACCGTCCGGACGAGATAGCCCATAGACATAGCTCGATGTTCTCTGAGCCGCCACTATAGTGGACAGCAGGTGTCCTACCTTCTCGCCTTCCTCAAAAAAGGTTGTCTTTTGAAATTCTCTCTTCATCTCCGCCTTAGCCAAAAACAAGCTGTCCACCTCCTCCTGAGCTTTCCTCATTTTCTGCTGTGCCTCGGCGGTGGGCCCCACCATCAACTCCTCCTCTGCTCTTCTCAGAGTATCCAATGCTCCAGCTTCTGCTTCTCTACTCCGGGTCTTACATCTTGATATTTCCCTTATCAATAACCCACGCAAGAACGCCTTGGCAGTGTCCCACACCATTCCTGCCCCTGTACTACCCACATTGTGTAGAAAAAATTCTTCCATCTCCTCAGCTATTTTGGGCATGTCTATCTTATCCAACCATACGGGATGTACCTTCCATTCCCCACCTGATCGCATTCCACCCGCTCCCATCTGCAACTCCACCAGCAAAGGGCCATGATCAGAGATGACCCGGGGCAAGTACGCAACCCCAACAACTCTAGAGTCCAGCAGCATGTTCCCTATAGCCAGATCTATTCGAGACATAGAACTGTGCGAGGAGGAGTAGCAAGAGTACCTCCTCACCCCAACATTCCTCACTCTCCACAGGTCCACCAATCCCATTTCTCCCATAAATCTAGCAAATTGTGTCTCCTCGTCTCCCGTGTGTCCACTATGGGTCCTGCCACATCTGTCCCACCGTACATTCATGACATTATTAAAGTCTCCAATGAAGAGAATAGGAACTCCAGCCCAGCGCCTGGTCAGGTCTATGATTTCCTGCAGTTTTGCTCTGTTGTACGGCGGCGGGAAGTAAACCGCCACCACACAAAGCAGCCTCCCATACACCTTACACACCAAGAAGACATACTGCCCTTCTTTGTCCAGTTTAACCTCCACCTCCTCAAACGGTACCAGAGTATGCACCAGTATCGACACCCCTCTCGCATATGTAGAGTATGTAGCATGATATGTCCTCTGGAGCCATGTTCTAGCCAGGACCCCAGTGTTTCCTTTGGTCAGATGAGTTTCCATGAGACATATCAAGGAGGGTTTAGAAGTCATGGCATAGCGCAGAGTAGCTGCCCTCTTACCCCTGTCCGTCAGTCCCCTCACATTCCAGCTCAATATTTTAAGTTTCTCCGCCATCCTGTTCTCGGTCGAATAGTTTCCCACAACTTGGAACATGCAGATCAAAAACACACCATCGCTCCCTAGCCTTTCCCCTCCCCTCCCCTCCCTCTATCTCAGAACAATCCCCCCCCCAATCCCTATCCCATTGAGCCACCCCACCCAACGTTTTACCCTCTCACGTCTCCTCAACCTCGTTTATCGTTATCACCCTCTCTAGCAGAGAGTGGGGGAATACCACCAGCCAATACGTTATGCAACGTAACACAACTGTAACAATTGTTTAAAACGTAACCGTTATCTCAACCAAGGCCTCTCCCGCCTTTTGCTTTGAACTATGGAAAAGAAAGTCATTTTCCTCAACTCTTTGCCGTGACCGGGCCGCATAAGTTTCTAATGTCCCGTAACACCTGCAAAAATAAGAGAACAAGAATACACAGGAACCCATGCACCAATATTTCAACTCTCCTTATAGTCCCGGACTCTTCTGCTATTCTTTTCGATCCACTCCATGGCCTCCTCAGGGGACTGCAAGAAGTGGACTTTACCCAGCGCAACTAGTCTGAGTTTAGCTGGGTACATCATAGAATATTTCAGGCCCATGTCTCTCAGCTTCCGCTTTACATCAGAAAATCTCATCCGCAGTTTTTGGACCGTAGAGGAGTAATCCGAATAAAAGGAGATATGTTGTCCATCAATTGTCAAATCGTGGACATCTCTAGCCTTGCGGAGTATAGTGTCTCTGTCCCTGTAATTCAACAGTCTGGCCAGCATGGCTCGGGGGGGAGCACCCGGAGGCTGCGGTCTCAGTGGGATCCTATGGGCTCTCTCCACCACGAAGACTTTGGACAGAACATTTGCTCCGAATTTAGACATTATCCACTGCTCAATAAATTCTGTTGGATTGGCCCCTTCCGCCTTTTCAGGGACCCCCACAATCTTAACATTGTTCCGGCGTGATCTATTCTCGAGATCATCATTCTTGGCCAGAACCTCAGCAAGCTGTTTGTCAAATTTAGATTGATTCATCTGCAAAGTCACTATGTTATCTTCTGCATTGCCCACACGTTCCTCCACCTCTCCTGTGCGTACCTCAGCCTTCTGCATAGCTGCCTTAATCCCAGTAATCTCAGCATGAATCCCTGAGACCTGGTGAGTCAGTGTAGTTAAACTGTGTTTGCAATATGACACCACAGCAAAAATGTCCCTTAGTGAAGGCTCTCCTTGCACACTGCTCAATGCATCCACTGTGTCAGCAGCGATTGCTGCCTGCTGTGCAGCCTGGATGTCAGCCTCCTGGCTCTCCAAGTCACTGTCCTGCATCTCCACCTCTGCTCCAGCCCCAGCTCCAGTGTCCCCCTCCATACCTCCAGCGTCTGCTCTCCCCTCCATCTCTCTCTCATCAACTTCTCCAGGCAAGCAGCTGCAGTCTGTCTTCTAGCACATGCAGAATTAGCTCGTGCTGCATCCTCCTGAGCCTCTCCACCATCTTGGCTTCTTCCTCCTCTGCCTGCACCTGGATCTCGCTGCCGTGTGCGGGTCATCTCGGGCTCCTGCAGCTCCAGGCCTGCTCCCAGCACCAACAGCAAAGTACCAGCAATGTTTCTGAGCACTTTGGGATCTCTGCAGGACCAGCCACCGGCAGAATCAGTGTGTGTCGGCAGGAGAGACCTCACACACACGTCCTCTCACATTGCAGGCTAGGCACCGCCCCCCGCCACACCTGTTATCAATCAAGAAATCACTTAAATAGGACCTGCCTGACAAAGTGAAGTAGACCAAAAGATCCTCAAAAGCTAGACATCATGCCGCAAATAAAAAATTCAGGAACAAATGAGAAACAAAGTAATTGAGATCTATCAGTCTGGAAAGGGTTATAAAGCAATGTCTAAAGCTTTGGTACTCTAGCGGACCCCAGTGTCAGTCATTATCCTTAAATGGCGAAAACATGGAACAGTGGTGAACCTTCCAGGAGTGGTCGGCTGACCAAAATTCCCCCAGATCACAGGGACGACTCATCCAAGAGGTGACAAAAGACTCCACAACAACATCCAAAGATCTACAGGACTAACTTGCCTCAGTTAAGGCCACCATAAGAAAGTGACTTGGCCAAAATAACCGCATGGCAGAGATTCAAGATGAAAACCACTGCTTAGCAAAAAGAATATAAAGGCTCATTTCAGATTTGCTAGAAAACATCTTGATGATCCTCAAGACTTTTGGAAGAATACTCTGTGGACTGATGAGACAAAAGTTGAACTTTTTGGAGGGTAAATGTCCCATTACATCTGGTGTAAAAGTAGCACAGCATTTCAGAAAAGGAATATCATACCAACAGTAAAGTATGGTGGAGGTAGTGTGATGGTCTGGGCTGTTTTGCTGCTTCAGGACCGGTAAGACTTACTGTTTGAAATGGAACCATGACTTCTGCATTCTACCAAAGTATCTTAAGAGAGACCTTAAGCTGAAGCGAACTTGGGTTATGCAGGAGGACAATGACCTAAAACACACCAGTAAGTCACCTCTGAATGGCCTAAGGAAAACAAAATTAAGACTTTGGAGTGTCCCAGTCCTGACCTTAATCCTATTGAGATGCTGTGGCCGTTCCTTTAGAAGGCGGTTGATGCTCAGAAACCTTCCAATGTGGCTGAATTACAGCAATCCTGTAAAGATGAGTGGCCATAACGCCTCCAGAGTGTTGTAAAAGACTCATTACCAGTTATTGCAAACGCTTGATTGCAGTTTTTGCTGCTAAGGGTGGCCCAACCAGCGATTAGGTTTAGGGGGCAATCACTTATTCACATAGGGCCCTTTAGGTTTGGATTTCTTTTCTCTTAATAATAAAGACCTTCTTTTATAAAATACATTTAGTGTTTAGTTGTGTTATCTTTGTGTCATATTTTAATTTGTTTAATGATCTGAAACATTCAGGTATGACAAACATGCAAAAGAATAAGAAGTCAGGAAGGGGGGGTAAAGACTTTTTCACACTGTGAACCTCCTCCCAGAGTGGTTTAGTCTCAACCATTAAACCTACCTGCGCTGGACCAAATACATGTCAGACATCATAAACACATTAAATCATATTTAAAACAATGCATTACATTACACAATATCATATTTTGTTCAAAGGGGAGAGGACAGGACTTCCACTTCCTTACACTCGTGAAGAGGGAGTTTGACATAACGAGAGGAGGCCCGGACACGTGTCCTACACTGAAGTCCTTTGCTGCACAGTTCATCCCGATTTTACTTACTGTTTGTTTTTGGATTTAGAGGAATTGGATAAACTGATAAGTTTGATCTTTTGTCTTGAGTAAAACTTTGGACTCCGGGTTGATATTCTGATAAAATATCTGTGAAATGTTTCGTCAGGTCACAGCGTCGTTCCGTGATATTCAAGCAATTTATTGCAGGAACAAAACGACTGCTGTAAAAGAAAAAAAAAAGGCTGTGAGGTCAGGAATAACTTTTTTGAACACAGTTGCAAAGGCCGTTTTCTGTCTTTTCCAAGAAAACAAAAGTTTAAAGTGTAAATGTCATTTCAATGAAAAAAATAAAAACAATTGTTTGAAATGACATTTACACTTTAAATTTTAGTTTTCTTGGAAAAGACAGAAAACAGCCTTCACAACTGCACTGGTTGTTAATGACGGGTCACACAACAGCTAAGATAATGCTTTTTTTGTGCCATGTGACTTATTTTCTCAACTTGGCCAGGATTTGATAGGGAGCAGGGCAATGTGACAGTGGAGAAGGGACAAGAGAGATCCTGAGCTGTGTGGAAAGACAGAATCAGATGACTGATCAGAAGCATATCCCATGCTGTATGTAAATGAGTTGTTAAGGGTCTGATGGGGTGCGGCACACTTCAGTTTGAGCCGATCTTATGCCTGGAAATCATGCCCTGCTACGTTGAAAACGCCACCCCTCCTGTGTATGTATGTGAATGACATACAGTGTCATTCACAGCTCTCGTGCCTGCGCAGTGGCACATGTCACTGTGCTCTATAGAATCTAACAGTGCCCAAAGTCTGCAAGATTGTATTTCAGCTGGCATGGCACATGTATGTGTTTATTAAAGTCGCACAGTGCTCAAGTCTCACGAGAACCATGTGCAGGAGCGGAGTTTCCAAATCTCACGAGACATCGGGCACTGTGTAGCTTCAATAGAGCACAGTGACACGTGCCACTGCGCAGGCGCGAGAGCTGTGAATGTCGCTGTATGTCAGGAGGGGCAGCGTTTTCCATGCAGCAGAGTGGCTCAACTGAAGTGGGCCACACCACATCAGATTCTTAAGAACTCATTTACAACCCCTGGCAAAAATGATGAATCACCTGGCTCGGAGGATGTTCATTCAGTTGTTTAATTTTGTAGAAAAAAAGCAGATCACGACATGCACAAAACTAAAGTCATTGCAAATGGCAACTCTCTGCCTTGAAGAAACACTAAAGAATCTTGAATAAAAAATGTGCTAGCCAGTAGTGGTACTTTTGTAGACCAAGCGAGGGTATAAAATTATGGAATCACTTCATTATGAGGAAAAAATTATGGAATCATGTACAAACATACAAACAAACAAAAACACCTCAAATACATCTATTTTACTTTGTTGCACCACCTCCTGGCTTTTATAACGCTTGCAGTCTCTGAGGCATTGGACTTAATGAGTGACAAACAGTTACTCACATCAATTGGCTCCAAATTCTCTGACTGCTGTTGCCAATCAGCTTTGCAGTTGGTGCCTTGTCATGACCATTTTCTTCAACTCCACCTAAGATTTTCAATTGGATGAGATCCGGACTATTTGCAGGCCATGGCATTGACCTTATGGTCTGCTTTCAAGGAATGTTTTCACAGTATTTGCTCTATGGCAGATGCATTATCATCTTGATAAAAGATTTCATCATTCCAAACATCCTTTAAATTGATGGGATAAGAAAAGTGTCCAAAATATCAATGTAAACTTAGGCATTTATTGAAGATGTAATGACAGCCATCTCCCCAGTGCCTTTACCTGACATGCAGCCCTATATCATTAATGACTGTGGAAATTTGCATGTTCTCTTCATCTCTTCATCTTTATAAATCTAATTGGAACGACACCAAACAAAAGTTCCAGCATCATCACCTTGCCCAATGCAGATTCGCAATTCATCACTGAATATGACTTTAATCCAGTCATCCACAGTCCACGATTGCTTTTCCTTAGCCCATTGTAACCTTGTTTTTTTCTGTTTAGGTGTTAATGATGACTTATGTTTAGCTTTTCTGTATGTAAATCCCATTTCCTTTAGGCGGTTTCTTACAGTTCGGTCACAGACATTGACTCCATTCGTTCCTCATTTGTTTTGTTGAGCATTTCCTGTTTTGGAGACATATTGCTTTAAGTTTCTGGTCTTGATGCTTTGATGTCTTCCTTGGTCTACCAGTATGTTTCCCTTTAACAACCTTCCCATGTTGTTTGTATTTGGACCAAATTTTAGACACAGCTGACTGTGAACAACCAACATCTTTTGCAACATTGCATGTTGATTTACCATCTTTTAATAGTTTGATAATCCTCTCCTTTGTTTCAATTGACATCTCTCGTGTTGGAGCCATGATTGATGTCAGTCCACTTGGTGCAACAGCACTCCAAGGTGTGATCACTCCTTTTTAGATGCAGAGTAACGAGAAGATATTATTTGATGCAGGTTTTAGTTTTGGGAGTGAAAATTTACAGGATGTTTCCATAATTTTTTCTTCAGAATTGAGTGATTCCATAATTTTTTCCCTCTGCTTGGTCTACAAAAGTAACTGTTACTGGCTAGCACATTTTTTTGTCAAGATTTCTTTTAGCGTTTCTTCAAGGCAGAGAGTTGCCATTTGAAATGATTTTGTGCAATGTCTGTGATCTGCTTTTTTTCTACAAAATTAAACAACTGAATGGACAAGTGATTCCACAATTTTTGCCAGGGGTTGTACTTATAGCGCGGGACACATTCAATGTCATTTTATGAGGTGTTCGGGGGATGTCTGGGGATATAAAGTGGTTACCATAACCCCAATTACTGTATTATAAAGGTGGTGGGCACAGTTTATAACACCCAAAACAGGTGACAGGTTCACTTTAAAAAAAGAATACATTCATTAACTTATACAGTCACATTAGGATTCCCGATAGATCTTCTTTAGACATTCACAATAAACAGATTTTCTCAGAACTTACTAGTCTTTGGAGTATAAGACTTGATAGTAGATAAGAGGTTCATCATTTGGTTCTACCCAGGTCAAGATATGCTGAAAGTTTTGAGAGAAGAGGCTGAGGTTTGTCGGAGGTTGGAGGAACACGGATACTGTACATGGAAATGAGAAATATTTCGATCATTAGTTATTGGGGGAAATAATTAATCAATTGAATCAAGAAAAATCTGCTGAGAAAGGATCTAACACATACCCAACAGAGGCTGAAGACATAGGTATAGTAATGATTGTAGTCCAGTCATCTCTGGAACCACCACTAGATCTATGGGAAAAGAATAGGAATATTGTATTATATTAGAGCGTCATCAGAGAACAATTGCTTTTCCCCTTAGGAAGACAGAAACCGAGGTTCGGTTGATCTGAATGTTGCTAAATGTTTTATCTGTCAAAGAAAGTGAAGTCTAAAAGTTCAATCAAGAGGTCTTTGGAAAATGTAGTTGTGTATATACTGTATGGGTTTAATAATTGTTATGGGCTCACCTGATGAGGTGGATTTTCTAAGCTGTATGTCAGGATGAGCATAAAGAAGAATCAATGGCAAATGGATCAATGAGGACTGCGTATGGCAGGCACAAAAACATAGCAGGATGCACCAAAACATACAAGAGTGCACACATGTATCCAGGACCTGCAGCAGTGTTGTAGAGGAATTAGACAGCAGAGCCAATGCACAAGTGAACAAGTCTGTAGGACTGTGTTCACACCACAGGAAAGCCAGATCACAAAAAAACTGTATAACAAACGTGTAGAAATACTCTGCTGTAATAGGTAATAATAAAGAGCTAATGCTGATGGAAAACAGTGTTAATAACAGGGTACTTAGTTAATACTTTTTTTGCAAAAAATGTACGGAGCCGTTCTAACCGGCATCAAGGTAATCCATATCAGAAAGGTCCCTATCCAACTTATTTAAAACCTGATCCTATGTACAATACCTATGGATGCAGGATACAGAAGGGCCAATATGGACATGCTGCAGAAGATGGCATTTCAAAGCCATTCTACCAACGTCAAAGTAACCCATATCAGAATGGTCCCTAACTTATTCAAAACCTGATCCTATGTACAATACCTATGGATGCAGGATACAAAAGGGCCAGAGTCCAATATGGACATGCTGCAGAAGACAGCAATATCCAGGGAGGAGACACAGCACAAGGGGAGAGAGAGCACACAGGGGAAATACAGAGCGCACAGGAGGAAGAGAGAGTATGTGCACTCTCTCTTCCCCTGTGCGCTCTCTCCCCCTGCTGCTGCTACCCGTGTCGACATGTTCTCCCATTGGCCTTCCACTCTGTAATGCAGACTAGCACCGTGGCACCTCAGCATGCAGGGGAAAGAGACATCACAGTGCAAATTGGAGGGACAGAGTGCTCACAGGGGAAGAGCACAAAGAAGTAGAGAAAGCACAAGGGGACTGTGCACAGGGGAGAGAGACAGCACAAAGGAAGAGAGTGCGCACAGGCAGAAGAGAGTTCATAGGGGGAGAGACAGTACAAGAGTAGAGAGAGCACACATTGGGAGAGACCGCTCAGGGGGGAGAGATAGTACAAGGGGGGGGGAGAACACGGGGAGAGACAGCACAAGGGGAGAGAGAGGACAAAGGAAGAGAGAGCACATAGGAGGAAGAGAAAAAACAAGGGGAGAAAGAGCGCACTGGGGGGAGACAGTATGAGGGGAGTGAGAGCGCACAGGGGGATGGCGAGCAGCAGCAGGGCCTGTTAAACCACAGCCACCCTGTGCAGCAGTGAGCATCCCTCGCTCTCCTCAATGGCGCTGCGATTAGTAGCGGAAATAAATAATTTGAAGTAAGGTGATTCCCTGTAGGGTATATATAAAAGACAAACATGCGGCGCCAATCTCAGTGCGTTACCAATGTAACTCTCTGGTGCCCTTTTAATGAAGTTTTATGCACTCACCTCTTGCCATAAAACTTCAAGCATATGGTTTTTCCAAAGCCTCCTCACGCTTTGGATATTTATCCGGGTCTGCTGCTCGCCTTGAATTGATCCTGTGTTGGGTCCTGCCACGGATTCCCACAGGCATAAAGGTTCAATAGGAAGTGATCCAATTCTATGGTGGCCGCGCTCCCCGTGGTAATGATTTTAAGAACTTCTTGTCCACAAAAAATTTTATTACTCAAAACATGAGAGAATATAAGAAAACGGAAACAACGCGTTTCGGCGGAGACAACCGCCTTCCTCAGGTATCTATGAGTAGATACCTGAGGAAGGCGGTTGTCTCCGCTGAAACGCGTTGTATCCGTTTTTTTATATTCTCTCATGTTTTGAGTAATAACATTTTTTGTGGACAAGAAGTTCTTATAATCATTACCACGGGGAGCGCGGCCACCATAGAATTGGATCCCTTCCTATTGGAAATAAATAATTGTACAAGTTTTAGAATCGCCAAATGCGATAAAATTGGGCTCCCGTCTAGTATATAATATATATACAAAAGTATTAGGACACCTCCATATTCCAGCTTTTTTGACCTATTCTACGTACATCGACATTAATATAGAGTCAATCCCTCCCACTTGTTAGGGAAGACTTTCTACAGAGTTTTGGACGTGTTTGTGGGATTGTTTCCTTTTTTGGTTCAGACACTGATGTAGGGTAGAGGCCGGGCTTACAATTTCCTTTCTAATTCGTCCCAAGGGTGTTGGATTGGGTTGAAGTCCAGCCTCTATGTGGTCGGCCGGTCATGTTCTTCCAACAAACTCCCTCAACCATATCATTATGGACCTTATCCATTGGGCACAGTCATGGGGAACAGAAAAGGGCCTTCACCAAACTGTTCCCACAAAGCTGGAGGCTACAACTGTCCTAAACGTCTTGCTTTCTGAAGCACTATGATTTCTCTTCACTGATACTAGGGCTGAGGACAACCAGAAACAACAACCCATAGCATTACCTCTCCTTTGCCAAATATTACAGTGAGAACAATGAGTCAGACAAGTAATGTTGCCCTGACATTCACTAAACCCAAAAGATGGCAAATTTAAATGTTATTTTTACCTCCACAAAACAAGTTACCACCCTCAAAGTCAGTGAGCTCTCTAGGACGAGCCATTTGTTTGTCTGTAAAGGCATTTGTGTTCTAAAACTTTTCTCCACCTGATTTCTCATCAACCAGACCAAAATCTGTACGGTGACACTGTTATCCAAGAGGTACACTGACAAGCAAAAGGGTAACAATGGTTTGAACTTTTGACATTCAGGCTCCATATCTCTCCGTCCACTGCAGATTGGAGCATGAGACTACCTTCATTATATAGACAATCATCTTGACTATCTCACACATACATTTGACTTGCAGCTTTTTAGCCTATGATCAGTTATGACGATTCTTGTCGTCTAACTGCATTGTAACCAAAAGGATAAATTACTACAAAAAGAAGTTTATTGGATTTATTCTTTTGAAACAAAGAGATTAATGAAAAATGTAATCTTAATATGTTCTTATAAATTTAACCCCTTCAAGACCTATGAAGTACATGTGCGCCTCCCACAATTGGATGGGAGCTCACGCTGTGAGCCCGCATCCTCCCCCCCACATTTCAGCTGATCTCATCTGCTGAGATGTGTATCTAACAGCGTTGATCAGATCAGTGATCCAATCGGTGCTGTTAACCCTTTGGATCGCCCTGTCATTCACTGGCAGCGCAACCCACAGCACCTAGCGGGGATCGTGCTGATCCCCGCCAGGATCGCAGGTCCTGTGAAGTGATGACCAGCAGGTCATCTAAAGACAGGACACACGATCGGAGTGTGCAGCAATGAGGCCCTCTAGTGGCCAGTGTAAAATATTTTTAAAAATTAAGTTTTTAAAAGTATGAAAAAAACTCATAAATGTTCAAATCACCTCCCTTTTGCGCCATTGAAAATAAAACCATTAAGCAGATTTTAAAAATACACACATTTGGTATCGCCGCATTCAGAAATGCCCGATCTATCAAAATATAAAATCAATAATACAGACCTGTAAACTGCGTAACGGAAAAAAAGTCTATACGCCAAAATCACGTTTTTTTTGTTGCGGCAACATTGCTATAAAATGCTATAACGGGTGATCAAAATAACACATCCACCCAAAAATGGTATCATTAGAAATGTCAGCTCAAGACGCAAAAAATGATACGTCACACATCCCCAGATCCCGAAATATGAGGACGCTACGGCGCCCGGAAAAAGGTGCAAAAGTGCAATTATTTTTCTTTAAAAAGTTCAGATTTTTTTTTCACCACTTAGATAACAGTAACAGTATACATGTTTGGTATCTATGAACTCGTACCGACCCGAGGCATCATACCAACATGTCAGCTTTACCATATAGTGAACAAGATGGAAGAAAAACAAACAAACATGTAATTGCAAATTTTTGGCAATTTCACTGCACTTGGATTTTTTTCCCATTTTCCTGTTCACTATATGGTAAAATAAATGATTTTATCTGATTAGGGATCGGAGCTGGGTGTAACATTGGGGGGGGGTTGGGCTGTTTTAAGGAAAGAGGATGATGAAGATTTTGTGCTTGAGAAAAGAGGGTGAACCCCAAAGCATCGCTGCAGGTACAGACATTCTGTGGTCAGGCAGCGTCTCCACTTACCTGCTCCAATACCTTCAGCGGCTGTGACCCCATGGACCGTCTACACTGGAGGTTGTGGATTTATATACAGTATGCTAATTATCATTGTAATCTATTCAGATTAATTTTTCTAAAGAGTTTTTCATGTAAGGTTAAGACTGAATAATATAAGGCATTTATTTATATTTTTGTTCTATGAATTGCTCGAAATAGATGGCGCAGAGCAGACCCAAGATCGGACCCATCTGTGGAAAGCTCTATAGAGAAAATGCCCAGTCCAAGAAGGGGGAGCCATGCTCTATACGCACAAAGAACAAAACACTAAAGCAAAACCAAAAGAGTGAACTGGAACACATGTTGGTTTAAGTGCAATGTTTAGGTGCACATTCACTCTGTAGTATTGTACATGCACAGTATATTGCTATGGCTGCGGGTCAGGGTATGCTGCAGACACTATCTACTTATATAATCGGCAGTTTGGAATTCGGGCAATGTAGCCGAATCCCAAGATGCCTTGCGCCACTGCGAGCGAGCGATGGCGCGCATGCGCCATCGCGAGCCACAGATTCTGACCGCTACACACCCACCAATGCTCGCTATACACCCGGCCCGGCGCTCTCCCGCTCCCTCAACCCAAGCTCCCGCTCCCCCCCGCCGCCAGGGCCGCACCGTCCATTGGACAGTGCGAGCCCTCAGCCCCAATCGCCAGCAGCCAGGGGGAGCGCCAGTAGATAAGCCACCGCCGCCACCATCACCCAACACCTGCCTCAATGACGCGGCCCGCCGTAGCGGACCACGGGAAGATGGCTCCACAGCCCGCCTGCCGCTCTCCTACTCCCTCAACCCATGCTCCCGATCACCCCCGCTGCCAGGGCCCTATCGCCAGCAGCCACGGGGGAGCGCCAGTACAAAAGACACCGCCGCCACCCATCACCCGACGCCTGCCTCAATGACGCAGACCACGGTAAGATGGCGCCCGCCCCGCACTTCCATTGTAGCCTCCAGCCCCGCCGCCCCTGCTGACTTATACCACCCGCCCATGGACCTCAAACACAAAAGACACCGCCGCCACCCATCACCTGACGCGGACCACGGTAAGATGGCGCCCGCCCTGCACTTCCATTATAGCCTCCAGCCCCGCCGGCCCTGCACACTCTAACCACCCGCCCCCATTCCCCGCACCGCTCCTCAAGTAATGGTTACAGGGGCGCCGCCCCGCACATCACCCCCACTGCTCCTGCTTAACCCCCACTCAACCCCCCCCTATCTCCTCACTCCTCTTACCCCCCCTATCTCCTCACTCCTCACACTGCCCCTCCTCACTCCTCTTACCCCCCCTCCAGCTCCTCACTTCCCACACTGCCCCTCCTCACTACTCTTACCCCCCCTACCTCCTCACTCCCCACACTGCGCCTCCTCACTACTCTTACCCCCCCTATCTCCTCACTCCCCACCCTACCCCTCCTCACTCCTCTTACCCCCCCATTCTCCTCACTCATCCACACTGCCCCTCCTCAATCCTCTTACCCCCCCTATCTCCTCATTCCCCACACTGCCCATGCCTACCACCCCTATCACCCACACTGCCCCCCTTTAACCCACACTCACCCACACTGCCCCTGCTTACCCCCCCATTAACCCACACTGCCCCTGCTTACCCCCCCATTAACCCACACCGCCCCTGCTCACTCCTCTTACCCCCCTATGCCCTCACTCCCCACACTGCCCCTCCTTACCCCCTACTCACAAACACTGCCCTTACTCACCCACACTGCCCCTGCATAGCTCACCCCACTCACCCACACTGCCCCTGCTTACTCCCCTACTCACCCAAAATGCACCTGCTTCCCCCCCCACCTCACCCACAATACCCCTGCTTAACACCCTACTCACCCACAATGCCCCCAGTCAACCACACTGCCCCTGCTTACCCCCCCAATCACCCGGACTGCCCCTGCTCACCCCTCTTAACACCCCACATGCCCTCACTCCCCACACTCCCCCTGCTCATGCCCCCACTCTGTACCTCCTTACCCCTCTCACCTCCCCCACATGCCCCCACTCACCCACACTGCTCCTCCCTACCCCCACACCCCAACCACTGCCCTCTCCACGCACAGCCCGCCGCTCACCCGCCACATCCTCCCGCTCCCTCGACGCTCACCGCCACATTCCATGACAGCGGCGCCCGGAGCTAACAAAGCACCCATTCTGCTGATAGCACCTTGCATGATGTCACAATGACATCTGCGTTCAGCGCTGTGATTGGCCCGCTTGCGGCCATGTGATATCACATGACCGCGAACGCACCAATCACTGCGCCGAACGCTGATGTCATTCTGACATGCAAGGTCCTATCACAACAATGACTGCTATTCCTCCCTGCAGCGAGCGCTCGCCGGATTGTGAGTATAAGAATTGAGCAGCCTCCTCCAGCCTCACAGCCTCCTCCGTCCTCACTGCCTCCTCCGTCCTCACTGCCTCCTCCGTCCTCACAGCCTCCTCTGTCCCCCCTGCCTCCTCCGTCCCCCTGCCTCCTCCGTCCTCACAGCCTCCTCCGTCCTCACAGCCTCCTCCGTCCTCACAGCCTCCTCCGTCCTCAGCCGCAGTACCTGACACCGCTGCCATCCTGCAAACCGTCGGCCCCGCTTCATCGCCACCTGCCTCGCCGCCTCCGCCAGGTCCACACAGCCCGGATGCCGGCGGTGGCTTCTGCCCCTCGACGCTCTCTCACCGCTGGGGCCTCAGTGTCCCCATGCTGGTGGAGTAGCGGTGTAGGGGCTGTATGCGGGTGCCGGGAGCCAGTGACGTCGTCCTGTGGGCGGCGGCCGCCAATGGGAGTCAGCAGACCGTCTCAGGCTTTGCAAGCTCCGCTCACTCCCATTGCCCGCCGCCGCCCCTGCAAGCGGATTGGGCGTCCTGGACCAATCGGATGCCCGTCCTGTGTTTACCACACACCGCCCAATCCCCTCCTTCCCCTCAGGCCACATGTGTGACCTGAGAGGAGGGACTGATCCCTCTGTGCAGCACCCAACCCGCCGCTGAGGACAATGGCGTATAACTGGGGCTGTGATCTGCCCCAGCACGCAGCCACGTAATGCCGCCAAGCGGTGATGTCCCCACTCCAGCCGGACCTCTCCTCGCCCCTCCAGCCGCACCTCTCCTCGCCCCTCTAGCCGCACCTCTCCTCGCCCCTCCAGCCGCACTTCTCCTCGCCCCTCCAGCCGCACCTCTCCTCGCCCCTCCAGCCGCACCTCTCCTCGCCCCTCCAGCCGCACCTCTCCTCGCCCCTCTAGCCGCACCTCTCCTCGCCCCTCCAGCCGCACCTCTCCTCGCCCCTCCAGCCGCACCTCTCCTCGCCCCTCCAGCCGCACCTCTCCTCGCCCCTCCAGCCGCACCTCTCCTCGCCCCTCTAGCCGCACCTCTCCTCGCCCCTCCAGCCGCACTTCTCCTCGCCCCTCCAGCCGGACCTCTCCTCGCCCCTCCAGCCGCACCTCTCCTCGCCCCTCTAGCCGCACCTCTCCTCGCCCCTCCAGCCGCACCTCTCCTCGCCCCTCTCAGCCGCACCTCTCCTCGCCCCTCCAGCCGCACCTCTCCTCGCCCCTCCAGCCGCACCTCTCCTCGCCCCTCTAGCCGCACCTCTCCTCGCCCCTCCAGCCGCACTTCTCCTCGCCCCTCCAGCCGCACCTCTCCTCGCCCCTCCAGCCGCACCTCTCCTCGCCCCTCCAGCCGCACCTCTCCTCGCCCCTCCAGCTGCACCTCTCCTCGCCCCTCCAGCCGCAGCTCTCCCCGCCCTCCAGCCGCAGCTCTCCTCACCCCTCCACTACCACCTCCCTTCACCCCTCCAGCCTCTGCTCTCCTCACCCCTCCACCGCAGCTCTCCTCGCCCTTCCAGCTGCAGCTCTCCTCGCCCCTCCAGCCGCAGCTCTCCTCGCCCCTCCAGCCTCTGCTCTCCTCACCCCTCCAGCCGCACCTCTCCTCACCCCTCCAGCCGCACCTCTCCTCACCCCTCCAGCCGCAGCTCTCCTCACCCCTCCAGCCGCAGCTCTCCTCACCCCTCCAGCCGCAGCTCTCCTCACCCCTCCAGCCGCAGCTCTCCTCACCCCTCCAGCCACCCGCCACATCATACTCTGCTATCCACAGAGGCCCCTCTATACTCTGCTACCCACAGAGCCGCCTCTATACTCTGCTACCCACAGAGCCGCCTCTATACTCTGCTCCCCATTCACCCGCCTGTATACACAATTCATTTCACCGCGCTCCCGATGCAATTGCATCAGGCCTTTTTACTAGTATAACTATATAATGAGGCCAGAGCTTCTGAGGAATAAATTGATGATAAACAGCCATTTACAATTACATTTCACATATACGATCAGGCTCGGACTGGCCCACAGGTGAATAGGGGAATCCTCCAGTGGACCCTTTTGCAGTAGTCCCTCACTTACCCCCAACATAATCAGTACACACATAGGTTTGAACTGGCCGACAGGAGGACAGGGGAATCCTCTGGTGGGCCCATTCACAGTAGTTTGTCACTTATACTCTTCCCCAACAGCATCAGTACACAGAGGCTTGGACTGGCCCATAGGAGGACAGGGGAATTCTCTGGTGGGCCCCTTTGCAATAGTATGTCACTTTGCCCCTCCCCCAACATAATTAGTATACACAGAATTGGACTCGCCCACAGGAGAACTTAGGAATCCCCTGGTGGACCCCTTTGCAGTATTATGTCACTTAGCCCCCAACATAATCTGTACAGGCACAGGCATGGACTTGCCTACAGGATGACAGGGATCCTCTGGCTGTCTCCTATGTCACATACCCTCCAACATAATCAATATACGCAGCCTAGGACTGGCCCACAGGATGACAGGGAAATCCTCTGGTGGGCCCTTTTGCAAAAATATGTAACTTACCTTACTCCCCCAGCATAATCAGTACACACATAGGCTTGGACCACAAAAAAGTAGGGGAATCCCTTGGTGGGCCCCTTTGCAGTAGTACGTCACTTACCCCTCAACATAATCTGTACATACTGTGAGGCATGCTGGTGCTATGGCACGTGGCTGACATGAGTCATCACTCAGCATGGCCTGCTGCAATCTGGGTGATTGCTGGATCCTAGCAGTACACACAGGGTTAAGTGGTAGTTAGCTCTGGTGGTAAGTAAGGGGTTAACAGCAGCAAGATCTGTGCATGATGGTGGGTTTACACACACCAATCATTGTGTCCAATATCTGAACAGATCTCTGGTTGCAGTGAAATCATGGACAGATTGCTCCATGTTGTACACAGCCACAAAATGGAACTATGTGTCCATGATTTCACTGCAACCAAAGATTGGTTCAGAGATTGGATACAATGATTGGTGTGTGTAAACCCACCATGAGTGTGTGCTGATTGAAACACTGTGTTGCAGGTGGGTGTGGCAGCCAGGATAAGAAGCTGCCTGGTGCTGTGTAAGGAGAGACAGGAGATGGGAATCAGTACAGCCTGAACCTCTGAGATGTGATATAATAATACCGAAGAATTTGTGATTGCAATCATTTTCAGGAAGAAACTGAGTATTATGTGACAGAATTGCAGGGGTGTCAATACTTTTGGCCACAACTGTATGTGAAATGTAAAGTGTATTGTGTGTCACCGGTGGTTTATGCAGCTCAATAACCTGCTGTATTATGTTATACGTTGAAAACGGTGGTCAGGTGTCGTTTTCTGTTCCCAAGCGGATTCCCCAGGCGTACGCTACCTCACAATACATAGGCTTGGACCACAGGAAAGTAGGGGAATCCCTCGGTGGGTCACTTTGCAGTAATATGTCACGTACCCAGCCAAACATGATCAGTAGTTGGCACAATACACTTATTTCACTATAGACAGACAAATGAAGCATCTCGTCATTCATTCTACAAACTACCCAGTATATTATTATATAGAAGCAGAGGTACATTAGTGAATGTAATATCTGCATGTAGTTAATCAGTGGCCCCCAGTGTCAATGTCCCTGGTGAGCCCCACCGCCCCAATCTGATACTGTATATAATAATCCATAAAATGTACTTACCTCAAACACTGGTGTTCAGGCACGTTGGCCGCGTGTTACATACGGTTTGAGCTGTCTGGGTGGGTAGGCAGAGGATATATAGTTTCCATACAGGATGCCCTGCACTGAAACTGAAAACTTCTCAAGCTCACCATTAAATACAGATGCTAGGAGCATCTTAAGACAAGCGTGAATAGAAAGCTGTGGCTTCTGTCCTACCCAACAAATTCTTACTGAAAGCCACAATTACCTGTGTCTCTACACAGCATCAGGCTATTATTCAGCCCTGCACTAAGAATGTCCATATAGTAAAAAATATCTATACGGGTAAATGAATGCTACCCAAGCCATGTCTCCAATATCCCCACCATATATACCCCTGTATATTAACAGCCCAGTCCTGGCTCTGGTCCAGCCATGTCTCTGATATCCCCACCATATATACCCCTGTATATTATCAGCCCAGTCCTGGCTCTCGTCCAGCCATGTCTCTGATATCCCCACCATATATACCCCTGTATATTATCAGTCCAGTCCTGGCTCTCGTCCAGCCATGTCTCCGATATCCCCACCATATATACCCCTGTATATTAACAGCCCAGTCCTGGCTCTGGTCCAGCCATGTCTCTGATATCCCCACCATATATACCCCTGTATATTATCAGCCCAGTCCTGGCTCTCGTCCAGCCATGTCTCTGATATCCCCACCATATATACCCCTGTATATTATCAGTCCAGTCCTGGCTCTCGTCCAGCCATGTCTCTGATATCCCCACCATATATACCCCTGTATATTATCAGCCCAGTCCTGGCTCTGGTCCAGCCATGTCTCTGATATCCCCACCATATATACCCCTGTATATTATCAGCCCAGTCCTGGCTCTCGTCCAGCCATGTCTCTGATATCCCCACCATATATACCCCTGTATATTATCAGTCCAGTCCTGGCTCTCGTCCAGCCATGTCTCCGATATCCCCACCATATATACCCCTGTATATTAACAGCCCAGTCCTGGCTCTGGTCCAGCCATGTCTCTGATATCCCCACCATATATACCCCTGTATATTATCAGCCCAGTCCTGGCTCTCGTCCAGCCATGTCTCTGATATCCCCACCATATATACCCCTGTATATTATCAGTCCAGTCCTGGCTCTCGTCCAGCCATGTCTCTGATATCCCCACCATATATACCCCTGTATATTATCAGCCCAGTCCTGGCTCTCGTCCAGCCATGTCTCTGATATCCCCACCATATATACCCCTGTATATTATCAGTCCAGTCCTGGCTCTCGTCCAGCCATGTCTCCGATATCCCCACCATATATACCCCTGTATATTAACAGCCCAGTCATGGCTCTCGTCCAGCCATGTCTCCAATATCCCCACCATATATACCCCTGTATATTATCAGCCCAGTCCTGGCTCTCGTCCAGCCATGTCTCTGATATCTCCACCATATATACCCCTGTATATTATCAGCCCAGTCCTGGCTCTCGTCCAGCCATGTCTCCAATATCCCCACCATATATACCCCTGTATATTAACAGCCCAGTCCTGGCTCTGGTCCAGCCATGTCTCTGATATCCCCACCATATATACCCCTGTATATTATCAGCCCAGTCCTGGCTCTCGTCCAGCCATGTCTCTGATATCCCCACCATATATACCCCTGTATATTATCAGTCCAGTCCTGGCTCTCGTCCAGCCATGTCTCCGATATCCCCACCATATATACCCCTGTATATTAACAGCCCAGTCATGGCTCTCGTCCAGCCATGTCTCCAATATCCCCACCATATATACCCCTGTATATTATCAGCCCAGTCCTGGCTCTCGTCCAGCCATGTCTCTGATATCTCCACCATATATACCCCTGTATATTATCAGCCCAGTCCTGGCTCTCGTCCAGCCATGTCTCCGATATCCCCACCATATATACCCCTGTATATTAACAGCCCAGTCCTGGCTCTCATCCAGCCATGTCTCTGATATCTCCACCATATATACCCCTGTATATTAACAGCCCAGTCATGGCTCTCGTCCAGCCATGTCTCTGATATCTCCACCATATATACCCCTGTATATTATCAGCCCAGTCCTGGCTCTCGTCCAGCCATGTCTCTGATATCCCCACCATATATACCCCTGTATATTATCAGCCCAGTTATGGCTCTCGTCCAGCCATGTCTCTGATATCCCCACCATATATACCCCTGTATATTAACAGCCTAGTCCTGGCTCTCGTCCAGCCATTTCTCTGTTATCCCCACCATATATACCCCTGTATATTATCAGTCCAGTCATGGTTCTCGTCCAGCCATGTCTCCGATATCCCCACCATATATATCCCTGTATATTATCAGCCCAGTCCTGGCTCTCGTCCAGCCATGTCTCTGAAATCCCCACCATATATACCCCTGTATATTAACAGCCCAGTCATGGCTCTCGTCCAGCCATTTCTCTGATATCCCCACCATATATACCCCTGTATATTATCAGCCCAGTCCTGGCTCTCGTCCAGCCATGTCTCTGATATCTCCACCATATATACCCCTGTATATTATCAGCCCAGTCCTGGCTCTCGTCCAGCCATGTCTCCGATATCCCCACCATATATACCCCTGTATATTAACAGCCCAGTCCTGGCTCTCATCCAGCCATGTCTCTGATATCTCCACCATATATACCCCTGTATATTAACAGCCCAGTCATGGCTCTCGTCCAGCCATGTCTCTGATATCTCCACCATATATACCCCTGTATATTATCAGCCCAGTCCTGGCTCTCGTCCAGCCATGTCTCTGATATCCCCACCATATATACCCCTGTATATTATCAGCCCAGTTATGGCTCTCGTCCAGCCATGTCTCTGATATCCCCACCATATATACCCCTGTATATTAACAGCCTAGTCCTGGCTCTCGTCCAGCCATTTCTCTGTTATCCCCACCATATATACCCCTGTATATTATCAGTCCAGTCATGGTTCTCGTCCAGCCATGTCTCCGATATCCCCACCATATATATCCCTGTATATTATCAGCCCAGTCCTGGCTCTCGTCCAGCCATGTCTCTGAAATCCCCACCATATATACCCCTGTATATTAACAGCCCAGTCATGGCTCTCGTCCAGCCATTTCTCTGATATCCCCACCATATATACCCCTGTATATTATCAGCCCAGTCCTGGCTCTCGTCCAGCCATGTCTCCAATATCCCCACCATATATTCCACTGTATATTAACCCAGTCACAGCTCTCATCCAGCCATGTCTCCTATATCCCCACCATATTTACCCCTGTATATTATCAGCCCAGTCCTGGCTCTCATCCAGCCATGCCTCTGAAATCCCCACCCTATATGCCCCTGTATATTATCAGCCCTGTCCTGGCTCTCGTCCAGCCATGTCTGATATCCCCACCATATATACCCCTGTATATTATCAGCCCAGTCCTGGCTCTCATCCAGCCATGTCTCTGATATCCCCACCATATATACCCCTGATTATTATCAGCCCAGTCATGGCTCTCGTCCAGCCATGTCTCTGATATCCCCACCATATATACCCCTGTAAATTAACAGCCCGGTCCTGGCTCTCGTCCAGCCATGTCTCTGATATCCCCACCATATATACCCCTGTATATTATCAGCCCAGTCCTGGCTCTCATCCAGCCATGTCTCTGATATCCCCACCATATATACCCCTGTAAATTAACAGCCCGATCCTGGCTCTCGTCCAGCCATGTCTCTGATATCCCCACCATATATACCCCTGTAAATTAACAGCCCGGTCCTGGCTCTCGTCCAGCCATGTCTCTGATATCCCCACCATATATACCCCTGTATATTATCAGCCCAGTCCTGGCTCTCGTCCAGCCATGTCTCTGATATCTCCACCATATATACCCCTGTATATTAACAGCCCAGTCCTGGCTCTCGTCCAGCCATGTCTCCGATATCCCCACCATGTCATAATTATTTTCCAACAAAATTAATTCTAATTCCTCCATTTGGTTGGTGAGGCTTCTGGCATTAGTGTACATGCACTTCATGCATCTCTCTTTACCTCTATTCCTTCCTACTAGATTGACTGTTCTAACCCCACCCCCCATGCCACCTCCAATTTCATTATTTGTGCCCAGGTTACTATTTACACTATCTTCCCCTCCTGTATAATGAATACCCTCCCCCCCAATTGTTTAAACACTCCTCCAACCTTCTAGCCATCTAGTTTTCCTATGTCTCTGTGTCAGCAGTGGAGTACTCCTGGGTCTCCTCCATACTATTTAATTTCATTGAAATGTTGACATAGTTTTTACTGACATTGTTGCCCCCTTAGCCTCCGGGACAAATTTAATTTTTTTTGGACCTTGATTGGGGCTTATCCATCATCCAAACTATCCTGCTTTGCAACCTTTCATCAATTTTTCTCTGTCATCCAGATCCAGGGAGATTAGCAACAGTGCAATGACTTGTAAATTTCTTGATTATGTTGTGCAACGTGGACAAATGAAAATCAAGATATCTGGGATGGATTTGTAACCTTGAGATTGTTGATATTTTCTACAATTTTGCTTCTCAAGTCCTCAGACAGTTCTCTTTTCCTTCTTCTCTTCTCCATGCTTAGTGTAGCACACACAGACACAATGCAAAGTTTAAGTGAACTTCTCCCCTTTTTAACTATATCAGGTGTGATTTTCATACTTAATTTCTTAAAACAATTTCAAGAGTGCCAACACTCTAGGCCATGACTGTAAGGGTATGTGCCCACAGGAAGGTTTAGTGGCGTTCAGACCGTCAGTAAACCACTGGAAATTATCAGTTCTGAGCTCTGAAGTCTCCAGCTGTTTTCCGGCGGTTTTCCGGCGTTTTTTTTCAGCGTGTGCACAGCGGTTTTCAGTCGGTTTTTCCAGCGGTTTTTCCGGCGGTTTTCTATGGAGGATTTTGTTCATGGAACCGATCAAAAACCGCTGAGAAGAATTGACATGCTGTATGCTGCTAAACCACTGGGAAACCGTTCAACCGCGGGCAGATCCGCTCACATAAACCCACTATGTGTGCACAGCGGTTTCTAAATTACATAGGGTTACTTGTAAGTCCTAAAGCTGCTTAGGATTTACATACATTTAAATAAAACCTATGCTAAACCGCCGGCGGTTTTCGCTGCTAAACCGACGTTAAACCTTCCTGTGGGCACATACCCTAAGTCTACAGTCATTCTATGTGTAACTCTGTGACTGCAGACTTCTGAATCCTTACATCACACTCACTGTCGGCTGTGAAGGATCTCCGGGGTCAGAGCTGGGAATGGTGATCATGTGGTAGCAAATATATTCTTACTAAATGGTGGTGGCCTTGCTTTATGCACTTGCATTGAGCAAGGTCGCGCCCACCTAGTTGGAATCAGGCCAGGAGTATATCCCATACTGGTAGTTACGTGACCACCGTTCCCGTTTCTTACATCCGAGAATCCACACAGCGTGCAACTTTGCAGTCACATAGAGACTGCAGACTTCTGGATTCAGACCGAACAATTCATTTAACATGAAGTCACATAGATCTGCATACAGTGGGGAAAATAAGTATTTGATACTCTGCTGATTTTGCAAGTATTTCCACCTAAAAAGAATGGAAAGGTCTGAGATTTGCACGTCACCAACAGTCAAATACTTGATAAGAAGCTATTACTGCTAAAGGTTAAGGTAAAATTACCTAATCTAGAGGGACTATATGAGCAATTTCTCAATTGTCTGTTTTTTGGATGTACAGGAGAATACCCTCCATTGAGTAAGAGAGGACAAATGCCAAGTATCCTATTCAAGACCAATAATAGCTGATAGCCATTAGAGGGTAAAGCCCCCATCACACATAACGAGATTGTTAGCGAGATCATTGTAACGTCACAGGTTTTGTGACGTAACAGCGATCTCGCTAATGATCTCGTTATGAGTGACACTTATCAGCGATCAGGCCCCTGCTGTGAGGTCGCTGACCGCTGCAAAGTGCTCTGGGTCATTTTTAGGTCATTGGTCTCCCGCTGGTCAGCACGCATTGCTGCGTTTGACAGTGAGAGACCAACGATCAGCGATCTCACAGGCTGGTAACCATGGTAAACAGCGGGTATCTAGGCAGCGCGCGCTGCCTAGATACCTGCTGTTTATCATAGTTACCAGCATACTCCCTGTTAAGCGCTGCCTAGATACCAGCTGTTTATCATATTTACCAGCGATGTGGGAGGTGGCTCCCTTGTCCCTGGTAGCTGGGGAGATCTGCCTGTTAGACAGCTCCCCAGCGACCAGGTAACGACGCACCAACAATCCCTACAGGATCGTTATCGTTGTCGAGATCGTTGGTGCGTCGTTGTGTGTGACGGGAGCTTAAGAAACTAGTTTCAGGATAACCCCCCATAGAGGATAACACTCTTGAGTGCACCCAAGAATAATTTGGCCACTTGTGTTTACAGGCCATATAAGAATAATATAAGAAAAAAAGGACCCACACCACAACAACCATCAGAGTATAAAGTGGGGCTTCTGGACTACCATCGTATTATCCACTGTTTAACACCCCCTTCCTTTTTTAATACTTGTATAGTGATATTTTATATTGTTTTAGGAACTCTTCCTGATATTTTAATCAACATCCCCTAAAAGGGTTGCACCAAACAAGTTGTACTGCCTATCCTTATAAATAGATGTGGTCAGAATTTAGCCAGGAGGTCAGAGAACAATACAAATAGTGCTGAACTCCTGTTAGACTATTAAAATAACTCACTGATGGATTCCCTGTTAACTCAGGCAGTGCTACACAGAGCCTATATAGGAGGCGAGCAGTGCAATTTGTTAGTGAAACCCAATTACAAAAATGCCGCCAGTCAGACAGGGATGGATTCAGGTGAATGATAGTAGATCTAGCCTTAGTCTACTGGAAAGTGAACAAGCTGACGATCTGTTCTGGCCCATAGAGAAGGGCCTGACAGCAAGAGTCAGCCAGTCGTATCCTTTTTTATAATGGGCCTCTTCATTTTAAGAAATTGGAAATTATTTAAGTAATGCTTGTTAGCAATCACAACTACTCATATTCAATGAATTCACACAACCACAGAGACCACATCCTGTAAACTGTGTGAAAGTCCAGCGCTGATCTAGCCGGGTAGTTCCAGCACAAAGTTTTTATTTTTCTATTTCTTCTTCTGAAATATTCATGTGACAAAATCAGTTCACAAAATGTAATATATTGATTTATTCGGCAAAGAAAATATTGTAAAATATTGCTCTGGATAGAATCAGTCTCCTTCCCCCTCTGGCAGCTGAAACGCCTTCAGAGTAAAATATATGCACACATGGGCAAAATTATTGGTATCTTTCTTAAAAAGTAAGAAAACCCACTGAAATCATTTGAAACTAACAAAAGTAATTTTCAATGTAAATTTATTGAGTATCAACTAATGAAAATCGCATTTTGCTTCTGAATGGTGTTTGAACAGAAAAAAAAAAATAATGTAAATCAGTTGGATAAAAATGACGGTGCCCCGCGTTGACTTGGCCCAACGGACACCGGACACCAGACAATGCATAATGTGGTGCCAACCCTACCTGAAGCCCAACGCCGTGAGCATTCTGGCCTCCAAGTTCGACACATTTATTGCAATTACTTTGTCTCCACTAGAGGGATAGTTTTTGGGGGCAACCTAGTGATGATGATTGTGATTGTCAGATTATTATTTGGGGAACCTTTTTGAATAAATGGTTTTTGATGTTCACATTAATGACATTCTATGGGCAGAAATGAATAAAAAACAAAGTATAACATTGAAACATTCCCGTTAGGTTATTTTTGAAAAATTAATAAACAAAGCGTCCTCTGTGCGTTATGGTCTTAATGACAAAACAATGAATGTTACCTTCAAAAAAGACCTGAGTATGTTGTTAACAAACTAAAGATTGGAATAGGTGCGAGGAGATTGGGAGGGTAAGGGGGGACCTTTCTGCGTAACAGGAAAAAAAGTCCAGATTTCAAAATTAAGTTTTTTTAGTTGCCACAACATTGCAATTAGGGCTGGGCGATTTTGGGAAAAATCAAAATCTCGATTTTATTTTAACCTATGGACGATTTTCGATTTAAATCTCGATTTTTTTTTCTTTTTTTTTTTTTTTTTTTTTTTTTTGCTTTTCTTTGATGAATAAAGAGAAAAAACTGAACGGAGCAGGTTCCCCAGGTATATAATCTATGAGGGGGAGGGGATATAGGACCCAGGTATAGAATATATAAGGAAGGGGAGGCGATATAGGACCCAGGTATAGAATATATGAGGTGATATAGGACACAGGTATATAATCTGTAAGGAGGGGGAGGGATATAGAACACAGGTGTATATTATAGAATATATAAGGAAGGCGAGGGGATATAGGACCCAGGTATATTATAGAATATGTAAGGAGGGCGAGGGGATATAGGACCAGTCACCCAGGTATTATATAATCTGTAAGGAGGGGGAGAGATATAGGACCCAGGTATAGTATAGAATATATAGAGAGGAGGATGGAATATAGGACCCGGTCCCCAGGTATAGAATATATAGGGAGGAGGATGGGATATAGGATACAGATATACAATATATAGGGAGGAGGGATATAGGACACACAGGTATAGAATATATGAAGGGATATAGGACATGCGTCTGTGTCATGCGTGACATGTGTCACAGGTATATAATATATAGGGAGGGGAGGGGGATGGGATATAGAACACAGCAGGTATATAGTATATAGCAGAGGGAGAGCTATATATGGACAGAGAGCTCGGTATATACACATTACACACAATTATACAGTATGGCACCCATGTGCAGAATATTTTTGGCACGAACCGTTTGATCTAAATGGGTCCTTGTGTCTGGTTCTTGCCGGCCAGAACCAGTCAGGTCACCATATGAAGCACACGGGACACACGACCGAACTAACAGAATATGAGAAGATTTACAGCAAAAAGGGATTAAATAAATAGAATCGCAGAGATTTGGGGAATAAAATAAAATGAAGAAGTTGAAAAGTGATAAAATCGTCACATCGAGATGCAAAAACAGGTGATGACACGACGGTACAGACCGGACAGTGACAGGTCAGGGGGTGAAATATGTGCAGCAGGGACCAGATTGGATTTTTTTTGGGGAGAGGGGGTATATGTGACCCCAAGTTGCACAAAACCCCCTCCCTCCTCCCCCATAGTCCCATAGCTCCTCTGGGGGTCTTGCCCAGTCCTCCGCCACACACAAGGGTAGTCATTCCAGCAACACCCACAGGGAAGCATCACCGGAGCCACAATAGAGAGCCACACACATGGGGAAGCGCCGCCGGGGCCACACACCAGGGGGCCACACACCAGAGGGCCACACACACACAGGGGAAGCACTGCCGGGGCCACACACCAGAGGGCCACACACATACAGGGGAAGCACTGCCGGGGCCACACACCAGAGGGCCACACACACACCAGAGGGCCACACACACACACCAGAGGGCCACACACACACACCAGAGGGCCACACACACACACACACCAGAGGGCTACACACACACACCAGAGGGCTACACACACACACACACACCAGAGGGCCACACACACACACACACCAGAGGGCCACACACACACACACACCAGAGGGCCACACACACACACACACCAGAGGGCCACACACACACACACACACCAGAGGGCTACACACACACCAGAGGGCTACACACACACACACACACCAGAGGGCCACACACACACACCAGAGGGCCACACACACACACCAGAGGGCCACACACACACACCAGAGGGCCACACACACACACCAGAGGGCCACACACACACACCAGAGGGCCACACACACACACACACACCAGAGGGCTACACACACACACACACACACCAGAGGGCCACACACACACACACACACACCAGAGGGCCACACACACACACACACACCAGAGGGCTACACACACACACACACACACCAGAGGGCCACACACACACACACACACACCAGAGGGCCACACACACACACACACACCAGAGGGCCACACACACACACACACCAGAGGGCCACACACACACACACACACACCAGAGGGCCACACACACACACACACACCCACACGAGGCCACACACACCAGAGGGCCACACACACACCAGAGGGCCACACACACACACCAGAGGGCCACACACACACACCAGAGGGCCACACACACACACCAGAGGGCCACACACACACACCAGAGGGCCACACACACACACACCAGAGGGCCACACACACACACACACACACCAGAGGGCCACACACACACACACACACACCAGAGGGCCACACACACACACACACACCAGAGGGCCACACACACACACACACCAGAGGGCCACACACACACACACACCAGAGGGCCACACACACACACACACACCAGAGGGCTACACACACACACACACACCAGAGGGCCACACACACACACACACCAGAGGGCCACACACACACACACACACACCAGAGGGCCACACACACACACACACACACACACCAGAGGGCCACACACCACACACACACACACACACCAGAGGGCCACACACCACACACACACACACACACCAGAGGGCCACACACACACACACACACACCAGAGGGCCACACACACACACACACACACCAGAGGGCCACACACACACCAGAGGCCACACACACACACACAGAGGGCCACACACACACCAGAGGGCCACACACCACACACCAGAGGGCCACACACACACACCAGAGGGCCACACACACACACCAGAGGGCCACACACACACACCAGAGGGCCCACACACACACACCAGAGGGCCACACACACACACCAGAGGGCCACACACAACACACACACACCAGAGGGCCACACACACACACACACCAGAGGGCCACACACACACACACAAACCCGAGGGCCACACACACACACACACCACGAGGGCCACACACACACACACACAGAGGGCCACACACACACACACACACACACCAGGCACACAACACACACACCAGAGGGCCACACACACACACCAGAGGGCCACACACACACACACCACACGAGCCACACACACACACACACACCAGAGGGCCCACACACACAGGCACACACACCAGAGGGCCACACACACACACACCAGAGGGCCACACACACACAGGGAGCACCGCCGGGGCCACACACACAGGGGACGCACTGCCGGGGCCCCCGGCCGCACACAGAATTGCACCCACCATCTTTCCTCCTGGATCCGGCCTGTGCCCGGGGAAGCCCCGCTCCTCGGCCTGTTTTGTGGCGGTGCCGGGTCTGTCCTCCGCCATCAGGAAGTATCAGCCTCCGGCCCGGAGCGGCGCAGGCCGGGAAATACACGCGTTGCTACGCAACCGCTCTTAAAGGGCCCGCAGACATGAGCTGGTGACACAGAGCAGAGGAGTGCTGCCGGGGCCCTCACACAAGACAGCGGGAGGCCGCACCGACACCGGAGTATGGCCAGCACCTGGTGTGAGGAGGAACGTCATCCTACACTGAGGATGGCTGCACCGGAGCACCCTCACGTGCTCTAAACAGCGGTCCGGCCGCCATTTTTAATCGAATTTGACGATTTGGACTAAAACCAAATCGTGGCCACACCAGGGGGGCGAATTAATCGAATTAATTCGATTAATCGCCCAGCCCTAATTGCAATACAATGCAATAACAGGCGATCAAAACATCACGTCTACCCAAAAATGGTATCATTAGAAAGGTCAGCTCAAGACACAAAAAATAAGCCGTCACTCAGCCCACCCGCAACAGGTCCACGATTCTGGGAGATACAGATGAGCTGCAGCTCATCTGTATCTCCCAGAAGGGATTGGACTGTCCAGCAAGGTGCCTCTCTAAGGGGCAGTGTAAAAATAAGAATGAATAAAAAAATAAAGTTTTTAAAATCCTGTAAAAAAAAAAATATATATATAAAAGTTCAAATCACCCCCCTTTTCCCCCAATCACAATAAAAGTATTAAAACATGTAAAAAATACACACGTTTGGTATCGCCGCGTTCAGAATTGCCCGATCTATCATGGCATTAAATCCGTTAATGAGAGCCGTAAACTCCGTAACGGAAAAAATGGTCCAAAAGCCAAAATTCCGTTTTTTTGGTCGCCGCTACATTGCTATGAAATGCAACAACGGGCGATCAAAACTGCAGATCCCCCCAAAAATGGTATCATTAGAAAAGTTAGCTCAAGACGCAAAAAATAAGCCATCACACAGCCCCAGATCCTGAAAAATGAGAACACTACGGGTCGCAGAACATGGTGCAAAAAGTTGTTTTTTTTTTTTTTCAAACTTCTGAATTTTTTTTCACCACCTAGATACCA
Source organism: Allobates femoralis (assembly GCA_033576535.1). Classification (NCBI taxonomy): domain Eukaryota; kingdom Metazoa; phylum Chordata; class Amphibia; order Anura; family Aromobatidae; genus Allobates; species Allobates femoralis. Next base: position 45,843,135 of record JARQOC010000002.1, on the reverse strand, counting down.
ATAAAGGTACACATGTTGGGTGTCTATGAACTCGTACCTACCCGAGGCATCACTCCGTCATGTCAGTTTTACCATATAGTCAACATGGCGACTAATATACCCAAAAAACAAACGTGTTATTGCACTATTTTTGCAATTTCACTGCATTTAGCATTTTTTTGCAATTTCCCTGTACACTATATGGTAAAATCAATTATTGCATATGAAAGTACAACTCGTCCCGCAAAAAACAAGCCATCATATGTCTATATTGACGGAAAAATAAAAAAGTTATGGCTCTTGGAAGCAGGAGAGCAAAAGACGAAAATGAAAAATGAAAAATTCCAAGGTCATGAAGGGGTTAAGCAAATAATAAGATTTATGGAAAAATATAAAATTGTTTCTACATAATAATGAAGCCAGATATAAAATATTAACCATAACAATGTAAATGTCAAATAACTTTATTAGAAAACAGAACATGCACATACATACATTACGCAGGGCTTGTAGGCTTCCCTTCAACTCATGTAATAATGTCCCACAATCATAAACATAAATAACCAAACAGACTTTAGAGGGGGTTTTCCAAAACTAAAATATTATTAGCCCATCAAATATCAGATTGCCGGGGTCCGATAGCCGTCACACCGCTGACTGCAGCTCAGAGTTGCAGTACCAGACACAGCCACTACTAAATATATGGCGCTGTGTCAAGTATACAATGACACCTACTTGGTCTCCTAGATCAGCTGATCGGTTGTCAGAATGCCAGGAATCAGATCTCAATCAATCTCGTATTCATATCCTATTGTATTTCTGGAAAAGTCTTTTATACATATTATTTATTCAGCTTGAAACTAATCTTTGGGAAAAGCCGTAATGCGTTATGTGCAGTCGCCTCGCAGACTTTGGCGGATGAAAGGCTTTTCACGCGAGCAATGTAATCACAGGGGATGAAGATGTTGGATGGAATATTCCTTTCCTAAAGTAAGGAGAGAGCGATCGTCTTTGTAATGTATCACTAAACCTATATACAAAAGCTGATAATCGATCATGAGTAGATTTGCACTGGCCCACAGGTGAACGGGTGAATCCCCCAGTGGGCCTCTATGCACATATAACACCCAGACTCTGACTGGCCCACAGGTGAACGGGTGAATCCCCCAGTGGGCCTCTATGCACATATAACACCCAGACTCTGACTGACTCACAGGTGAACAGGTGAATCCCCCCGTGCGCCCCTGTGCCCATATAACACCCAGACTCTGACTGGCCCACAGATGAACGGGTGAATCCCCCAGTGGGCCTCTGTGCACATATGACACCCAGACTCTGACTGACTCACAGATGAACAGGTGAATCCCCCAGTGGGCCCCTGTGCACATATAACATCCAGACTCTGACTGACTCACAGGTGAACAGGTGAATCCCCCCGTGCGCCCCTGTGCCCATATAACACCCAGACTCTGACTGGCCCACAGATGAACGGGTGAATCCCCGAGTGGGCCTCTGTGCACATATGACACCCAGACTCTGACTGACTCACAGATGAACAGGTGAATCCCCAGTGGGCCCCTGTGCACATATAACATCCAGACTCTGACTGACTCACAGGTGAACAGGTGAATCCCCCCGTGCGCCCCTGTGCCCATATAACACCCAGGCTCTGACTGGCCCACAGATGAACGGGTGAATCCCCGAGTGGGCCTCTGTGCACATATGACACCCAGACTCTGACTGACTCACAGATGAACAGGTGAATCCCCCTGTGGGCCCCTGTGCACATATAACACCCAGGCTCACACTGACTCACAGATGAACGGGTGAATCCCCCAGTGGGCCTCTGTGCACATATAACACCCAGACTCTGACTGAGTCACAGGTGAACAGGTAAATCCCCTGGTGGGCCCCTGTGCATGAATGACACCCAGACTCTGACTGGCTCACAGGTGAATCCCCTAGTTGGCCTCTGTGCATGAGTGATATCCAGGCTCTGACTGACCCATAGGTGAACATGTAATCTCCCTGGTGGGCCCCTGTGCAGAAGTGACACCTAGGTCCTGACTGGCCCACAGGTGAACGGGTGAATCCCCTGGTGGGCGCCTCTATGAAGGAGTGATACCCAGGCTCAGACTTGCCCATAAGTGAATCCCCTGGTGGGCCCCAATGCAGGAGTGATACCTGGGTTCTGACTGGCCCACAGGTGAACAGGTGAATCCCCAGGTGGGCCTCTATGCATGAGTAATATCCAGGCTCTGACTGGGCCATAGGTGAACGTGCAATCCCCCTAGTGGGCCCCTGTGCAGACGTGACACCCAGGCTCTGACTGGCTCACAGGTGAGTCTCCTGGTGGCCCATGTGCAGACGTGACACCCAGGCTCTGACTGGCTCACAGGTGAATCCCCCTGTAGACCCCAGTGCAGGAGTGATACTCAGGCTTGAAGTGGCCCACAAATGAATGGGTGAATCCACCGGTGGGTCACTGTGCACCGTATAGTAAGCTACTTTCAGACTATAGGACGCACTCCCATTTTCCTCTCAGCAGTCACGGTCTTCTTCATACCTGTCCCTCTGGTCCGAGAGCCGGTGAATCGGTCTCCAGGCAGATGTTCTCCAGTGGGATCCGTCTGATCAGCTTCTCTCTCTGGAGTTTGTGAAAATTCAGAATAAAATCAATTCATTATAATAAAGTAATAATTGGAAACAAAACAGAAAACACGTCACAAAGGTGTCACACAGCCATATATATGGTGCATTGGTTGACAAAAATAAGAGTAGATCCCAGCCCAAAGTAGGAAATCTTATAGGATCTACTGCAAGTTTTGGTAGGAAATGCACAGATGGGATTCAGGTCAGACACATGACCATGTACATACATCATTGGTTATGAATTCCTCTTTGTAGCAGCCCTCCCCTCATCCCTAAAGCAATTTCTTCTGATCTCGGAGACCCCTTAATGAATCCAGGATCATTTTACTTACCTGATTGTTATTTGCAACTGCAGGGGGAAAGGAGAAGAAGTATCCTGCCTGCACGCCTTCCAATGCCACTGAGGGGCGACCAGCAAAATTGTGCAGCAAGACTTTCTCCGCACCTGAAAATCCACAATCTATGTCACATCTCCAGTTATCTCTAGATAAAGAGACCAAAATGAGACCGTAGAGCATGTATAAAAATCAAAGGCCACAATACTGGATGTCACCCTCTTAGGTCTGCAGAGCGGAGCATGAACTCAATTCTTAACCCGCGGACCGGCACCATTTCTATAGTGTCAGCACGTTGTCTCCCGGTGGTCACGTGACAGTGTTGTGTTATGTGATGGCTGCAGTCTATCAGCAGACAATGATTGTGTTTCAGCCTTGACTATTCAGTCAGTGGATATCTACTGGGACAGAATACTGAATTCCAGCTTCCTGATCCTTCTCTCCCCCTCAAGGAAGAACCGGGGGCCCTCATACACATCACATGTCCTTACAATGGCTCATCTACTGTGTATGAAGGCCTTTAAAAGGGTTGTCCACTACTCGGAGAACCTCGTTTCATACCATATGCTTCCACCTTATAAAATAACTTTTATACTCATAGCGGCGCTGTTCCAGCAGTTTCAACACGGCCTCTCACGGGGATCACATGAGGTTGTTACGTTACATGAACCATGCAGACAATCAGCGGCTGCTTCACTCTCCCCGCCTTCAGACAAATCACTTACATATGGAGGAGGTGAGAGCTGATGCTATTTCACTCCCTCTGGTTGTATGTGATACGTCTGAAGGTGGGGAAAGTGAAAATGTCCCCGGAAGAGGCCGTCCTGACACTGCTGGAACAGCACTGGAACCGAAGGGGAATATGAGCGGTTACTTTACAAGGGTTTAAACACATGGGTTGAGAAGGGGCTGTCCCACAATCTCTTCAAGAAGGAAGAATCTTGATCTCGCCATGAATTCAATATTAACTCAATAGTTGTTTGCTGTAATATTCCTACCTTGTTCCTTGAGAAAAGTTATAGTTTGTCTTCCTGCAGATCGAGAGTGGACATTTCTGTAACAAAAAAAAATATATTTATACTTTTAGAAATTAAAGGCAATGTCCTTTGTGCTCAACACCTTCCTGTGCCCTGCTGATCAGATGATTGAGATAAGGGGTCCTGGCTAATAGGATTTCCATCCAATTAACTGAGTTTTGCCTGGTGAAGATCTACTGTGGAAGGGAGAAATTCAACTATCGTAAGGAAGGATGGTCCCCCTTATTTTAAAATAAATGTTCCTTAAGGAAGACGTGTCACCAGGTCAAATGTGTTACATTTTTGCTTTTAATCCCGCTAAGTTTAGTTCCAGAATTATTGTCACGATGGTCTCTCTTACTTTGGAGACTTGTGACAGTTTTGGGACCTGTGTCTCATTCCTGTATTGAGACTGCATTTTAAATGTGTTTCTTTCCTTTGGCAGTGTAGGAGTTAATGTCTGTTGCTGCAATGCTCCTTAGTTCTTTTCCCATGTGTGGCTACTTTGTGATCACTCCCATCTCCTTTATATGGTCACATGGTCCCGCATTCCTTGCTGGTGATTGAACTCCATTCCTGGCCTAGCTACCTATGGTGAAGGAGGTACTCTGGAAAAGCTGACTGATGCCAAGCCATCTGCTGCCTAGGAGAGTTGCAGCGGGCGTAAAGTTGTTTTTGTTATTTCCCTGTCTGTCTCCCCTTCCCCTCCAGTTGTTATTAGTTCAGCAGTTGGGACTAGTGCTCTCACCGGCCATCTCCCTATTTAGAGTTAACATCAAGGCCAGCAAGGGACTAGGTATCCTGCTTGGCGACGGGGTGAAAGAACACGTATAGGGATGATAGGGAGATCAGGGCACAGCCACAGGTGAGTGCAGGTCTCCTTTCCCCCATTCTATATGAGCAGGGCCCTCTGTTGTATTTGTTCACCTCTGTCATTGTGTGTAGCGCGCCGGACACCGTTGGTCTGTGAACCACTGTTATGCACAGTTGGAACATCTAGCATTAACAATATACACTCCTATTTGGGGTAACATTATACTACCTGAACTCTATCTAACTGACAGTTGGAGGAAGGTCAGAATTTATTATGTCAGTGGATTAGTTAGCAAACACTCACTGAAACCTTTCACATGTCTATAAGGACAGGTCTGCTTACCAGATAATTGTCTTTTCAATACTTTCTAATCAAACATGCCTGAAGCTGAAAATAGTGCTAAGGTCATGAAGATTCAGAGTGAAATTGTACTGGACACCATATGTTCTGTTGATGATACTAAAGGGATATATCCAGTATTTACAATCATCTATTATATGTTTTCTTACAAAAATTCCCATTGATAGTTAAACCAGAGGTAATGTGGAAGAACGAGACCAGGGGAGTTCAGAATCTTATGCTGTCTTGATCAGGAGGACAGGAAGAACTGAGTCTACTGGATGGATTGGGGACCACAAAGACATCAACAAACTGGAGCAAGTTCACAGAAGAGTGACCAGAATGGTGACCGGTCTACAAACCATGTCCTATGGGGAACAGTTACAGGATTTGGGAATGTTTAGATTGCAAAAAAGAATTTTATTAGCAGAGTGACACTATTGTAAGAATTGTGTTTGGCGTTACACCTGTACACGCTGACACTATTGTAAGTATTGTGTTTGGCGTTGCACCTGTGCACGCTGGCAGGATTGGGTCCCGCAGTTTTTTCTGATTTACAAATATCTCAAGGGCTATCACACTGTTGAGGGATCAGCTTTATTCTCATTTCCACAAGAAAAGACTAGCAGCAATGGGATGAAACTGAATGGGAAAAGACAGATATTAAAGAACACTGTTTGACAGTGAGGGTGATCAGCGAGTGGAACAGGCTGCCAGGAGAGGTGGTGAGTAGAGGTGAGCGAACCTTTTCCGAACAGGTTTGCCAATATCAAATTCGGCATGAACATTGCAGATTCAGATCACGATCGGAAAACTGAGCTTTTTGCAAAAAAAAATTGTCGAAAGCAGCTTTGTTCAGTTGTCTGGTCAATAACTGTTATTTTGAGCTTGAAAGAGTGGCTGGTTCAGTGTGGAAACGCGTTGTGTAGTAAAAGAATAAAACTGTTTTCCACATTGACAGCAGCAAGAAACGTTTTCCTCCAGCCGTACAGCCTAATCACAAAGGGTTTATTTCCTACTGGTGAAAGCTCATATAGGGTTTTTTGCCTTCATCTGGATCAACACGTTAGGCTATGGCTTAAACTGAATGGATTTAAAGTTTTCCTTCAACCTTAAAAACTATGTTACTATGAATAACTGTTTTTGTAACTTCCATGGAAGTGAGTCAAGAAACAGACAACTTTCAGGGTTGGGTGTGCTACGCCCCAGGACCTCTCTTTGGAGACTTGTGACTGGTTTGGGTCCTCTGTCTCATTCCTGTATTAAGACTTCATATTAAACGTGTTTCTTTCCTTTGGCAGTTCAGGAGTTAATGTCAGTTTCTGTTGCTAGCTAGCAAGCTAGCTATTCTTTGTCCAGGTGTGGCTACTGTGTGATCACTCCCATCCCATTTATATGATCACATGGTTCCAGCCTCCTTTACTAGTGATTGAACTCATTCTTGGCCAAGCTTCCTGGGGTGAAGGAGGTTCTCTGGAGAGCTGACTACTGCTAAGCAGTATGCTGCTAAGGAGCGTGGCAGCAGACGTGAAGTTGCCTTGTTGCTTCCTTTCCTGTCTCCCCTTCACTCTTGTCTTGTTTGTTGCAGTGGTTGGGACTAGTGCTCCCGCTGGCCATTTTCCTATTGAGGGCTAACATGAGGGCTAGCGAGGGACTAGGTTTCCTGTTCGGCGATAGGTTGAAAGAACCAGTTTAGGGACTGTAGGGAGATCAGGGCCCAGCTGCAGGTCACCTTTCCCCCTTCTCTATGAGCAGGGCCCTCCACTGTATTTTCCCTCCTCAGTGTTTTTCTGTCTGTTGTTTCATGTAGTGTGCCGGGTACCATTGGTCTGTGCACCACTGTCACGTATGGTAGCCAGACACCCCCTTTGTCCTGTGTGACACCGTTTTACAGTTGGGTGGAGATCCCAGAGGTGGGGCGTGCATTGTCTATCACACATCTGTGGTATATCTTGTAGATAAGCCATAAATGTTGGAGATGGGGGAACGTTAATAAGGCAAAACCCTGCTGTATACTGACACTGGTAGGTCGAATAGTTTTGCGATGTCCAATTGTATCTGAAAGACCTTCAGCTGCTCTTCTCGTTCCTTGGAGGTGGGAGTGAGCCAGGGGGTGAAGTCCAACCCAATCTGTAAAGTGTGAAATAAAATCCATATATACATTAGTGACACAGATAGAAAATTGATGTATCAATTTTCCTATTATCTGACACTAAGCCCCCCACTTATTGCTGGACTGAGGGGGCTGTGGTCATCTTCTAAGCAATTTGCTATTTACCTTCTGTTCACCTTACTCTGAAGTGATGCCAGCTGTCCAAATAATAGACAGGGGTTGTAGCACCTATTATCCATGATATGGTGGGTGTCCATTAAAACAATAAAACTTAGAATGGGTCCAGCTTCCTAATCGGATTACCCCAAAATATACTAGACCTTACTTACCTGAATTCTGATAACTATTCCTAGAATAGGGAGCTCTATCTTTTTGTCTTAACAAATTGTAAAAAATTATCTAAAAGAAGTCACCACTAGGGGGCGCGCACTGTATAGAAATGCATACAGCTAGGACTGGACTTAATTCTGAATACAGTGAGCTCCCCCTGGTGGTGGCTACAGACAACTACCAAACATCTTGTACGTGAACCGTGAAGTGAGGACTTGTAGGGTTTTATAAGTGTGAAAGCAAATTATTGTTTCAAACCAACCTTGATATCAACTTATGAATCTGTTTAGCTTTAATGAGGGATACATTTGAACTGTATGTGCAAAAGTATGTGATGTATCCCTTACTTCTCCTATGCCGACAAGGTGATCCTTGTACTTTTCAAACTGTTCTAGAGCGGGTTCTAGGTCCTACAATCAACAGCAGAAAATAAAATTATGTTATAAGTAATAAATTCATGAGTTTTGGCAAAAGTTATACACAAATAGATAAAGTGAAAAGCCGCTCACCATACAATGTGTAGACACGCCACCTAGGACCCATGCCTCAGACAGATGCCCGTCGGCTGGGCAATTAAAGTGTTCCAGAGAAGAAAATGTTCTGCACTGGAATTATCAGTTCGGGTACAATGGTTTAGTCCTGGATACTTATTTTACCATGTAGTGTACAGAAAAATGGGAAAAAATTCCAAGTATGATGAAATTGCAAAAAAAAAGTACAAGTACATGTTTGTTTTCTGGGTTGTTTATTCACCCTGTTCACTATATGGTAAAATTGATGTAACAGTGTGATGCCTCAGGTCGGTGCGAGTTCATAGATACCAAACATGTATACTATTACTGTTATGTAAGTGGAGAAAAAAATACAGAAATTTTTAAAGAAAAATAATTGCACTTTTGGCGCCATTTTCCACGCCCCGTAGCGTCCTCATGTTTCAGGATCTGGGGCTGTGTGACGGCTTATGTTTTTATAGCAATGTTGCAGTGACCAAAAAAAACGTAACTTTGATGTTTGGTCTTTTTCTTCCCGTTATGCACTTTACAGATCTAATTAATTGATTTTATATTTTAATAGATCAGGTGTTTCTGAACACAGCGATACCAAATATGTGTATTTTTTTATTTTCTTAACAGTTTTATTTTCAATGGGGCAAAAGGCGGGTGATTTGAACTTGTGTTTTTTTTCATAGTTTTAAAAACTTTTTTAAAATGTTTTTCTTTATCTTACTTGGCCCACTAGGGGGCCTCAGAGCTCCATAGTCCAATCACTCCTCCTCTGTACAGATAGGCTGTAGCCCTTCTGTATAGTCGAAAAATAATCACTTCCTGTCAGTGATGTCACTGGGACATTGCTGGCAGGAAAGAATTGCAGATAGCTTCCAGGGTCATCCCAGGACCCCGCTCTGTCGAGGTAAAAGACAGGGTCCTGTGATCGCATCACAGGACCTCCGATCATCATAATAATAATAATAATAATAATAATAATAATAATAATAATAATAAAGCTTTATTTATATAGCGCCAACATATTTCGCAGCACTTTACAATGTAGGGTTAGAGTACAGAGAATATACAGTAAGTAATTATAGTAGAGAACCAATAAAGTACAATAATTGGATACAAAACAATAGGCATAGAATCAATGTAGAAAAAAAAATACAATAAATAAAGCAAGAAATGAAGGTGACCCTGCTCAAAAGAGCTTACAATCTACAACGGGATAGGGGTTGCACAAGGTGCAGGGGCTTATTGCACTGATGGTCCAGGCATCTTGAGGAAGTGGGGCATAGGGCTAAGCTTACATGAATGGTCATTATACAGTCTGTGTAGACCTTTTTGGTTTGGTGGAGTTTGTATAAGAGTAATGCCCAGAGGGATAGCCCATTCACTGTCTACAGTACAATGGACTTCTATTAGGGAGTATGATAGGCCGCCTTAAAAAGATGCGTTTTTAGGGATCGTCTGAAGCCATGCAAGTTGTGGATAGTCCTGATTTCTTTGGGTAAAGCATTCCAGAGGTTTGGTGCAGCTCTGGAAAAGTCTTGGAGCCGGGAGTGGGAGGATCGGATTAGTGCAGATGTTAGTCGAAGGTCATTTGAGGAACGTAGAGAGCGGTTGGGGTGATAGACAGAGATGAGGGAGGAAAGATAGGGGGGTGCTGTTCTGTGAAGAGCTTTGTGGGTGAGAACAAGCAATTTGAATTTGATCCTGTAGTATACAGGCAGCCAGTGCAATGACTGGCACAGAGCAGAGGCATCTGAGTAACGATTGGCCAGATGGGTGATCCTGGCTGCTGCATTAAGGATGGACTGGAGAGGAGAAAGTCTGGTGAGGGGGAGGCCGCTTAATAGAGAATTGCAGTAGTCAAGGCGGGAATGGATTAGGGCCACGGTGAGGGTTTTTGTTGTTTCCAGGGTGAGAAAGGGGCGGACTCTAGAGATATTCTTCAGGTGTAAGCGACAGGAGCGGACGAGAGATTGCGTGTGGGAAGAGAAGGAGAGATCGGTGTCAAACATAACACCCAGACAACGAGCCTGCTGTCTAGGCGTTATCGTGGTGCCGCATACTGAGAGAGAGATGTCCGATTTAGGGAGGTTAGTGGATGGGGGGAGCAGAAGAAGTTCAGTTTTGGAAAGGTTTAGTTTCAAATAGAGAGTGGACATGATATTGGAAACTGCAGCTAGACAGTCATTGGTGTTCTTTAATACCGCAGGGGTAAGGTCAGGGGCTGAAGTGTATAGTTGTGTGTCATCAGCATAAAGATGGTACTGAAAGCCAAATCTGCTGATGGTCTGTCCAATCGGGGCCGTGTAGAGAGAGAAGAGGAGAGGGCCAAGGACTGAACCCTGAGGGACCCCAATAGTGAGGGGAAGAGGGGAAGAAGTGGAGCCAGCAAAAGATACACTGAAAGAGCGGTCAGAAAGATAGGAGGAGAGCCAGGAGAGAGCAGTGTCCTTTATGCCAATGGAGTGCAGCATAGAGAGTAGGAGCTGATGGTCGACAGTGTCAAAAGCTGCAGAGAGATCAAGAAGAATAAGCAGAGAGTGGTCACCATTACGTTTTGCTGTCAGAAGGTCATTGGTCACTTTGATGAGGGCAGTTTCTGTAGAGTGAAGGGGACGGAAACCAGACTGTAATGGATCTAGAAGAGAGTGAGCGGAGAGGTAACGGGTGAGGCGGGAATAGACCAGGCGCTCCAAGAGTTTAGAGATGAAGGGGAGATTGGAGACTGGTCTGTAGTTATTTGTGCAGGTTGGGTCGAGAGTGGTTTTCTTTAGTAATGGAGTAATGATCGAGTGTTTGAAGGAGGAGGGGAAAATGCCAGAAGAGAGGGAGAGATTGAAGATTTTGGTTAGATGAGTGGTGACGACTGGAGAGAGGGACTGGAGCAGGTGTGAGGGAATGGGGTCAGTAGTGCATGTGGTGGGACGAGAGGAAGAAAGGAGCCTGGAGACGACTTCTTCTGTGACTGGGTCAAATGTGGAGAATGAGCCGGAGGAGATGTGGGGAAGAATGGGGGTGGCAGCGCTTGGAGGCTGAGAGCTGATTTCCTGGCGAATGTTGTCTATTTTCTCCATGAAGTAGGAAGCCAGGTCATCAGCACAGAGGTCAGTGATGGGGGCCTGCACTTTAGGACTGAGGAGAGAGTGAAAGGTGTCAAAGAGTTTTTTGGATTGTTGGATAGTGAGGAGACCAGGGTGGTGAAGTAGGTCTGTTTGGCAAGGTGAAGGGCAGAGTTGTAGGTTTTTAGCATGAATTTATAGTGGATAAAGTCTCCTGGTGAGCAAGTTTTCCTCCATAGACGTTCAGCACTCCTGGAACATCGCTGGAGGAATCGAGTTTGTGGTGTGAGCCAGGGCTGTTTTGTTCTCTGTTTGGAGGTTCTGCGGGTGAGGGGCGCTACTTGGTCCAGGGAGCTTCTGAGAGAGTCATTGTAGTGATTTACTGCCTGATCTGGACAGGAGATTGAAGAGATTGGGGACAGAGATGAGATGAGGAAGTCTGTGAGTGCTTGAGGGTTAATGGCCTGTAGATTTCTGGATGTGTGATAGGTAGGATTGGGCTGTGTTGGCCGAGGGTTAGTGAGTGAGAAGGAAAGAATGTTGTGGTCAGAGAGTAGAGTTGAGTAATCCAAGGGGGAGGATGAGCAGAGCCGGGTAAAGACAAGGTCAAGGGTGTTACCGTTTTCATGCGTCTTAGAGGTTGAGAGCTGTGATAGGCCAAGAGAGGTAGTTAGAGATAGGAGCTGGGATGCAGATGGGGAGATGGGGCTGTTTATGGGAATGTTAAAGTCTCCCAGAATAAGGGTTGGTAAATCTGAGGACATGAAAGGCGGGAGCCAAGTGGAGAAATGGTCGAGGAACTGGGTGGGTGACCCTGGGGGGCGGTATACCACCGCTACTTTGATGGGGAGGGGATGGAATAGCCTAATGGTATGGACCTCAAAAGAAGGGAATGAGAGTGATGGGGCTGGTGGAATGACTTGGAAAGTACATTGTGGGGACAGGAGGAGGCCAACTCCACCGCCACGTCTGTTCCCAGGTCTAGGGGAGTGAGAGAAGTGTAAGCCGCCGTAAGAAATAGCAGCAGGGGAAGCAGTGTCTGAATCCTGGATCCAGGTTTCAGTGAGAGCCAGGAGGTTGAGAGAGTTAGTGAGAAAGTAGTTATGAATGAAGGGAAGTTTGTTGCATACAGACCGTGGATTCCAGAGAGCACAATTAAAAGAGGGAGATGAAGGTGTGCAAGTGATATTAATAAGGTTAGTGAGGTTTCTGTGTGAGGTGGGAGAGGGGTTGAAGTTAGCAGAGGGTGGACCAGGGTTGGGAGAGATATCACCTGAGAGGAGCAGCAATAAAAAGAGAAAGAGCAGATAGTTTTTGGAATTAGGACATGATTTATTATGACAAACTTTGGAATATGATGGGCTGAGAGTCATCAGTAAACTGAAGATAGCATGGGAGCTGTACATAGAGTAGGGCAGGAGAGAGGGGCTGATGTGAATGAGTGGTGATGGAGGGGGGATGGGGTGATAAAAATTGTTGGCGAGAGCACATAAGAAAACAAACAGTGAAATACAAGACATGGTAAAGATTAGTAGTGAATTGAGTTATGCACAGTGTTTGAGTGTCCCTCTATGTCATTGTCTTCCAGTCGCACCACATGGACAGCAGAGAAGAGTGGAGGACTGTGCAGCTGCACATACCACTGTTATTTTAAGTATTGAAGACATTGAAAACAGACATTGAAGTAAAGGACATGGGAAAGGGGAAAAAAAAAACAATAATAAAGAAAGAAAAAAAAATTAAAGTGAAAAGTAAAGTTACAAAGACAGTACCTTCTGGTTACTTGTGTGTTATTTCTGGGATATTTCTTATGTGACACTTAAAAATGTCACACTTTAATAATGTCATATCTGACCAAGGTCATGTCTGGCCTGCTCCATTCAACTTATACCATTCAAATGACCAAAAAATGAGTCCAGGTGAGAAAAGGGAGGAGGGAGCAGAAGGACAGCTCACAGCAGGGAGTAATTAACACAATGCAGTTAAGAGAACATTTGACTAGCATCAAAGCTGCACAAAAAGACATTCAAAAGGAAGGAGAATTATAGGTGTAAGAAGCAATAGACTTATCAATATGCAAACCCTAAGTTAGAAGTATGATGCATGAAATTGTAATCAGGGAAATAACAGCAGCGTACCCGTTAACACGGAGGGGAGTACATAGGATTCTAGGGTGCAGTGGATATTCTGGGTTCGCAGTTCAGACGTACCCGTTAACACAGAGGGAGGGGAGTACATAGGATTCTAGGGTGCAGTGGATATTCTGGGTTCGCAGTTCAGACGTACCCGTTAACACAGAGGGAGGGGAGTACATAGGATTCTAGGGTGCAGTGGATATTCTGGGTTCGCAGTTCAGACGTACCTGTGGATGAAAGCAGATGGATCAGGACATGATCAGCATGATGGAGAATACACCATTCTGGGATATTTCTTATGTGACACTTAAAAATGTCACTCTTTAATAATGTCATATCTGACCAAGGTCATGTCTGACCTGCTCCATTCAACTTATACCATTCAAAATCATGGCGGGGAACAGCACGATCCCCGCCGCAGGGCTTTGGATTGCACTGTCAGTCACCTATAGCGTGATCCAAAGGGTTAACAGCACTGATCAGATCACAGATCAGCTGAGATGTGTGTGGGATGATGTGAGCTCAGCGAGGCAGGTCACATCAGAAGGAGGGAGCCGGCACATGGCATACCCAGTACATCATGTTTCGGAAAGAGGTTAATGAATCACATCAGTGGAAGGGGTGGCTGTTTTTAAATTCTTTCACTTGTATGTTCTCATTGCTATGAGTAAGATACAGAGCTGTGTCGAAATGCGTCAACTTGCCCTATGTTAATGTTCCTTTAAACAGTGCTAAATAAAGGACGGATATATGGAATAATTCTGTGACCTCTGCAGAACCTTTTCTTCTCTGGGATAGACAAATACATGATCGAGGTGTAATTACCTACCTGTAATATCACACTGTGATACCCATCTGCTCTACTCTGGATAGGGTGCACTCCAAAACATGGCATAACATAACTGGGATACCTGGAAAATAGGCAAAATACCTAAATAAATACCGGCAAGTAAGAGGAGGATCACCAGACTTTACTACTGATGTGGCCGCTGGAGCAGGGTCCTGCAAATCGGTTTTCTCCGATTCCAATATCTACAGGATATGCCATAATAGTACAATTGTAATGTCTCAGTCTTGGGACTCGATCAGGTGGTCTCTTTCTCCGTGGTCAGTTTCCTTCCCTACTGAGCCACAGCCTTGTTGGTCTCTGTCCAGATGCTGACGGTTCTTTTATCTTTTCTTCTTCCTTTGATTTTCAGTTTTTTAGCTGTTCTCATTTGTTTATTTTGTCTCTGTCCTATCACATCCTGGGTGGGGATATTTATTACTCTCCTTTTACTAACCCTCTTTGCTGGATATATTTTTATGTGGATTTCTGCCAAGTAGTTCCAGCACTGCTGCTAAAAGATTTTGCCTTTTAGGCTAAGTGACCACTGTGCGTATTTTTTGGGCCGCATTTGTCCTGCGTTTGTCAGCTGTACAAATGCAGCTGGCTTTAAACAAAATCAGCACAAACCTATTGCGCAGCACAAATAAGGAGACACACAAATACAGACAGACACACACAGAGACAGACCGACAGACACTTACTCACGGTCCCCAGTGATCCTGCGGTGATCCCTGGCGATTTTTCACACATGGTGCAAAAAGGTCCTGGCAGATCGATAAAGACAGCTCTCACTGCTGCACAGAGGAAGAATCACCGAGGATCACCGGGGAGGGTGAATATTGCAGCGTTTTTGTTTTCGAAATCGCAGGGAAAAATCACCACAAACGACTGTGGGAATACACATCCATTTGTGGTGCTTTTTTGGGGGGTTAGAATGAAGTCTATGGGGGAAATGCAGCCTAAAAATGGGCATGTTAATTGCAGCACCCACAAACGCACATACGGGCACAGCTTTTGGAAAATCATATCGACTTTCATTACAAAGCTGTGGGTGATGCGTTTTTGGTGCAGAAATGCAGCAAAAATGCACAGTGGGCACATCGCCTTTAGGCAGAGACCAAGTGTTGTATTTGCTCTGTGTATTTCTTATTTGCTTTCCTTACAACTATCTTCTGTTCTGTTAATCCCCCGTCTACATAACCGATAACGATATTCCGAGATCGCTGGTGCGTCGTTTTTCACATCGCTGGTAAGATGTCAAACAGGTATCTCACCAGCGATGTGACAAACGACGCACTAGCGATCCAGAATTATACTGAGGTCGTTGGGAATTGTCACTCCATAGCGTAGCATTGAGATCGTTGGTCGTTGTCCCTTTGAAACACAGCGATGCGACGATGTAGAAATGACCCAGAGCAGTATGAAAAGTTAAAGGGGTCAAATACTTTCACAAAGCACTGTGTTTACTATTTTACTCAGGCCGGCTTCACACCACTGTTTTCTACTGTCAGGTTCTGTCCGGTCTTTTGCAGGATCCACCGGACAGAACCTGACAGCACAGGATGAGCACAAATTGTGGGCAAATATGCCTTCAGATCCTGGTTTTTGTAGGATTTGTTTCTGGTTGTTTCTGCTGCTGTCCGCAGTGCTGAAATCTCCGCCTGTGTGTGCAGTGCTGCTCTCCATGGTGGTGAACGTTAAAGCTGCGGCTCTGAAATGCTGCTGTCCATGGTGCGGCAGCATTTCAGAGCTGGCACTGTTCTGTAAATGGCCTCCGGGAAACAATCTGATTTTTTGCCGGATCCGGGGGGGGGATCCGAATATGTCCGATTTTTGCACCGGAGACAAAAAAATGATGCTGACTCCAGTTTTGTCTCCGATGCAAAACCGGACAAAATCGGATCAGGAACAAAATACAGCAAACCGGATGGCCAAATAGGACCAAACCTGCACCATGGGGGTGCATGGTGGCAAAACTGGAACAGGTTCTGTCCGGTTCAAACCGGACAGAACCTGAAAGCTCAGAACCGTGGTGTGAAGTCGGCCTCAGGAATTTAAGAAACTGGTTGCCCAAGTGGTGTACAAACCCTTTAAATAATAATTCCTATTTTCATGAAACAATGTTGCAATTTACTGCTTATTCAAATTTTCAGCCGTTCCTGAGATATTAACAATTTTTGTTTGTTTACAGCTCGTTGCCTTGGAGACCGACCACCTCTTCTACACAGTAGAATATGCTCTGCGCTTCCTACCTCTTTTCTTTCAAGCTTGTAAACACTGTTTAGGAGATGGCCAGGCCCACTGGAGCGCGCTGTCACCTCCTAGTCCCAGCCCGGTTTAGTGTTAATATCTAAAAAAAAACCTGAAAATTTTAACAAGCAATTAAGTTGGTTTCACTGTGTTGTTTTTTAGCATTCCTGTGAATCCAGCCTAAACTGGATGCACCTTCATCAGTGTTCGGCCCCATTGACCCTCAGTGGGGCTGGACTCACCTGCGTGTGCATTCAGTTGTTTCCATTTTCCCCTGATCCGGGTGTCACCAGATGTTTCACTGTGACCAATTTGCATTTCCTTGCAGTTTTGGTCTCCGTGACAAAACCGGTGTACACCGGGATCCGGGGCACTCGAAATGGATTTAAAATGGGGCTCAATGTAACCCGCAATCCAGCAAACTCCGGATCCTACGGGATTTGGGTTTTAGAACTGCACATGCCCAGAATGCAGCTCTAAATGACACGCCCACTGGGGGCATGTCATTTGTCCCCAGATCCAGCGGAAAAAAGTAAGGACTCAGAAGCAACTGTCTTCTCCCACACCGGTATTATCACTGATCCATGACCCCGAATCTGTGATAATACCGGTGCGGTTGCAATCAGTTTTTGCTCTTGCGACAGCTTCGGGGGAATCGCGGGGGTGCAGACTTTACCTGCACCATCTGACAATATCCATCTATGAAGATGGGACGATCCCTCCCAATATGGAGAGCATTTTGTAGCAAACTTTTAGTTCCTAATAGTAGAAACGAACCTCTCTGATAGACGTAGGAGACTCTCCAGCTCCCCTGCGTGTTCTGTAACTGATACGAGCACCCGAACTCCTCCCTGCAAAATACAATATAGAAAAACAATGGATTAAAGAGTTTGGAGGGGTTTTCCAGAATCCAACCACCAGGATGTGGCCCCAGATTCCCGCCCTGCTGTGTGAATAAAGCATAAAGCAGGGCGGGCTCACGCTCTGTGCGGCAAGGTGATTGACAGATCAGGAGAAGAGGAGGGCGGAACAGGAGGTGGTGGCAGAGACATAGAGGGGGAGGAACAAAGGAGGAGGCTGGAGGACTGTGCTAGCGGCGACGACCTGTTGTGCAGATCCCACCTATAAGATTTCTAAAATGTGTTTCTCAGGGTACAGGGGGGGCTAGAGACATGGGGACCCCTTCCCTGAATGCAGCAGACATGCTGCATTTAGTTTGCCATGCACCAGGGGGGGGTTACAAGTCCTCTTTAACCACCCGTAAATCAATGAGGTAGATAATTGATGTGTGCAGCATGACATCACTATTTGAGTGGGGCTTTTTTTATTCCTCCCCTGTGGGCATGGCAGTCTGCTGTAAGCCAAACCCCTTTCCCCCCTGGATGAGTCCGGATGAGAGGGAGGGGGTTCGGCTTACATCAGACTGCCAAGCCCACAGGGGAGGAATACAAAAAACAAAACAAATAGTGATGTGATGCTGCACAGATTTACAGGTCTTTAAATCCTGGTGGTTAGTTCCCTTTAATGTGTAAATGTCATTTCACTGCAAAAAACTCCCCCAAAAAAACCAATACGCACTGGTTATTAATGATAGATCACATAGCCGCTAAGACAATGTTTTTTTTAGTGCCATATGACTTTTTTCTTACATTTTGTGTGCTCTTTTAAAAACTGTCATCTGTCAGAGAAGGAGCCAGATGACAGATTAGAGAAGCTTGTGCCAAGGAAAGAGGAGTTTGCAGTGATCCTGACATTCTGACATTGCTCAGCATTGTGCTGTAGGCTGAAGTAATCTGATACATTGTTTTCTCACCAGCTGCAGTGAGTGTAGGCCACACCCCCTTACCCTAACATGGTTATGTGGCCATATTCAGTGTGAAGATGTATGTGACTGAGAATGAACATTGTCTGCTTCACACACAGTCTAGTGGGACACATTGTGGAAGGTTTATGAATGGTTTTCAACCAGAATTCTCTTATAAAGTATATTTGTAAGTTTATTAAAATCACTTGCTCTACATTATTAAATACAAATTCAAACGCAGGCTACACTTTAAGTAAATGTGATTTTTATTCTACATATATTTGTATATATATATATATATATATATATATATATATATATATATATATATATTATATATAAGATCTTGTTACAGTGCAGTTATCAGAGCTGTGTCTTGCTCCTGGTCCCAATAGATTTTTTAGCAATCAATAAAAAAAAAATACTGAATGACAGCAAGCGGTGAACTTGAAAACAGTAACAAATTTATAATTCTATTTTTTTTTCAACCTGGAAAATAAAAATATCAGACAGGGAGAAATTCATTGACACTGTTGTTTCCTGATCAAAAGTCTGTGGCACTCAGAAAGGGAATCTGTCAGCTGTTTTTTGCAATGTAATCTGAGAGCAGCATAATGTAGGGGCAGAGACCCTGATTCTAGCAATGTCTCTCTCACTTGCTGGTTTCAATGCCATCATTTTTGATACAAGCAGAGTTTTCTCTGCTGTAGATGTAGCAGAGCTCAGATTGCTGAGCTCTATATAACCCCGCCCACCACTGATTGTCAGCTTTCTTGTACACTGTTCAAAAGCAAAAAGCTGCCAATCAGTGATGGGTACTTGGTTACACAGATCAGAAGGACTAGGAGGCACGAGGCAGCTAGTTCAGCAGTGATAATCTCCTGCTGATAAAACACTGATTTTATTGAAACAGAAACATGCAGCCTAGTAAGTGATACATTGCTGGAATCAAGGTCTCTGTCCCTACAACAAGCTGCACTCAGATTAAATAGCTAAAACCTGCTGACAGATTCCCTTTAGTGGTGCATCTATCAAGCTGCCCATGCACTAAACTCAGAAGTCAACTTCAACCTGTTATGCCCATGAGTAGAGATAGACGAACATCCCGTTTTTCCCCGTGTTCGGGATTGTTGCCACCCTGTCAAAGCAAGTGGGAGATTTTGGGAGTGGTCTAGGGTATTGAGCATGCTCAATACAGAAAGTTTCATCCGATATCGGATCCGATTTTCCATCCGATTCGATCCCCATTGACTCCCATATTATTTTAATTGGATCGCATCGGATCCGATGCGATCTTATTTTTGCAGCGGAGTCCAAATTCTCAGCAGGCTACGATTTTGGCTGCTTCAGAAAATCGGACAGGATAGGATCAGAGGCAAATCGGATGCCATTAAGGGCAAATCCGTCCCCATAGGATAACATGGGGCCAAAATCAGATCCGATGCTGTCCGATTTACAACGGAGAGCATCGGATTGAAGAAAAACGTGATGTGAAAGCAGCCTTAGCAGGATTCACATAAGAATATAGCCAGCAGAGAAAGCCTGCATCAAGAGGGAATAAATAGCCCCAACCGAGATGTGATAGGTCAGAGTAAATGAACAACTGAAAACACCTGCTGACCAATCTAAAAGGATAGAAGAAGCAAAAGTAAAAGATAATCAGCAGTTGGGACAGGGATTAACCATGCTCAGTGGGGAAGAAATCGGACCACACAGCACAAGGTCACCAGATTGAATCTCGAGGCATGAGGCAGCCATGGGTAGGGATAGGTTTCTCTTATAATTGACACCACTTTCTGCCCTAAATTATAGTGAATCTGTCCGGCAGTGCTTGATCCCATGTTTCACCCAGGAACAATGATAGGGTTCATGGGTGTACCCAGGATCAAAACTAGGGGGGGGCAAGCCATGGTCGTTCAGGTTGCGCCCGCTTCTCGTACCATCACTGCGCAGCAGCACACGGGCCGCTAAGGGTCCCGTGTGTTTCACTGAGCCTCCTGCTATCCACTGCCGCCCCCCTGCGCATCCTCTTACCACAGTGGTGATGCCGTGTGTTGCACAGTGGAACGAATAAAAAGCAGGAAGCACAACCTACTCCTAGTGTGGACTAGGCGGCACTTCCTGCTTTTATGCGTTCCACTGTGCAACTCTCGGCATCACCGCCTCCTCCTGTGACTTCAGTTTTGGGAAGCTGCGGTGGAACCAGGAGAGGTAAGTACAGATTTTTTTTAAGGAGTACACGCTGGCCAGAGGAGTATGGGGGGGGGGAAAGGGGTTGGCTCACCGTTGCTGCATTATACTGTATGGAGAATTATGAGGCTGTACTGTGCTATATGGAAGGCTGTACTATACTAAACACAGGACTGTGAGGGTGCATTATACTGTATGGAGGGCTATATGAAGAACTATGGGGATGCATTTTACTATATGGAGTACTATTGATGGTGCATTATACTGTATAGAGGACTATGGATGAATTATACTATATGGAGAATTATGGGGGTGAATTATACTATATGGAGAACTATGAGAGTGCATTATACTGTATGGAGGTGCATTATAATGTAAGGAGGCATACGAGGCTACATTATACTATATAGAGGATAGTGGGGTTGCATTATGATAATTGAATGACTATGGGGTAGGGCTGGGCGATTTTGAAAAAAATCAAAATCTCGATTTTATTTAAACCTATGGACGATTTTCGATTTAAATCTCGATTTTTTTTTTGCTTTTTTTTTTTTTTGCTTTTCTTTGATGAATAAAGAGAAAAACTAAGAGGTACCGTATATACTCTTGTATAAGCCGACCCCCCTACTTTTGCCCCCAAAACCTGGGAAAACCTATTGACTCTTGTATAAGCCGAGGGTGGACCCCAGCACAGGTATACAGCCCCCAGCAGTGTAGTATATAGGCCCCAGCAGTGTTACAGAAGCAGCCCCAGCGGTGTATACAGTAGCAGCCCCAGTGGTAGTATACAGCACCCAGCGGTGTATACAGCAGCAGCCCCAGCGGTGTATATAGCAGCAGCCCCAGTGGTAGTATACAGCAGCAGCCCCAGTGGTGTACACAGTAGCAGCCCCAGTGGTGTATAGAGCAGCAGCCCCAGTGGTAGTATACAGCAGCAGCCCCAGTGGTGTATATAGCAGCAGCCCCAGTGGTGTATATAGCAGCAGCCCCAGTGGTGTATATAGCAGCAGCTCCAGTGGTGTATATAGCAGCAGCTCCAGTGGTGTATATAGCAGCAGCCCCAGTGGTGTACACAGTAGCAGCCCCAGTGGTGTATATAGCAGCAGCCCCAGTGGTGTATATAGCAGCAGCCCCAGTGGTGTATATAGCAGCAGCCCCAGTGGTGTACACAGTAGCAGCCCCAGTGGTAGTATACAGCAGCAGCCCCAGTGGTGTATATAGCAGCAGCCCCAGTGGTGTACACAGTAGCAGCCCCAGTGGTGTACACAGTAGCAGCCCCAGTGGTAGTATACAGCAGCAGCCCCAGTGGTGTATATAGCAGCAGCCCCAGTGGTGTACACAGTAGCAGCCCCAGTGGTGTACACAGTAGCAGCCCCAGTGGTGTACACAGTAGCAGCCCCAGTGGTGTACACAGTAGCAGCCCCAGTGGTGTATATAGCAGCAGCCCCAGTGGTGTACACAGTAGCAGCCCCAGTGGTGTATATAGCAGCAGCCCCAGTGGTGTACACAGTAGCAGCCCCAGTGGTATATACAGCAACAGCCCCAGTGGTGTACACAGTAGCAGCCCCAGTGGTGTACACAGTAGCAGCCCCAGTGGTGTACACAGTAGCAGCCCCAGTGGTAGTATACAGCAGCAGCCCCAGTGGTGTATATAGCAGCAGCCCCAGTGGTGTACACAGTAGCAGCCCCAGTGGTGTACACAGTAGCAGCCCCAGTGGTGTACACAGTAGCAGCCCCAGTGGTGTACACAGTAGCAGCCCCAGTGGTGTATATAGCAGCAGCCCCAGTGGTGTACACAGTAGCAGCCCCAGTGGTGTATATAGCAGCAGCCCCAGTGGTGTACACAGTAGCAGCCCCAGTGGTATATACAGCAACAGCCCCAGTGGTGTACACAGTAGCAGCCCCAGTGGTGTACACAGTAGCAGCCCCAGTGGTGTATGGAGGACACTGGTGAGTGCACCAGCCCCAGACTGCAGTGATTGCTCCCTGCACGGTCTATGGAGCCTCAGCGGTGCACACACTGACCTGGAGCCTGGGGATGGTGCCGATCACTCCCGCACAGTGCTGCAGGCTGCTCCGGTCTCCCCCATCTCTGGACTGAGCTGCCATGTTTCCACCGACATTGCAGTCCCATCCGCCGGCCGTGCACCGGATTACGGCTGCTGCACTGCGAGCCCCCGATCCGGGGAGACGCTCCCCATGTCTGCCGCAGGTCACACGGCTCCCGGCTGCGGCGCCACAAGTCCCCTGCCTCCTGCCAAAGTCACATTGTTTGCGGCATCTACCAGGCGGAAGTGTGGAGGCGCACTATGTCATTATCCCCGCCGCTGCCGCCCTGTATACCCATGGGGGGGCGCCATTTTAAATCGAATTACACGATTTTGAAAAAATCAGAATCGTGGCCACATCAGGGGGCGAATTAATCTAATTAATTCGATTAATCGCCCAGCCCTACTATGGGGGTACCTTATGAATGGGGGACTATGGGATGCATTATAATACATAGAGGACTATGGGAATACATTGTAATGTATGGAGGAATGTGGGGATGCATTATAATAATTGGAGGACTATGGTGGCAGAGGAGGAGGACCATATAAACCATGATGGGGGACATATTCCAGGAGAAAGGCCATATACAGCAGGATAAGGGACATTAACACATAATGAAGGGGGAGAGGGGTCAATTTCAGACTCTTTATAGGATTTAGAATGTTACACGGGGCCCATACATCTGACCAACATGCACGTGGAAGGTGGGGGGCCTAAATTGCGCACCTGTGCCCATCAGACTTGTTACGCCACTGGGGAGCCCTATGGGGGTCGGGGGCTGTATATGACATGGGAGCCCTATGGGGGCTGTATATGAGATGGAAGTTCCATCTCTCATATACAGCCCCCCCCCCCCATGTCCCATAGGGCTCCCGTCTCATATACAGCCCCCCTTAGAGCTCCCATATCATATACAGCCCCCTTATAGGGCTCCCATATCATATATAACACCGCCATAGGGCACCCAAATCATATTCAGCCCCCTCATAGGGCTCCTGTATCATTTACAGCCCCTCCATAGGGCTCCCATCATGAGAGCCCTATGGGGGGGTTGTATATGATACGGGAGCCCTATGTGGTGGGCTGTATACGATATGGCAGCCTTATGGGGGGGTTGTATATGATATGGAAGTCCCATATCCCACACAGCCCCCTTAATGCCCCATAGGGCTCCCATATCACATATAGCCCCATAGGGCTCCCATGTCATATACAGCCCCCCCCATAGGGCTCCAATAATGGGAGCCCTTTAGGGCTCATATATATGAATGATATAGGAGCCCAATAGGGATGCTGTATATGATATGGGAGCCTATGGGGGGCAGGGGCCAGGGCTGTATATGACATGGGAGTACATGTCATCTTATATACAGCACGCAGCCCCCACATAAGGCTCCCATATACAACCCTCTGGCCTCCCATCACCCCAACCCCCCACACATCACTTTTTTTACATACTTGATCTATTTTTTAACAGTCAGTCGTTCTCTTGATGTCTTGCCTCTGACTCTTCACTCACTCTGTCTTCACTTGTAGCTCGCCTTGAGCTCTTGGCTCCAGCCTCCCTCCTCACCAGACCAGGCCAGCAGTGTCCCCAGAAGGACCCCACTCCAGCTTGCACCGCAGCCGCAGCCTGGGACTCAGCCTCAGCACTCAGTGCAGTCCCCCTGCTGGCCTGCCAGACAGTGCCTGCCGAGCTGATCTGCAATCGGCAGACACTGTCTGTGTCTGAGGCTGCTGAGGGCGCCGGAGATGTGATTATCCACCCTGCGCCCTGCCATGCCTGCTGGCTGCTGCAGCTGCCGGCCTGCCGCCGGCCCCCATGTCACTCACGGGCGGCGCACTGTGCCTCTGTGCCGCTGTCATGTCAGTGTGACAGTCACACACAATAGGTGCCAGGTGGGGTCCGCACAGTGCCGCGCTCACCCGGGGTGCCGCTGTCATGTCACAGTCACAGTAGTGACAGTACTACAGTAGGTGCGCTCACCCGGGGCAGCCTCTTGGGGGGGGCACCTGCCCCCCCCTGCCCCACGCTGGGTACGCCCATGATAGGGTTTATGAAAGTCACAGTTATTTTGAGAAATTGTATATTAAACAAACATTTTCTGGAAAACAAGTGTAAATAGTCCAAGGAATTCCCCCTATAGTTTTTAACCTGGAATACCCCCCTAAAACCCGCTCAACCTACCTTTCTTGATCTTTCCAGAATTTCCACTGTGTCCTGCAAAAGTAAATACTTGTGTTATCCCGGCACCGATGCACTCCGACCGGCCGCAGGAACGCAAATCTTCACTTATTCCTAGGTGTAAATCTGTTTATTTCACTATTTTATGGCTTCATAGAAATGTATGTGAATTGTGAATGTATACAATTGGGACGAATGAAGAGAAACGTATGAGGACGGGACAGGAGGGCAGACAATAGAGCACAGGGACACACAGATGATTCTTTATGCTTTTCTTTTATTTCCTAATGAGATATGGAAATCTTCATTAGGAAATATGTTTGTAAAAAATACATTCAGTCCCTATAAGCAGTGTCCTGTAGTCAGAGTTCCTCCATAGCTGGCATTCCTCATACATTCAGTCCCTATAAGCAGTGTCCTGTAGTCAGAGTTCCTCCATAGCCAGCATTCCTCATACATTTATCCCCTATAAGCAGTGTCCTGTAGTCAGAGTTCCCCCATAGCTGCATTCCTCATACATTCACTCCCTATAAGCAGTGTCCCTGTAGTCAGAGTTCCCCCATAGCCGGCATTCCTCAAACATTCATCCCCTATAAGCAGTGTCCCTATAGTCAGAGTTCCTCCATAGCTGGCATTCCTCATACATTCAGTCCCTATAAGCAGTGTCCTGTAGTCAGAGTTCCTCCATAGCCGGCATTCCTCATACATTCAGTCCCTATAAGCAGTGTCCTGTAGTCAGAGATCCTCCATAGCTGGCATTCCTCATACATTCAGCCCCTATAAGCAGTGTCCCTGTAGTCAGAGATCCTCCATAGCCGGCATTCCTCATACATTCATCCCCTATAAGAAGTGTCCTGTAGTCAGAGTTCCTCCATAGCTGCATTCCTCATACATTCAGTCCCTATAAGCAGTGTCCCTATAGTCAGAGTTCCTCCATAGCCGGCATTCCTCATACATTCAGCCCCTATAAGCAGTGTCCCTGTAGTCAGAGTTCCCCCATAGGCGGCATTCCTCATACATTCAGCCCCTATAAGCAGTGTCCCGGAGTCAGAGTTCCTCCATAGCCAGCATTCCTCATACATTTATCCCCTATAAGCAGTGTCCCTGTAGTCAGAGTTCCCCCATAGCCGGCATTCCTCAAACATTCATCCCCTATAAGCAGTGTCCCTATAGTCAGAGTTCCTCCATAGCCAGCATTCCTCATACATTCAGTCCCTATAAGCAGTGTCCTGTAGTCAGAGTTCCTCCATAGCCGGCATTCCTCATACATTTATCCCCTATAAGCAGTGTCCTGTAGTCAGAGTTCCCCCATAGCTGCATTCCTCATACATTCAGTCCCTATAAGCAGTGTCCCTATAGTCAGAGTTCCTCCATAGCCGGCATTCCTCATACATTCAGCCCCTATAAGCAGTGTCCCTGTAGTCAGAGTTCCCCCATAGCCGGCATTCCTCATACATTCAGCCCCTATAAGCAGTGTCCTGTAGTCAGAGTTCCTCCATAGCCAGCATTCCTCATACATTCAGTCCCTATAAGCAGTGTCCTGTAGTCAGAGTTCCTCCATAGCCGGCATTCCTCATACATTCAGTCCCTATAAGCAGTGTCCTGTAGTCAGAGTTCCTCCATAGCCAGCATTCCTCATACATTCAGTCCCTATAAGCAGTGTCCCTATAGTCAGAGTTCCCCCATAGCTGCATTCCTCATACATTCAGCCCCTATAAGCAGTGTCCTGTAGTCAGAGTTCCTCCATAGCCGGCATTCCTCATACATTCATCCCCTATAAGCAGTGTCCCTGTAGTCAGAGTTCCCCCATAGCTGCATTCCTCATACATTCAGTCCTCTATAAGCAGTGTCCTGTAGTCAGAGTTCCTCCATAGCTGCATTCCTCATACATTCAGTCCCCTATAAGCAGTGTCCCTGTAGTCAGAGTTCCTCCATAGCCAGCATTCCTCATACATTCAGTCCCTATAAGCAGTGTCCCTATAGTCAGAGTTCCCCCATAGCTGCATTCCTCATACATTCAGTCCCTATAAGCAGTGTCCTGTAATCAGAGTTCCTCCATAGCTGCCATTCCTCATACATTCATCCCCTATAAGCAGTGTCCTGTAGTTAGAGTTCCCCCATAGCCGGCATTCCTCATACATTCAGTCCCTATAAGCAGTGTCCCTATAATCAGAGTTCCCCCATAGCTGCATTCCTCATACATTCAGTCCCTATAAGCAGTGTCCTGTAGTCAGAGTTCCCCCATAGCTGCATTCCTCATACATTGATCCCCTATAAGCAGTGTCCTGTAGTTAGAGTTCCTCCATAGCCGGCATTCCTCATACATTCAGTCCCTATAAGCAGTGTCCTGGAGTCAGAGTTCCTCCATAGCAGCATTCCTCATACATTTATCCCCTATAAGCAGTGTCCTGTAGTCAGAGTTCCCCATAGCTGCATTCCTCATACATTCAGTCCCTATAAGCAGTGTCCCTATAGTCAGAGTTCCTCCATAGCGGCATTCCTCATACATTCAGCCCCTATAAGCAGTGTCCTGTAGTCAGAGTTCCCCCATAGCCGGCATTCCTCATACATTCAGCCCCTATAAGCAGTGTCCCTATAGTCAGAGTTCCCCATAGCTGCTTCCTCATACATTCAGCCCCTATAAGCAGTGTCCTGTAGTCAGAGTTCCTCCATAGCTGCATTCCTCATACATTCAGTCCCTATAAGCAGTGTCCTGTAGTCAGAGTTCCCCCATACCCCATAGCCGGCATTCCTCATACATTCAGTTTCTATAAGCAGTGTCCTGTAGTCAGAGATCCTCTATAGCTGGCATTCCTCATACATTCAGTCCCTATAAGCAGTGTCCTGTAGTCAGAGTTCCTCCATAGCCAGCATTCCTCATACATTCAGTCCCTATAAGCAGTGTCCCTATAGCCGAGTTCCCCATAGCTGCATTCTCATACACTAACCCTATAAGCAGTGTCCTGTAGTCAGAGTTCCTCCATAGCTGGCATTCCTCATACATTCATCCCCTATAAGCAGTGTCCTGTAGTCAGAGTTCCCCATAGCTGCATTCCTCATACATCAACCCTATAAGCAGTGTCCTGTAGTCAGAGTTCCTCCATAGCTGGCATTCCTCATACATTCATCCCTATAAGCAGTGTGTCCTGTAGTCAGAGTTCCCCATAGCTGCATTCCTCATACATTCAGTCCCTATAAGCAGTGTCCTGTAGTCAGAGTTCCTCCATAGGCGCATTCCTCATACATTCAGTCCCTATAAGCAGTGTCCTGTAGTCAGAGTTCCCCCATAGCCGGCATTCCTCATACATTCAGTCCCTATAAGCAGTGTCCTGTAGTCAGAGTTCCTCCATAGCCGGCATTCCTCATACATTCAGTCCCTATAAGCAGTGTCCTGTAGTCAGAGTTCCTCCATAGCCGGCATTCCTCATACATTCATCCCTATAAGCAGTGTCCTGTAGTTAGAGTTCCCTCCATAGCGGCATTCCTCATACATTCAGTCCCTATAAGCAGTGTCCTGGAGTCAGAGTTCCTCCATAGCCGGCATTCCTCATACATTCAGTCCCTATAAGCAGTGTCCTGTAGTCAGAGTTCCTCCATAGCGGCATTCCTCATACATTCATCCCTATAAGCAGTGTCCTGTAGTTATAGTTCCTCCATAGCGGCATTCCTCATACATTCATCCCCTATAAGCAGTGTCCTGTAGTAAGAGTTCTCCTAGCCATAGCCGGCATTCCTCATACATTCAGTCCCTATAAGCAGTGTCCTGTAGTCAGAGTTCCCCATAGCTGGCATTCCTCATACATTCAGTCCCTATAAGCAGTGTCCTGTAGTCAGAGTTCCCCATAGCTGCATTCCTCATACATTCAGTCCCTATAAGCAGTGTCCTGCTAGTCTAGAGTTCCTCCATAGCCGGCATTCCTCATACATTCAGTCCCTATAAGCAGTGTCCTGTAGTCAGAGTTCCTCCATAGCTGCATTCCTCATACATTCAGTCCCTATAAGCAGTGTCCCTGCAGTCAGAGTTCCTCATAGCCGGCATTCCTCATACATTCAGTCCCTATAAGCAGTGTCCTGTAGTCAGAGTTCCCCATAGCGGCATTCCTCATACATTCATCCCCTATAAGCAGTGTCCTGTAGTCAGAGTTCCTCCATAGCGGCATTCCTCATACATTCAGTCCCTATAAGCAGTGTCCTGTAGTCAGAGTTCCTCCATAGCCAGCATTCCTCATACATTCAGTCCCTATAAGCAGTGTCCCTATAGTCAGAGTTCCCCCATAGCTGCATTCCTCATACATTCAGCCCCTATAAGCAGTGTCCTGTAGTCAGAGTTCCTCCATAGCTGCATTCCTCATACATTGATCCCTATAAGCAGTGTCCTGTAGTTAGAGTTCCTCCATAGCCGGCATTCCTCATACATTCAGTCCCTATAAGCAGTGTCCTGGAGTCAGAGTTCCTCCATAGCCGGCATTCCTCATACATTCAGTCCCTATAAGCAGTGTCCTGTAGTCAGAGTTCCTCCATAGCCGGCATTCCTCATACATTCATTCCCTATAAGCAGTGTCCTGTAGTCAGAGTTCCTCCATAGCTGGCATTCCTCATACATTCAGTCCCTATAAGCAGTGTCCTGTAGTCAGAGTTCCCCATAGCTGCATTCCTCATACATTCAGTCCCTATAAGCAGTGTCCTGTAGTCAGAGTTCCCCCATAGCCAGCATTCCTCATACATTTATCCCCTATAAGCAGTGTCCTGTAGTCAGAGTTCCCCCATAGCCGGCATTCCTCATACATTCAGTCCCTATAAGCAGTGTCCTGAGTCAGAGTTCCCCCATAGCCGGCATTCCTCAAACATTCATCCCCTATAAGCAGTGTCCCTATAGTCAGAGTTCCTCCATACCCGGCATTCCTCATTACATTCAGTCCCTATAGCAGTGTCCTGGAGTCAGAGTTCCTCCATAGCCAGCATTCCTCATACATTTATCCCCTATAAGCAGTGTCCTGTAGTCAGAGTTCCCCCATAGCTGCATTCCTCATACATTCAGTCCCTATAAGCAGTGTCCCTATAGTCAGAGTTCCTCCATAGCCGGCATTCCTCATACATTCAGCCCCTATAAGCAGTGTCCCTGTAGTCAGAGTTCCCCATAGCCGGCATTCCTCATACATTCAGCCCCTATAAGCAGTGTCCCTATAGTCAGAGTTCCCCCATAGCTGCATTCCTCATACATTCAGCCCCTATAAGCAGTGTCCTGTAGTCAGAGTTCCTCCATAGCTGCATTCCTCATACATTCAGTCCCTATAAGCAGTGTCCCTGTAGTCAGAGTTCCCCCATACCCCATAGCCGGCATTCCTCATACATTCAGTTTCTATAAGCAGTGTCCTGTAGTCAGAGATCCTCTATAGCCGGCATTCCTCATACATTCAGTCCCCTATAAGCAGTGTCCTGTAGTCAGAGTTCCTCCATAGCCAGCATTCATCATACATTCAGTCCCTATAAGCAGTGTCCCTATAGCCAGAGTTCCCCCATAGCTGCATTCCTCATACACTCAACCCCTATAAGCAGTGTCCTGTAGTCAGAGTTCCTCCATAGCTGGCATTCCTCATACATTCATCCCTATAAGCAGTGTCCTGTAGTCAGAGTTCCCCATAGCTGCATTCCTCATACACTCAACCCCTATAAGCAGTGTCCTGTAGTCAGAGTTCCCATAGCTGGCATTCCTCATACATTCATCCCCTATAAGCAGTGTCCTGTAGTCAGAGTTCCCCCATAGCGCATTCCTCATACATTCAGTCCCATAAGCAGTGTCCTGTAGTACGAGTTCCTCCATAGCTGGCATTCCTCATACATTCAGTCCTATAAGCAGTGTCCTGTAGTCAGAGTTCCTCCATAGCCGGCATTCCTCATACATTCAGTCCCTATAAGCAGTGTCCTGTAGTCAGAGTTCCTCCATAGCCGGCATTCCTCATACATTCAGTCCCTATAAGCAGTGTCCTGTAGTCAGAGTTCCTCCATAGCCGGCATTCCTCATACATTCATCCCCTATAAGCAGTGTCCTGTAGTTCAGAGTTCCTCCATAGCCGGCATTCCTCATACATTCAGTCCCTATAAGCAGTGTCCTGTAGTCAGAGTTCCTCCATAGCCGGCATTCCTCATACATTCAGTCCCTATAAGCAGTGTCCTGTAGTCAGAGTTCCTCCATAGCCGGCATTCCTCATACATTCATCCCTATAAGCAGTGTCCTGTAGTAGAGTTCCTCCATAGCCGGCATTCCTCATACATTCATCCCTATAAGCAGTGTCCTGTAGTCAGAGTTCCTCCATAGCCGGCATTCCTCATACATTCAGTCCCTATAAGCAGTGTCCTGAGTCAGAGTTCCTCCATAGCCGGCATTCCTCATACATTCATCCCTATAAGCAGTGTCCTGTAGTCAGAGTTCCTCCATAGCCGGCATTCCTCATACATTCATCCCCTATAAGCAGTGTCCTGTAGTAGAGTTTCCATCCATAGCCGGCATTCCTCATACATTCAGTCCCTATAAGCAGTGTCCTGTAGTCAAGTTCCTCATAGTGGCATTCCTCATACATTCAGTCCCTATAAGCAGTGCCGTAGTCAGAGTTCCCCATACTCATTCCTCATACATTCAGTCCCTATAAGCAGTGTCCTGTAGTCAGAGTTCCTCCATAGCCGGCATTCCTCATACATTCAGTCCCTATAAGCAGTGTCCTGTAGTCAGAGTTCCTCCATAGCTGCATTCCTCATACATTCAGTCCCTATAAGCAGTGTCCTGCAGTCAGAGTTCCTCCATAGCCGGCATTCCTCATACATTCAGTCCCTATAAGCAGTGTCCTGTAGTCAGAGTTCCTCCATAGCCGGCATTCCTCATACATTCATCCCCTATAAGCAGTGTCCTGTAGTCAGAGTTCCTCCATAGCCGGCATTCCTCATACATTTATCCCCTATAAGCAGTGTCCTGTAGTCAGAGTTCCCCCATAGCTGCATTCCTCATACATTCAGTCCCTATAAGCAGTGTCCCTGCAGTCAGAGTTCCTCCATAGCCGGCATTCCTCATACATTCAGTCCCTATAAGCAGTGTCCTGTAGTCAGAGTTCCTCCATAGCCGGCATTCCTCATACATTCATCCCATATAAGCAGTATCCTGTAGTCAGAGTTCCTCCATTGCCGGCATTCCTCATACATTCAGTCCCTATAAGCAGTGTCCTGTAGTCCGAGTTCCTCCATAGCCGGCATTCCTCATACATTTATCCCCTATAAGCAGTGTCCTGTAGTCAGAGTTCCTCCATAGCCGGCATTCCTCATACATTCAGTCCCTATAAGCAATGTCCTGTAGTCAGAGTTCCTCCATAGCCGGCATTCCTCATACATTTATCCCCTATAAGCAGTGTCCTGTAGTCAGAGTTCCTCCATAGCCGGCATTCCTCATACATTCAGTCCCTATAAGCAATGTCCTGTAGTCAGAGTTCCTCCATAGCCGGCATTCCTCATACATTCAGTCCCTATAAGCAGTGTCCTGTAGTCAGAGTTCCTCCATAGCGGGCGTTCCTCATACATTCAGCCCCTATAAGCAGTGTCCTGTAGTCAGAGTTCCTCCATAGCCGGCATTCCTCATACATTCATCCCCTATAAGCAGTGTCCTGTAGTCAGAGTTCCTCCATAGCTGGCATTCCTCATACATTCAGTCCCTATAAGCAGTGTCCTGTAGTCAGAGTTCCTCCATAGCCGGCATTCCTCATACATTCAGTCCCTATAAGCAGTGTCCTGTAGTCAGAGTTCCTCCATAGCCGGCATTCCTCATACATTTATCCCCTATAAGCAGTGTCCTGTAGTCAGAGTTCCTCCATAGCTGGCATTCCTCATACATTCAGCCCCTATATAAGCAGTGTCCTGTAGTCAGAGTTCCTCCATAGCTGGCATTCCTCATACATTCAGTCCCTATAAGCAGTGTCCCTGTAGTCAGAGTTCCTCCATAGCCGGCATTCCTCATACATTTATCCCCTATAAGCAGTGTCCTGTAGTCAGAGTTCCTCCATAGCCAGCATTCCTCATACATTCAGCTAATATAAGCAGTGTCCTGGAGTCAGAGTTCCTCCATAGCCGGCATTCCTCATACATTCAGTCCCTATAAGCAGTGTCCTGTAGTCAGAGTTCCTCCATAGCTGGCATTCCTCATACATTCAGTCCCTATAAGCAGTGTCCTGGAGTCAGAGTTCCTCCATAGCCGGCATTCCTCATACATTCAGTCCCCTATAAGCAGTGTCCCTATAGTCAGAGTTCCTCCATAGCCAGCATTCCTCATACATTTATCCCCTATAAGCAGTGTCCTGTAGTCAGAGTTCCCCCATAGCCGGTGGCTTTATACCAGTCCTCTGCCCTTTTGGGGATCCCCCTTTAATTAGGTCAACATGAACAATAACATTGAACACTACAGAGGTGTCAGTTAGTGATGGGTAGCTCCTTAAAGAGCCGGCTCTTTATAGTGAATCATATGAGTCGGCTCCTGGCAGGGAGCCAATTGAAATTTAAACGGCTCTTTGCCAGTTCATGTTCCACAGTCAGTCCCCTCTTGCCCCGCCCCTCCCGGCAGTCCTCACTCTGATCTTATCCAGGAGACTGAGAATGCATGCTCCTCCTGCTGCTGCACAGCCCCGCCCCCCTCCAATCTGTGACAAGCAAGCAGCAGTCAGGCACTTTATTAAAGGAACACTGACATCTGGATTTAGCCTTATTATAGTTATTTACCGCCAGCTTGTAAATCCTCGCTGAGCGAGGGAGACACAGCGGATGTAAATGTGCGTCCCTTGTTCTCTCCCATTCACTTGAATGGAAGAGAACAAATGATCCAGCGATGCATATGGGCAGGGCAGATAAGGATCTCCTCTGCAAACATACCATCGCTGGATTGAGCATCACTGGATCGCAGGCTCAGGTGCTGCATGGACTGTGTAAATGCACCATTAGCTGGTGCGACTTGCAATGGTTATGTTGTTTCTGGTATGTGAATAACCTCCCAGCAGCCCCTGTTACATGATAGCAGTGCCAATCTGAGGGCCCAACTTCATGCACAAAACTAGTACTCTACAAGGCAGTACAGCACTCTCAAATCACATCCCATTTTTCATACAATTGCCAGTAGTGTTGAGCTAATTGAATTGCACTTGTTTGATTTCTGCACTTTTTTTTAATCAAACATTTCTTGTTTTGTGCGGTGCCGGCAATTTCGAACACTTTGTGCGGTCCAATTTGAATGTTTAAATTAAACCGCATTGTGAATATACGCGATACTGCGGCTAGAATCGCTAATATTCGCTATTTTAGCGGCCGTATTGTGTTTATTCGCAATGCAGTTCAATACTGACCTGTACAAAAATGGCTCTCGGCCGCTGTTAGTAGCACCAAAGCGAATGTACGCTCGCGATTATGAACGTTTGCAATTATGAACGCATGCTGTTGCGTTCGCAATTGTGAGCGTAATATAGCAAAACTGCTATCGAACAATGTTTGAATTCAATTCGAAAATGGAATCGAACAATATTATGTTCGCTCATCTCTAATTGCCAGAAATGACAATCGTATACATAATTACAGTGTGGACGCAGCCTCTGCTGCATAGATTGGCATTACTTGTGAAGATGTGGGCCCAGCCGAATCCCAATTGTGCAGCAGTTGTTGCATGTGCCTGTGCTGTTACATGAGTTTAGTGGCTTTTAATCACATGCAGGACTTCATTAATATGTCAGACCACTGTCTCACCAATGCAGGAAGCAGCCTGCCCATTTACATGAAAGTTCAGAAAAACTACCAAACTGGGCCCTAATGGTAACAGTGTTGGAATTAGTGTATCTGTCAATTCTTAATGTTGTTATCACATCTTCTTCTTGAGACCAGCATAAAAGTACCTCACAGGTTCCCTTTAATGTAGATGAAGAAGGAGCATGTGACCACTGACCAGCCAGTCACAGCTCACTGACTGTACTGTACTCTGCAGATCCTAATGGTGGGTTTACACACACCAATCATTGTGTCCAATATCTGAACAGATCTCTGGTTGCAGTGAAATCATGGACATATAGTTCCATTTTGTGGCTGTGTACAACATGGAGCAATGTGTCCATGATTTCACTGCAACCAGAGATCTGTTCAGATATTGGACACAATGATTGGTGTGTGTAAACCCACCATAAGCCTTGCCCTCTTGTGATTGTTTTTAACACACATGCTGTGTTCCTCCTGGCAGCCTGCCCTACCCTGGATGGACGTGGACGGATAATTACAGAGTGTAACAAACAGTAGTGCATGCAGATTGAGGTGCGTGTCATCAAATCAAATCCTCCCAATTTTGCAACCATATTGGTGAGGAACTTGGGTATTAATTTCCTCACAGACTATTTTTAAAATACCCACAAATAAAGAGGGAGGTTGATAGCCTGCAGAGAGAAGAGGAGTGCACGTACAGTGGATAACAAGATGAGTGACAGCCGCAAACAAAGTAGGATTTGGTCGCATTATGATTACATCAACAACACAACAACAGAATGTAAAATTTGTAAGATAAAATTGTCATACCGAGCAGGGTCTACCACCAACCTTCACAGACATATTAGAAATGTACATCCAACAGTGCAGATTGAGGAACATGAAAGCACCACTGCAACTACTGGAACTACTGCTGCAACCACCTCTGAGGCATCAGTTAGACCACGACCTGCAACAACCCAGAGATCTATACTCCAATTTATGCCAGATAAAGTCATGACCCCAGCAAGAAAGAGTGCAGTTGATAGAGAGTTGGCTAAAATGGTTGCAAAAGACTTCCAACCAATGACAATTGTGGAGGACAAGGGATTTAAAAATTTTGCCCATGCTCTCAATCCGATGTATGTTCTTCCAAGCAGGAAAACACTCAGCCAAACACTTATTCCAAAACTATATTAAAGTGAACGTGCCTCATTACAAGAAAAGGTTGAAATGGCTGCAGCAGTTTGCCTGACAACTGACTGCTGGACATCCAGAGCCACCACGTCCTTCATGTCAGTAACATGTCATTTCATTGACAATTATAAAATGGTCTCTTGTCTTCTGGACTGTTTTGAGTTTACTGACAAGCACACTTCAGAGAACTTGGCAGATGAACTTCTAAGGGTGGCAAAAGAATGGGGAGTTGAAAGCAAAGTCATTTGCTGTGTTACTGATAATGCAGCTAATATTACCAAAGCCATTAAAAACCTAAAATGGAACCATCACCCGTGCCTTGCACACACAATTAACCTAATGGTAAAAGATGCTCTGAAGGAGATAAATCCCACTGTGGACAAAGTAAAATCAATTGTGGAATTTTTCCATAGGAGTACAACAGCCACAATGAAGCTAAAGTCTACTCAACAGCAAATGGGTATGCCTGAACTGAGGCCCAAACAAGAGTGTGTCACAAGATGGAATTCCACATTTCATATGCTTAAACGGCTTCTGGAGTCCAAGGATGCAATCATAGCTACCCTGGCCATTATCAACGCACCTGTTGAAAATCTGAGCCGAGAAGAATGGGAAGTCGTGAGAGAGGCATGCACTATTCTGGAGCCCTTTGACCAGGTCACTGTGGAGATCAGTTCAGAAAGGTAGAGTAACAACTACTGTTATATTATTTGTATTGTTGAAAAAAAAAGACACACGTCCGTCATTTAATCTTGGGACTCTTTTACACATCACAGTTTAACTTTCAGTCAGGCAAAAATGTGCCCGACTGAAAGATAAATTGTTCTGTATAAATGCACAAAACGATGGCCGACTGAACGACTACTAATCGTTCAGTGGGACATTGCTCTGTGTAAAGGCAAGTGGTTCCTGCTGGCTCATTACTCATGAGCCAGAAGTAATGACCTGCAGCGCTATGTCCCAGCACTCCCCTGGTATCTGGGTCCAGCTGTCGGAGGAGCAGGGCTCAGCGGCTTCTCCTCTGCCATGGCAACCCGACAAGAGCCAGCATGTGGACACAGATACCAGACAGGACCCAGATACCAGGGGAGTGCTGGAAGGTAAATATCTTATTGCACCCCAGGCCCCAAACTATCCTATGAAGCCATATTGTTTCGGCTCATAGGATAGTACAGATTTACTATAAACGATGTCTGTGCATGGAAACAGATAGTTTAAAAGCAAACGATGGGAGAAATTATTGCACAAACGATTTCTCTGCTCATGGATTAGCCGGGCAGCAGAGTTGAGGATAGATTGAAGGGGTGATTAGACCGTTGGAAGGAAGACCACCGAGGAGGGTGTTGCAGTAGTCTAGGCGGGTGATAATGAATTAGTTAGCACATTGTGTGGCAGAGTGATCTATAATCTCACTGCTCTTACAGTAAAGAATCCCCTGATGATGGTGAAACATTTTTTCTCTAGAAGTATAGGATGCCAATGCCTCTAGTACAGGAGTAGAAGGCAAAAGATCAGTAGGAAAATCTCTTCTGTACTGTCTATTTATATATCTGTACATGTAGATTAGATCGCCGTAAGCCATCTTTTTTCCAGACTGAATGACCCCAAGTTTCATTACCTGTTTTGTCAATGCAATACTGCAAATTATCATCATATAACTGTATGGTAGAGGTCAATGGCAGTAATACTACATAAGAAATAAAGTTCACATTACAAATTTCTGAGTAACTGTTTTATCCATTTGCAGCTATGTTACAGCCTCTAAAATGCTGCTGCTGTGCAGGGGTTTGCAGAGAGTGACAGCCAACCAGAGAGATGGAGCAATAAATACAGAGAAAGTAAAAGAGTTGGTAGCTGCCCTGTGTGCCTCTATGGAAAGAAAGTTCCAAAGAATGGACTATAACACTATACTGTCAGAAACTACACTACTTGACCCGAGGTTCAAAAAGCTGGCCTTTAGGGTACCGTCACACAGGGACATATCGCCGGCGATGTTGCCGGCAACCGAGGGGCGTGGCCAGGTTGCGGCGACATCGCCGGCGAATTGCCGCGTGTGACAGGGCGATAATCAGGCGATGAATCGCCTGAGTAACATCGCCAGGTTTCCCAACACTGTTGGGAAACCTGGCGATGTTGGTCAGGCGATCATGCCTGATCGCCCTGTGTAACGCGGCAACCCGCAATGTTGTGGGCGATTCCGCCTATCTCCAACATTGCGAGTGATCGCTCGCTGGGTTGCTGGGCAACCCAGCGAGCGATAGCCGCGGCAACTAGCCGGCGACATCGCCGGTGCGTTGCTCAGTGTGACAGCTCCCCGGCGATGTTGTCAGGGATGCGCGCTCCCGCGATCGCCGACAACATCGCCGGCGATATGTCCCTGTGTGACGGTACCTTTAGTGATAATAGAGCTGTTGATGAGGCACTGCAAAGAATAACAGCAGCAGCAGCGAGATGCAGCCTCACCAGCCAGCCACCTCCATCAGGAGGCCCAGAAGATGAAGTGGGAGCAGGGGCTCCACAAGTACAACAACCACAAATGTCTGCTGTTTGGAGGGTCTTTGACGAAAGGGCAACAGGAGATGCTGCAAGAAGAAACCCCTCAGCAGATGCAATTCTAGAAGTAAGATCATATCTTGAGGAACCCTTGATCCAAAGAGCAGCAGACCCATTGACGTGGTGGGAGAGCAAGGCTTCAATATACCCACGGCTTGTCAAGGTGATGACCAGAAGACTGTGCATCGTAGCGACATCAGTCCCTTCAGAGAGGATTTTCTCCAAAGCAGGGCAAATAATAACAGAGAGAAGAAATCGGATCAGCCCATCCAAGCTCCAGCACTTGGTCTTTCTTAATGCCAATCTGCCCTAATGACAATCTTAACATGTTGCACTTTTAAAAATGGTTTTCTGCTGCTGTTTTGAGCATTTGTTATATTTTTGCACATTTTATATTTGTTAATGTTTTCATACTAAACATAATACACAAAATGTTATTTTGGAAATTATCAGGTTTAAAGGGGTAAGCTCAATTCTTACCTTTCCCGGCTCCAGCGTTGCATTTTCTCTTATGCCCCTGCCTCAGGGGGTGGGGCCAGAGATGCGACAGGTAGTTCTGTGCGCACGCATGACATGCGCACAGAACTCCGTGATTGGCCTCCGGGGACCGATCGCACAGCTCCGTGCTGTCACCGCCCAGCCCACAACGGGTGCTGCATGGTCCATGCGGTCAGTCAGCGAGCGCTGGCCGACAACATGGTCGCATCCTGTGTGTCTTTTGCTGAATAGGGCTCCGACACAGGACAACTTCCATGGAAACCCATGTAAATAGTTACATAGGTTTTTATGGAATACCAGCAGGATTGAAGCAGAATTTTTAAAATAAGTATATGGAGAATATACCTATTTTAAAAAGTTCTCTTCAATTAATGGCACTTGCCCATGTGATTCAACCCCTTTAATGACATTATATTAGTGATGGCAGAAGACATTGGTCCTTGATGGGACACCAAAAAAACTGTCTTTTCCAAAACAGATAATAACAGAGGAAATAAACTGAATCAGTCCATCCAAGCTATAGCACTTATGGTGGGTTTACACACACCAATCATTGTATCCAATATCTGAACCAATCTCTGGTTGCAGTGAAATCATGGACAGATTGCTCCATGTTGTACACAGCCACAAAATGGAACTATGTGTCCATGATTTCACTGCAACCAGAGATCTGTTCAGATATTGGATACAATGATTGGTGTGTGTAAACCCACCATTAGTTTATCTATCCAATGGGCCCTAAAGACAATTTTAGGCTGCCTTCACACTTTGTGGATTTGCAGCGGAGTTTCCATGCAGATCATCAGCGTGGAAATTCCATGGCATTTATAGTAGCCAACAGTGGCAATGGTTTTTATCCAAAACACATTCTCACTTCGTGGAAAAATTCAGAATCTGACATGAGGTGTGAAATTGGCTTCAGCAGCAGCATGTCAATATGTGCAGAATATCCGATATGCCAAATTCATTGCAGTCAATGGACAGGTGAATTCCTTATCTAAATCCGCCTGGATGCAGATGCCACATTTGACTGTTTGCAGCAGACGGCCCACAGCGAACGCCAAGTGTGAAGGGAGCCTTACAATGTGGCACTGAGAATAGGATCTTGTTGCTATTTTGCATGTTCATTTTGTGTTTGTTAAAGTTTTTACAGCAAATAATATAAAATCTGGTTATTCTGGAAACGATTCTGTTTTATGTCATAAATTGGCACATGTGTAGATTTTTACAATCATGGGTTAAAATATACCAGAATTTGGCTTCAAATTTAAAGCCAAAGGTAATAGGAAATGAAGAGCCGTTTTCGGAGCCATAAGAGCCGGCTCACCAAAAATCGCATTTTACCCATCACTATCTCCCACTCCTTACCCCCCTCCCCCCCCCATGTACCCCTCCCCCCCCCATGTACCCCTCCCCTGCTCCTCACACCCCTCCCCCACTCCTTACATCCCTCCCCCCCCATGTACCCCTCCCCTGCTCCTCACACCCCTCCCCCACTCCTTACATCCCTCCCCCCCATGTACCCCTCCCCTGCTCCTCGCCACCCCTCCCCCACTCCTTACATCCCTCCCCCCCATGTACCCCTCCCCTGCTCCTCGCACCCCTCCCCCACTCCTTACATCCCTCCCCCACACCTTGTACCCCTCCCCCTCTCCATACTCCCCCCTCCCCCACTCTTGCATGCCCCCCCTATTCTCACCCCTCCCCTCTCCCACTTCTTGCACCCCCCTCTCCTTACTCCCCTCCCCCGCTCTGTACACTCCTCACCCCTCCCCCACTCCTTGATCCCCGTCACTCACGCCACAGCAGCCCCGCACACCGGCCAGGCTCGGGATCCCGCACCACGTGACTCCGAAGATCACGTGATCATCACGTCTGTACGGAGCAGACGGTTGAAAAGAAGTCACATGACCGCCTGCGTCATCACCACCTCAGACAGAGAGCATAGCGCAGGTAGGCAAGTATTGGGAGCTGCGTCCTCAGCGGGTGGAGGGAAGGAGGGAGCGGCCGCCATGTCTGCGCCGGGGGTAGGAGGGGGGAGAGACAGAGGACTGCAGCTGCTACAACTGTCAGCCCTGCGACCTGAGGGTGCAGCCCGGAGCACCAGGGGTTAACCACACCTGTAGCTGCTATAACTGTCAGCCCTGCGACCTGAGGGTGCAGCCCGGAGCACCAGGGTTAACCACACCTGTAGCTGCTATAACTGTCAGCCCTGCGACCTGAGGGTGCAGCCCGGAGCGCCAGGGGTTAACCACACCTGTAGCTGCTATAACTGTCAGCCCTGCGACCTGAGGGTGCAGCCCGGAGCGCCAGGGGTTAACCACACCTGTAGCTGCTATAACTGTCAGCCCTGCGACCTGAGGGTGCAGCCCGGAGCGCCAGGGGTTAACCACACCTGTAGCTGCTATAACTGTCAGCCCTGCGACCTGAGGGTGCAGCCCAGAGCACCAGGGGCTAACCACACCTTGCTGCACATTGTGGTAGACTTCACTTCTCTCCCCCAGAAATTGTGAGTCCACAGAAACTGAGCAAAAGTGAATGGACACAATGGGGGGGGGGGTCACATGGCAATAAAAGAGGACCTGTCACCCCCTCCCCCCTGGATGTAACTCTAAGTGCAGCATGTGTGCTGCATTCAGGCGAGGGGTCCCCCATGTGTCTATGTGCTGTGTACCCTTAGATATAGCCTTAGGAAAGCTTACAGTTAGAAGTCATGGAGGTGGGCCTTTTGCTGGAGCCACCTCATCCATGGGAGCATTTCACACCCCCTACGTCTCTGTGCTGCCTTGTTTACATGCCCTCACTTCCTCGCCTCCTGCCAGTCATCAGTCGTGGCTTTCCTCGCCTCCTGCCAGTCATCAGTCGTGGCTTTCTCCGCCCTGCTCTGTGTTATGCTACAGGGCAGGTAAAGGAGCCGACATC
Source organism: Allobates femoralis (assembly GCA_033576535.1). Classification (NCBI taxonomy): domain Eukaryota; kingdom Metazoa; phylum Chordata; class Amphibia; order Anura; family Aromobatidae; genus Allobates; species Allobates femoralis. Next base: position 45,801,636 of record JARQOC010000002.1, on the reverse strand, counting down.
AGAACAGGAGGCGGGACATGCGCCTGGAAGCTGCAAGAAGCGATACCTCGCTCTGCGCCAAGCAAGCGCAAGGAGGCGCAGGCGAGGAAGACATGACTGAGAGGAGGTGAGGGCATGTAACACAGACGCAGGGGGCGTGAAATGCCCCCATACTATGAGGTGGCTCCAGCACAAGGGCCCACCTGTATGGCTTCTAACTAAGTTTTTCTAAGCCTATATCTCAGGATAGCAGCCCCACAGACACATGGGGGGACCCCTTGCCTGAATGCAGCAGACATCCTGCATTCAGTGCTGCACTTAGATTCACATCCATGAGGGCAGGGGGGCACAGGTCATCTTTAAATGTAACCCCTATTGTGACAACCAATTGTTAGCTTAAGGCCACGTTACACAGCTCAACATCGTGCACAACATCGTTCTAAGGCGGCCGTCACACCGTGCAATATCTTGAACGATATTGTTTAAGCGATCTGCTTTTTGATCGCTTAAGCGATATCGTTTGTGCATCGCTACGTGCGATCAAGCGATTTTACAATGTAAAATCGCTTGATCGTGACATCGCAGATATGAGAGCCGGAGCTCATATCTAGCGATGAACGATTTAACAATCTGCTTCATCGTGGTGTGTGACACCACGATGACCGATCTCCCAGCGGCAGAGCCTATGCTGGGAGATGGTATCTATGGTAAACGTCGGGTTACTAAGCGCCGCGCGGCACCTAGTAACCCGATGTGTACCATAGTTACCAGCGATCTCGCTGCTCCACATCGCTGGTGAGTCTGCCTGTGTGACAGCTCACCAGCGATGTGAGCGATATTGTTAGCAATCGTGCGTGCACGTGATCGCTTACAATATCGCTCACGATGTCGAGACGTGTGACGGCCGCCTAAAAAGAACTTGTTGAACGATGTTGAAGCAACATCATTAGTGCGTCGTTGCGTGTAAATGAACGATTTAACTACGATAATTAGTCGAGTTTGAGTTGACAGGTTTATGAACATGTTCCAAAACCTGACGACTTCAACTCCAGCAACCTGCTGCATCGTTCTGTGTGACACCGCAATAACGATGTCATGGGTGACTTCCCAAACCACCCCCCCCCCCCTCTCTCCCATTCACAGCAATGAGCAGGGATCGTTTGCGGGGCTGTGCAACGATCCCTGCTCACAACATCGTTGGTGAGTTGTTGACGAAATCTAGACATGTGATAGCTCACCAGAGGTGTTGAATGGATCTCAAAAAAACGACCGCGCACCCCCCAGATCGTTGCCGACATCGTTTCAACGTCGTCCCGTGTAACGGGGCCTTCAAAGGAGCCTGCCGCCTCATTTTTCAATAGTAGTTTCCCCTACTGTCATTTTAGTAATGTCAGTAATGTAATGTGCTCAAGGAAGGAATTCCAGTATTCACATCAAGAAAGCATTTCTTTTAGATTGTAAGCTCTTACGAGCAGGGTTATCATTGTTTTTTGCTTTAATTATTGTATTTTATATAATTGTTTGACTGTATATGAATCTCTGAATTGTACAATGCTGTGGAATATGTTGGCACTATATAAAGATTAGTAGTAGATGTAGTTGTAGGACGTTGTATAGCCGAGCTGGGCTTTTAGTCCTATAGCTGTCACTTTGGATGGTTTCAGTCCTGGACGTCACCAATCAAGGAAGTCCTGCACATCTATACTGAATCTGTGTACATCCCCACCTTCATCTACTGTCTCCACAGGCTCCAGTGCTGCTGTGGACAGGACTTTGAATTCGGTTGTTTGATTTACTGACTTCATAGCCCCAGTTGTGAGTCTGTGACTATTATATTGTCACTCGCAGGTTCAGTTAGTAAATGAAGCTGGAGATGTTCACGGACTCGACGTGCATACCCGGGAGCTGTATGTCAGTGCACAAGCGCTGGATCTCCTTGGTGGTTGGTGACAATGGGGCCGTCAGGACATCACTCTGCAGAAGCGTGAATATTACGGAGAAGACCATTAATGAAAGCAGCACCCATATGACTGAAAGACAAGGTCTGCTATACAATCGCCTACTAATAAGGCTGTGTGCACCCCCCTGAATGTGGCAGCACCCCTTATGTGTTTGTACACTACTGTCTGAGCACATGGTGGTGAGCGACTAGGCTTTTTTTACGCAGGTTCTCTTATAAATTGTGGGCTTCATCAGCAGGGCCCCTGAGGTGCCAAATCAGCAGAAACCCACAAAAGTGACCCCCTATTGGAAATGTCACTGCTTAAGGAATCCATCTAGGGGTGAAGAGAGTATTTTAAACACACTGGTGCCTCTCACATTTTTATAACATCAAATCTGCATCTGCTCTAAGCACGTATTATGCAGCAAAAGTATTGCACTTTTGCTAGGTAAGGCTGTGTACACAATCTGGGAGCGCTTTGTTGCATGCAGTGCCTCTGGACCTGCGGGAACGCAGGGAGATCGCAGCCATCCTGTAATCACGATCTGCCGTGGGTGCAGGGCAGCTTTTCATCCGCTGGAGCTCTCTTGCGACTCCACAGCAATAAACTAACATGCTGTGGAGATGTGTAAGTTCGGCAACCCGCGCTGCAGCTGACATAACACTGTGGTCAGGAGAAACATAGTGGTCATGGGGTTTCTTGAAATCCCATCTATGCTGGTACTGCACAACGCAGTGTTTTGGAGGACATTGCGTCCAAACCGCTGCAATTCCTGATCATGAGTATGCACCCTAATGTGCTTTGTTGATGCATAAAATTCTGCATCCATCCCTGCTTTCCCTGCCCTGCAGCACGCCACTTGCCTTGCATACCAGCAGCACTTCTCGGTTTCGGCTGCGTCATGCCCTTACCCATGTAACGTGTGATGCAGCCGAAACCCAGTATTGTCGGGCAGTACGCAAGGTAAGCACGTTAAAGAATTGACCCGTTGCTTATTTTTACGAATCAAAAGATCCATTAAACTAAGCTGCTGCTGAAATGCTCAGACGTCGGCAAAGCAAAGCAAGTCAACTACGCCGTACAAACGCGCACTCATCTGCACAGAGCCTTGAGATGACACTTGACCCCACAATTTATTTTGCAATTTTTCCAGAACACAGTGATGTCCCATATAACCTCAAAAGCTTCTGCTTTGCCACACGGCAGGAAGGAGCGCTATTTGGCTTTTGGAGCACAGATCTTGCTAGTGTAGTTTACAGGTGACCTTTGCGGAGCCCTAAAGATGCCTGAAGAGCAGAAACACCCAAGTCACCCCATTGAATTCATTGAAAGGTGCAATATCTACATCTACGGCTGTAATGACTATTTTATAACATTCACGCCTTGATTTCTTTTTGGAGAATTGAGAAGTTGACAGTCTAGTTCCCTTACATCGTGCCCAGCATGTGCTTCTGGAGACGTTCTCCCCCGCTACCGTAATGCTAAACTTGGCCGTTTAGTGACAGTGGGGCTCAAAAAGAGGGGCATTTGGGAGTGCAGATTTCCCTGGATTTCATTTTTGGGAGGTGGGGGGGGTGGATTTGCATTTCCAGAGCCTTTGTTCCATCAGTAACAGGTATCCCATACTTTTTCAGAGACAGATGATGGACTTGAGTGGGGGCTGGTTTTCTGTGATATAAGTTATGAATTTCTAATTTTGTTAGCCTTTTTTGGTCACTTTCAGCCTAATGGCTGGGTCAAATTTTTACGTTCTACGATAAGCACTTGCATCGGGGTTACCATGTAAATTCCATAGAATAGATGTGGATGGAATTCGCTGTAATGAGGCATTTGAGACACCACTTCAGACTCCGCTTGGTGTCAGTTTCACTGGTGTCCATCTTTTTAGGCGTCCACAGGACTGTGGTTGTCTTCACTTTTGCGCTAACAAGATGATGGAAGAACCGAGACCAGACTGAGTCCGAAGTGGCTCCATCTGCCTCGTTATGAGTGGCGTCAGGGGTTTTGCCTGAATCACGATTTTTGCAGTTTGATCTGACACTCCCACAAGTTCTCAGCGGAGGTGGCAGGATAAATGTCAGGCCATGTTTGGAGGGGAAGTGGAATGATTAAATAAACCGCACTTCAAGAATGGTTCTTTTTATTTGTGCGCGGTTCACTGTACAATGTAAGTGATGAGACTGCTTAATTCTGCAGGTTGGTGTGATTGTTGAGATCAGGTTCGTATCACATTCTTCTGTTTTGCGGCTATCACTTTCTGTAATCGTTTTCTTATCATATTCTTGGGTACAAAAAAGAAGGAAAGCAGCATGTAAAAGCAGAGATGGTCACAGATTAAATGTCAACATTTATTACAAAAACACATACGGTAATAAGATTTAACCCCTGGGTGATTTACTGTTTCTTGCGTTTCCTTCCCCTTCTTCCATGAGCCATAACTTCCTTATTTATTTTTTTTTTTTTCTTGTTTTTTATTTTTTCTCCGTTCAGCAGTTTACGGATCTGATTGAGTTTATATTTTGAGATTAGGAATTTCTGAATGCAGCGATACCATTTTTTTTTTTTTTTTTTTTTTTTTTTTTCTAATCAGTTTTTATTTTGAATGGGGTAAAAGGGGGGGGGGATTTCAACATGCATGTGTGTGTTTTTTTTGTGTTTTTTTTTTTTTTTTTTTTTCCTCCCCCCCCCCCCCCCCCCTATTTTTACACTAGCCGCTAGAGGGCCTCAGTGCTGCACAGTCTGATCGCGTGTCCTACGTACTGATGTGCTGTCTACAGCCCTTCCGTGTATAGGAAAAGTGATTATCACTGTCTGTGGTTGCCAGCCATCCACAGGAAGTGATCCCAGACAGCTTCTGGGGTCATTACAGGACCCTGGCTGTGCAGGTGACATTGACAGGTTGAGATTCCACAATCGCTTCACAGGATCTCCATTCACAGCGGGGAACAGCGCGACTCCCGCCTCAGGGTTTGGATCACACTTAGTTATGGACAGAGTGATCTAAAGGGTTAGATACATATCTCAGCGTATGACATGCATCAGCTGAGATGTGGGGGGATGCAAGCTGGCATCAAAGAGTGGGAGGCGACCTATGACACACGTGTCATAGGTTGTGATGGGGTTAGAAGGCCCTTTAGGCTGAATAGATCACACTCAAACTCCTCTTCTACAGATGGGTGCAAAATAACTTGAAACAAAAAGTGTAACCACACAATCAATATAATCACAATAAATATGGCTGTATATCAGTACAAGGTCTTTGTGGACAATACTTCTTTGCAGGTGACCAACCTTTCAAAATCGCTGAACCCTCAGATAGAAATATATTGCCAGCAGGGTAAAACTATTGAGGGGAAAAAATTATCATATTTATTATTAGCAAAAGGAACTCTTGCAGCAGAGGTCAAATTTCCCTACCAAAATAGAAAGGCATAGCAGGAGAACAAAAAGTACCCACCAAGGCAGGGGAGCAAAGTGCGAGAGACTGTATTGAGAGTTGAAATTTTTTTTTTTTTGGCCAACAGGTTTGTATGATTGCTTATTTTTTTTGTGCAATGAGATGGACATTTATTGTTTTTGAAAAGTGGGGGGATATATAACATTTTTGATAGCTGTCTATTCAGATTTTTCAAATGCAGAATGAACAAAAATCTGCCTTAACTTATTCATTTTAAAAAAATATATATTATTCTCCGGGTCAGAACAAATACACTGATGCCAGATTTGTATTTGCTTTTTCTTGGCTAGTTATCAAAAATAGAAGGGGATTGCACTTTTTTTTTTTTTTTATTTTTTATTTTTTTTTTAAGAACTATGTGAGCTCCACCTTATTTTTGATAACCAGCCTAGGTAAAGCAGACAGCTGTGGGCTGGTTTTGGGGTGGGAAGTGCTACATTATAGGTATTTTGGACTTCCCAGCTAATTATACTAGCCCACAGCCGCCCTAAAAGTGGTGCATCGCCTTAAATGGACCCATTCTGGCTATTTATCCGGCTCTTCATGATTTGCCTTGTGCGGTGGCAATCAGGTTGATGTGAGGTATGAATTGACACGCCTTGATGTTGGTAATGGAGAGATGTCTATCAAGCACCTCCATGCTAACTCAGCAAGTAGAGTTAAAGACAGACACTGGAAAATGAGATGTGATCAAGTTGTGCAAAGTTTCTCCACCCCCAACTATTTTTATATACGTACAACGCTCTTTCAAAGACAAGTCCAGCCATATGTTATGGCCAGTCTGTTCCTCCATTACTGAGAAATCTGTATTTGAATTGATGTAAATGAGGCTGAAAAGATCTGAAGCCTCTGTTACTCCAGCTCTATTCCTTGCCCAAAGCCGTCACCTCCTGCTTGACTGACAGCTCCTTTGCCTAAAATGACACAGCATAGAGATTGCCAGTAAAGCAGGAGGAAGAAGATGGCGTCGGTTGGCAGGTAATGGAGCTGGAAGGGCTTAAACTTACTCAGGTGTATTGACCTCAGACCAGAAGCTTAAATACAACTTCTGTTAATTGTGCTTTCTTTTCCCTAGTAATGGCGAGTGCACAATCAGTCATGTTAAAGAACTGCAGGATGAATTGATCTGTCCAATTTGCCTTGAAAACTTCACCGACCCGGTCTCCATACAGTGCGGTCACAACTTCTGCCGAGCATGTATAACCCAATCATGGAGGGGCATTGTAATAACTTCTCATGCCCCCAATGCCGTCAAGTGTCCAAGTGGAAATATTTCAGACCAAATCGTGTTGTGGCGAACATGGTGGAAATTTCATCTCACCTGATTGCAGCGAAGGGAGGAGAAGATGACCAGATGCTGTGTGAAAAACACCAAGAACCTCTCAAGCTGTATTGTAAGACGGACGCAGAAGAAATCTGTGTAGTGTGCAGAGAATCGGTGTTTCATAGGAACCACACAGTAATACCGATAAAAGAAACAACTGAAGAATTTAAGGTAAAGTCTAACGAGTACTAAATTATTACGGTTCATAACCATCTCTTGAAGGAGCCTTCGGTTCATAACCATCTCTGAAGGAGCCTTCGGTTCATAACCATCTCTGAAGGAGCCTTCGGTTCATAACCATCCCCTGAAGGAGCCTCTGGTTAGACGACCTTTATTTGTGTTGCTGATAAATATTAGAGAATTGCAATCTCTTGAACTGTGTCCTTTGACCCTCATTGATCACGAGAGTTGGGGTACAGTCACATGTGACATTCAACATTTGATGCAAACAATTCTGTGATCAACCTGCCAATTGTGAGTTTGCCCTTTTTCAAGAGGACATGTCACTTGCTGAAAAAAAAATTAAGTGAAACCTCTTTAAAAATACTGAACTTCAAGGATTTTTCCACTATTTTCCTTTTTTGCTCTGCATCGCTCCATTGCAGAAATATTGACCCTTGTTGTTTTGAACACAATATGGGAAATCTCTGTGTACAGAACAGCTGGCCATTTCCTCAATCCTCTCTCTTGGAGGGTGTGTACTTTCACCCAAGACATGACCCCTGTGCAAGAATATATTGGCCCTTTGCAGTCCAACAGCTCATCATAATGCACAATTCCACTTGCTCTGGAGGTAGAAATGGGACACTGTGTGACTGTACAGATTGCACCAATAATATGTCCACTCCTGCTTTCACCTCTTCCTTTGTTGCTGTCGGTCACAGCTCTGAGACTGCTGGTACATCGTGATTTCACAAGACCGCAATATGCAATTTGTTTCAGATGCTGCCGAGCTGTGATTAGCAATGTTTGGGGCAGTACGCCTAAACCTCTCCCTCCCAGAGAAGACTGAAGAAATTTGGTGTTGAACGCTAAGCAGAGATTTCACATACTGTGTAGAAACATTCATATTTGTTGATTGTGGAACAAAGGCCCATTATGAAAATTAGAAAAGTGGCAACATTTTTTTTTTTTTTTTTTTTTTTTAGACTCTGGGATTTTTACTGGCTATATAAAGGAATCTGTCTTTAGGTTTTTATGCTATTTTGAGAGTAACCTGCTATTGGTGCAGGGACCCCCGATACCAGCAATCACTGGGTTTTATCTGCAGCAGACTTATACAGAGCTCAGCATTCAGAGAACTGCTAAGACCATCCACACCACTGATTGGCAGGTTTCTGTGTACACTGTTCATAGGCCTACCACCAATTGGCAGCTTTCTGCCTATGTACAGCTCATGAATATGGAGGACTACATAGTAGCAGGTTCACTAGTCTTCTACTGACAACTTCATGTTACAAAACAGTGATTTTTAATTAAAACAGCAAGCAGCCCACCACATACTCATCTCTGGATTTATGGATCTGCACTATGTAGCTTTCAGATTAGGTGTCAAAAACCTGCTGACAGATTTCCTCAAACTCAACTTTGAGCAAGTGACAGGTCCTCATTAAGGTATATTCATATGTAGAGGTGGGGTGTCTGTAGTGTGAATTAGTTGCTAAAATGCACTTTTATTATATCTTGAAAAAGTATTCGTACTCTGTACTTTTACACATATTTTATACCCACAAACTTAAATGTAATTTGTGATATAAAATAATGCAGCAAATGATACATGTTTTTCTTAATATTTTAATCCCTTCTCAACATTGGATATATCAGAACCTTCTAATTTACAATGAACTTCCGCAAATGGCCGTTCCAGTATGTCGTAGCGATTACGCAGGCAAACGAGCGGTGCGCACAAAAATACCCTTGGGAGCTCAGCTTTAATGGGAGTCTTTGACCAGGTTTTCAGCACCTAATGCTGCTTTCAGATGTAGGAGCAAACAGCTGGTGACAGATTCCCTTTAACCTCTTCACAATCAATGACAAGTAGGCACAACATTGGTTGTGTCCCCTCCCTTTGATGTGAGCTATGATGAGATCCTTCTGCACCTGTTAATCCGTTAGATCGCGCCGTACTCAGCCGCCATTGGTGACCCCATGACAGACAGCGAGCAGTCAGATGATGACCCCAGTCACTGTAATGTAGTTCCTGTGAGCTCCGCCGGTCACAGATCAGCATCATTTCTACTGTTCAGAGGGATGCAGATGCGATCATACAGTTCAGTCTTCCGGCGCCATAAGGAGTCTAACAAAATCAATAAGTAAACACATATTTGGTATTGCCACATTCAGAAATGCTAGATCTGTCAAAATATAAAATTAGTCTGATTGGTTAACTAGATAATGGGGAAGTGTGATACCTGAGCTGCTTAAAGGGACACTGTCAGGTCATTTTTCATATGATGCTAATATTACCCTTGAATAGTGTCTGGGCAGACCTTTTAAAAACATGTAAAATCATTATTGTACCATTTGTAGTTATCAGCATTGTCAGACCCTGAAGGGAGCTCCTGGATTAGTCCTCTCAATTATATTACCAGTCGATTAGTCTGGCTGCTGTATACGGTAAGTGTTATTTAAATATCCACACCCATGCAGGCTTGTGTTCACTCCCTCCCCTCTCTGCTCTGGGAGGGGGGTGGGGATCTGTTTTGTCCTGCACTGTGTGCTGTCTGTATGATTTCTATTATATTAAGGTTGGTTTTCCTGCAGACAAGTGATGTAAGATTTCTATCTGCTAAGCAAGGGATCAAATGTTCTTGTAATCACATAGAAATATCTGACTACACACAATGACAAGAGGAGCTCAAAGATGCAGCAGAGATTATACCCCACCCCTCCCCTTTTCTCTGCCTGCAGTGAATGAGTCACACAACAGACAGATCACAGGGCAGTGTAATGAAGTGTGAATATTCCAATATTTTTTTTTTTTTTTTTTTTTTTTGGGGGGGAGTGGGCAGCAGGTGGATGAGTCGGGCAGAGAAATTGAGGATGGTTCGGAGAGTTGCAAGCGAGGTAGCAGGTATCCCAGTGAGCAGGAGGTTGCAGTAGTCGAGGCGGGAGATGAGGGCGTGGACAAGTGTTTTGGTAGTGTCATGGTCAAGAAAGGAGCAGATTCAGGTAATGTTTTTGAGCTGTAGTCAGCAGGCGGTGGCGAGGGCTTGAAGGAGAGGGAAGAGTCTACCCCGAGGCACTTGGCGTGGGGGACTTGAGTGTGCAGTCGTTGACAGTGATGGAAAGCTTGCGTAGGGGGGAGGAGGGAAGTCAATGAACTCTGTCCATGTTGAGCTTGAGGAAGCGAGCGAAGAAGGATGAGGTGGCGGACAGGCAGTGCGGAATTTTGGATAGTAGGGAGGTGGCTGGAGAGGTAGAGCTGGGTGTCGTCGGCGTAGAGATGGTATTGAAGGTTGCAGGACTCGATGAGTTTTCCTAGGCCGAGTGTGTAGATGGAGAAGAGTAGTGGTCCCAGGACCGAGCCTTGGGGAACTCCAACAGATAGGGGTAGGGCAAGGAGGAGGTGTGGAAGTGGGTGACTCTGAAGGTCCGGTCTGTTAGGTAAGAGGAGATCCAGGAGAGGGCTAGGTCAGCGATGCCAAGAGATTCTAGAATTTGAACTAGGAGGGAGAGGTCGACTGTGTCGAAGGCAGCTGTAAGATTGAGAAGAATGATGGAGTAGTGTCGCTTGCTCTTGGCGGTCAGTAAGTCGTTGGTGACATTGGTTAGGGCTGTTTCAGTGGAGTGGTGGGCTCGGAAACCAGATTGCAGGTGGTCAAAGAGGGAGCAGGAGGAGAGAAAGGAGGACAGTTCGGAGTAGACATGTTGCTCAAGCAGTTTTGAGGTGAAGGAGAGGAGAGATATGGGACGATAGTTGGAGACTGTTGCGGGGTCGAGGGAGGGTTTTTTGAGGATGGGTGTGATGAGGGCATGTGTGAAGGATGAGAAGACACTGGTATTAAGTAATATGTTGAAGAGATGGGTTAGGGCAGCGATGAGGACTGTGGTGAGGTTAGGGATTAGGTGGGAGAGGGTTTAGGGCATACGTGGTGAGATGTGATCGTGCTAGAAGGGAGGAGAGGTGCTCTTCTGTAATGGAGAAGCTGCTTTTGGTCGGGGGAGGGGGTGCTGGGCCATATATGGGGAGGGCTGAGGGATTGGGAATTTCTTTGTTTGTTTTTTTTGTGTCGATCTTCTGTTTGAAAAAGGTACCGAAGTCGTCGGCTGAGATGAGGGGGGGTGCGGGGAGACTGAGTAGAGCGTTAAAAGTTCTGAATAGTTGCTTGGGATTGTGGTAGAGGGTGGTTATGAGAGAAGAAAGTTTGTCTTGCGGCGGTCAGTGCAGTCTTGAAGTCGATGAGGGACTGTTTTGTACAAGGTGAAGTGAGCTGGGGAGTGGGATTTCTTCCATCTCCGTTCAGCCACCCTAGACGTCGAAGTTTTTTTTAGTGTGGGTGGTGAACCAGGGTTGTCTGTGTGCACGGGTTTTGTTGTATGAGAAGGGGGCGGCCTGGTCGAGTTCTGTGGCGAAAGTGGTGTTGAGGGTGGCGGCTGTGATAGCGTCTTGAGAGGAGGCTAAGTCAGAGAGAGGGAGGAGGGAGTGGAAGTCAATGAGTTTGAGGTTTCTTCGGGGGTGAGGGAGTTTCCAGAGAGGGGAGGGCGTGGTGGGGAAGGGGAGAGGGAGGAGAATGTCAGCAGGTTGTGATCAGATAGGAGGGGTGACAAGCAATCATACACTATAGTGCTGAGGAGCCCTTGAGGGGCAGTGTAAAATAAGGTTTAAAAAAAAAATGTTTAAGGGACCCTGTCACCTCCAAAACACCACCTAATCTACCAAAACATGTCCCTGCAGCATCCTATCACTAATCTCACACTCCTTTGTCTCCTAAAAGCATTCTGTGAAAGTGCATAAAAACGTTTTAATACTTACTCATTAGGCATTATAATTAGCAGGGGCTATATTCTTTAGCCCTTAGGGTGTGTTTTTTTTGCAGCCTGAATGATCCACCCTCTCTCTCTCTGTGCAGCTTCTGCTGTGATGTGCAGCTGAAGGCAGGACAAATGATTTGCATTCTGTGAGTGACAGAGAGGGTGAGGGCAAAGCAGCACAGGGGGAGAGAGAGGCTGGATCTGGAGCCTGCAAAACACGCCCTGGTGACTAAAGAATATAGCCCCTGCTAATTATAATCCCTAATGAGTACCGTATGTACTCGTGTATAAGCCGACCCGTGTATAAGCCGAATCCCCCCCCCTACTTTTGCCCCCAAAACCTGGGAAAACCTATTGACTCGTGTATAAGCCGAGGGTGGACCTCCGCACAGGTATACAGCCCCCAGCAGTGGTATATACAGGCCCCAGCAGTGTTACAGCAGCAGCCCCAGGGGTATACATAGCAGCAGCCCCAGTGGTATACCGCCCCACCCGCCCGCCACCATCTGTATACATGTGCCCCCCCCTATCAGTATCCAGGGCCCCCCCTTGCAGCCCAAACCTGTAAAGGAAGATCATTATACTTACACCTGTGGCCGCCGCCGTCCCCGCTCTGCACCGCGCTCCTCCATCTTCTTCCGTCTTCCTCCTCGGTCGCACAGGCAATGACGTCATTGCCTGTGCGACCGAGGAGGAAGATGGAGGAGCGCGGTGCAGAGCGGGGACGGCGGCGGCCACAGGTGTAAGTATAATGATCTACCTTTACAGGTTTGGGCTGCAAGGGGGGCCCTGGATACTGATAGGGGGGGGGGGTGCATGTATATAGATGCGGGCGGCAGGTGTACTCGTGTATAAGCCGAGGGGGTACTTTTCAGCCCAATTTTTGGGCTGAAAAACTCTGCTTATACGCGAGTATATACGGTAAGTATTAAAACATTTTTATGCACTTTTTCACAGGATGCTTTTAGTAGACAAAAGAAGTGTGAGATTAGTGATAGGATGCTGCCGGGACATGTTTTGGTATATTAGGTGGTGTTTTGGAGCTGACGGGATCCCTTTTAATATCGCCGCCCTGCTTTTTGTCCCATTAAAAATAAAGCTATTAAGAATAAAATTGTACTCAGATCAGGCACTTCTGAACACAGCGATTTCCAAATGTATCAAAATATAAAATTAACCTGATCGGTAAAGTGGATAACAGGAAAAAAAAAAGTCCAAAATTATGGGGGAGTTTTTATTGTTGCCGCAACATTGCAATAACATGCGATCAAAAGATTGCATCTATCCAAAAATGGTATAATTAGAAATGCCAGTTCAAGACGCAAAACCTAATGGTAAAATGAATGTCATTCAAAAGTACAACTCGTTTCACAAAAAACAAGCCCTCATGTGTCTATTAACAGAAAAATAAAAAAAAAAATATTTAGAAAACCATGTTTCATTTTAATTTTGCACTTCACAAACTTACATTTTATGGTACCTTTACACGCCGCTACAGAAGGTTAGAAACAACCGGGTGTTTCACGTGTACGCGCACGTTCCAACGGTTGCTAACTGTACCCGATACCGCCTTTACACGCCGCTACAAGGTGCTCTACAGAAAGTTTTTTTTTTTTTTTTTTTCGATCCCTGGAAGCACGGACGGGTGCCGCAGGTTACCTTCTCTAGAGCACCTTCCCTCATTTACACGCCACTACAGAAGGTAATATGGAAGGACCTGGTGCAGCAGGAACAACACATAGGCGTTCCAGAGTTGTGGATTACAAGACTCTCATACGGTGATTGGACAATGCAATAGCATCATGATTGGTCAGCCAGCGCAGGAGGCTGGCTAATACATGATGCTATTGCAATTGTGTAGTGTGACTGGTCAGCTCCTTAAATATGCCGCCCTATGCAGGGACAACCAATTGTAATGCAGGAGCTTCCACCAATGATCGCTGAAGGGGGTGGTATCCCGGAGGCTGTGTCATGCCCCAGGGAGTTAACTAGGTGGCGCAAAAACCTTCCTGTTCCTTATTTAGATGCCACTACCATCGGGTTGAAACCAACCTGTTTTTGAGCACTGCTCAAAAACAGGTGTCGACAGTGACAGGTGGTAACAACCCGATTTACACGCCGCTACCTTGCGGTGTTTTGACGGTGCAAGATACATTTGTCTCCGACACCCGGTTGTTTCTAACCTTCTGTAGCGGCGTGTAAAGGTACCATTAATGGGATTTTGAGTGATGTACCAACACAGAGAAGCAATTAAGGGGTATAACAAGAACAATATGGCACGTTCTCGTGATATGAATGCTTTTTCAAGGCACAATGTTATGATTGTTTTAAACAAATCTTGCAGCGTTCGTCAACATTTATTATCATACTTATGTAGGGTGAAGTTCAAGATCATCTACAGGCACTAAGAAAGGAGCTTGATAATATTGTGCAACTTAAGGCTCGAGAAGAAGAAAAAGCTGTAGAACTTCAGGTACTGAATGCTCTGTGGTCATGAATAATGTAAGAAGCGCAGAACTTGGAAACTTTTTTTATCTTTCTCCTTTTTTTTTTTTATTTTTTTTATTTCACTCTGAAATTATAAGAAGTCTAAAATGGTCAGTCACTTAAACAGACTATGAATAAATCAGTAGAGTGGGCAAGACCAATACTCACTTTAAACATCTATCGTCCAAACCAGTGGTTCAGCCGGCAGTAATCTCCAATAGACAGGAGTGTTCCTGTGTTCTGAGAGATGCAGATGTACTTCTGGCAGCGGTTTATCTTTTAGGCTGGAAACAAACTATCCAACGTACATGCGAGTCTCTTGAACGAGACTGGATCAGTGACACTGAACGGCATCTCCGTCTCTGGACAGGAGTGTGATGCTGCACAAAACCACAAGCAGCTGACACTCCAGCCCAGAGAGGGAGAGGCCGTTCAAGGTCACTGGTCCAGTCTCATCAGTCTCGTCCGAGAGACTCGCATGTACGTTGAATTGTTTTTTTAAGGCTGGAAACACACTATCCGTTAGGATAGTTCTTCTGAAGTTTCTGACATGCTGGATGTCTCCTTTCTCCCAACAGCTGTCAGGTGGCTCACATACACCTTAAACTGTTGGCCAAACCAGTCGCTATCAGGGAGCTTGACTTGAGTATAATGCAATGTGTCTCAACGACCGTCCTCAAGACCCCAAATCGATCACCTGTGCAGTGGGAGTGTAAATCCTGATATGACCTGTTGGGTGAGTCTTGAGGACTGGCGTTGTGAAACTTGTGTATAGGGGACTTAAACAGGTCTGTCACTCTGTAAAGTACTAACTAAACCAATTATGAAGGGACATGGGCACTATTATAATTGTAATTGTGAAAAAAAGAAAACCTCCAGCTCACCTGTCCCTTTGATGCATCGGATAAAAAATCCACTGTGAAGATGAAAAAACTTGAAGGTAATCCAACACTCTTATAAAGTTTTCCTTTTCCATCATATTTAAAAAGCTATTGAATGGAGAATGGACAGAAAAAGGAGATCCCTGATATCCTCGAGACGTGTAAGCCCCTATGAACCCCTTAAACATGCATGTGCATGTGTGGGACGAAATTCCCTGCCTAACAATCGTAGTCTAATGCTATTGTGCCAATTGATTTTTAAAAAAAAAAAAAAAAAAAAAGCCGATTTAGAAAGTCTGTGTGGTGTTTTTTCTTTTTTTCTGGTCATCATAATGGGAGACCCAGACAATGGGGTTTAGGGCTCTGCCCTCCGGAGGTCACACTAGGTACTACAAGTTTGTAGACACCGCCCCCTCCGCTTATAAACCCCTACCGCAGGGAACATCCTCAGTTTTAAACTTAGTGTGCTCGGAGGATCACGCTTTGCTTGCACTTCACTGCATTCTCACAACTTACGTGATGGCGTCTGAAGACAAGGTAAAATGGTCCCCGTCGGGGACCTCCGACAGCCTCCCCGCTCACCCTTGTGGAACACGCAGGTGGAGGTACCGGAGGGCCTAGAGCCTGGACACTTTGTGTTCTCCCGGTACGCTGTCGCGCTCCTTTCCATCCCTCCTTGGGGGGCTCTGGAGAGTGGGAGATGGGAGCCTTGCACAGCTCCGCTCCGTCCGAGGCCTCCCTAAATGGTGCTTACAGAACGGACTGGAGCCAGCCCAGTCCGAGGCCTCCCTAAATGGTGCTTACACTCCGGACTGGTGCTGAACCACCGTCCGAGGCCTCCCTAAATGGTGCTTACAGACCGGACCGGCACTGAGATGGCCCGTGTGTCTCCTGTGTGCCTGGGGGTAGTGTCTGTCACTTGGTGTCACGACACTCAGACCGCGCGGGCCCTCGGGCCCGCGGTTCTGGCGGTGTACCCTGTGCGGGGGTCACCCTGGCTGACCGCCCTGTGTGTCACAGGGGCTGAGGCTGTAGACTGCGGGTGTTTTATTTGTACGTGCAGTCTGGTGTGTGTGTGTTGGTATTCACACTATTCCCGCGCTGCGGGCTCCGGCACCTCCATTACTGAGGCTGCCTGGAGGAGGGGGAGCAGCCCTTGCGGTGACGTAATAGATGGGCGTGTATGTGTGCTTCCCGCGTGTTCTCGGCGCCGCCCACGGCTTTGCTGTCGGCGGCCATCTTTTCCCTTATTTCCCGGCTGGGATCTAGCTGCAGCGCGTGTCTGCACTTCAGGGGAGACCGGAACTCGCGGAGGTCACACACACACACCGCTTCCTCCTACCGCTTTATTGCGGTCGGTAAGCCACCGGGATTCCCGGTTTTTGTCTGTACAAATTGGCTTATACATCCCCTACTGTGGCTATGTCCTCAGGAAGCATGCTGCTAAGGCGGCGGATGACACCATTACCTGTGCTACATGCAAAGGGACGCTGGTGGAGGGGTCCTGCAATAACTGCGGACGCCCAGAGACCCGGACTGTCACTGCTGAGTCAGCAGCTCCGGTGATATACCCTGAGGTTCAGGTGATCCCAGGGCCATGGGAAACGCAGAATAGGATCAATGAATCCCTGCTGTCCCAGATGTCCTCCATGTCGCAGTCCCTGGAGGCACTTCATAGGAGACTGGAAAACCCAGCTACTCCTCCCTGTTACCCCCGGGCGTCTCTTTCTTCTACTGTGAGACCCCCTAAGCGAGCTCGTCGTGAGGATTCACCCGAGCTCCAGACTCTCTCTGAGGAGGAGCGTTCCTCTGATGGTGAGGAAGATGATGGGGGTTCTACTCTCGGGTCTGTGTCTGAACCTCCAGATGGGGTGGAGGATCTGGTATCCTCCATCAATGAGACCTTACGTCTCGTGACTCCCCCTGAGGAGGTGACCGTACACCCGAAGGAGGTCTATCAATGGCTGCGGCCAGAGGATAGACCAAGTGGCTCCTTCTTGGACCACACTAACTTTGGAAGGGTGGTTAGAGCACCCAGGTTACATCCTGGGCGGCGTTATGTCCGAAAAACCAAGGACAATCGCTTCCCCTTCTCACAGGAGGTGCTTCAGGAGTGGTCGCAGTCTCCAAAGGTGGACGCTTCCATGACTAGGATTGCTGCACGCTCCCTGTTTTCTGCCTCGGATAGCTCCTCATTGAAGGATGCGACTGATAGACAGGTCGAGCAACTCGCCAAGTCGTCTTATGAGGCTGTGGGGTCTTCATTTGCCCCTAATTTTGCCACGGTCTGGACCTTACAAGCAATTACCACCTGCTTGGATGGTATCTCTGAACTAGCTAGGTCCAGTCCAGAGGTTCTGGCGCTTACCGACAGGGCAAAGGCCTATGCGGACTACGCCAGGACGGCAACTTTGGAAACCGCCACTCGCTCAGCTGTGGCTTCGGCCAATGCGATAGCGATCCGCAGGTTGTTGTGGCTGCGTCTTTGGGACTCAGATACCACATCTAAGAAGATTTTGCAGAATCTTCCATTCGCTGGTGACAGGCTTTTTGGCACCGAGCTGGACAAGCTGATAAAGGATTCTGCTGAGTCTAAGATTCCGCAGAATAAACCTAAGCCACGGTACACCGTTAAGAGGAACCCAAAACAGTGGTCCTTTCGTTCCAGCTCACAGTCATCAACGGCTCCCGCTCGTTCGGACCGAGGGGGCAAGCCTGCTACTCAGTGGCGCTCCAAGAGTCGTCAGAAGAAGCCGGCGGGGGCAGCGGTTGCCACCCCCAAGCCCGCCTCGGCATGACTCGCTCTCTCATCCTGCCTCCCCACAGGTGGGGGGCCGCCTGTCTCGATTTCAGGACAGGTGGCTTCTTCACGTTCAAGATCAGTGGGTTCGAGACGTAGTCTCGCGAGGTTACAGGATAGAGCTGACGTCAACGCCGATCCACCGATTCCATCGGTCTGTTCCATCCCCAGAAAAGGCTCAGGCTTTTCAACTGGTGTTGGAGGGACTCCGCAGAGACGGAGTAGTGGTCCCAGTGCCCACAGAAGAGAGGTTCAGGGTTTTTTACTCCAACCTCTTTATTGTCCCAAAGAAGGACGGCTCCTTTCGCCCAGAACCGGCAAATTGTTCAACCGTCACGTGTTGGTTCGGAAGTTCCGCATGGAATCCCTGCGCTCCGTGATCGCGGCTGTGTCGCAGGGAGACTTCCTAGCGTCCATCGATATCAGAGACGCTTACTTTCACGTGCCCATTGCACCGGCTCATCAGCACTGGTTACGATTCGCAGTGGGGGACGAACACTTCCAGTTCGTGGCGCTACCCTTCGGGTTGGCCTCGGCACCGCGGGTGTTCACGAAGGTGATGGCCTCTATGATGGCTCTCCTGCATGTGCAGGGACACGTCGTCATACCCTATCTGGACGACCTACTGGTCAGGGCGCCATCGGAAGACCTTTGTCGAGTGAGCCTGGAGGTGACCATGAAGTCTCTGGAACAGTTCGGGTGGCTTCTCAATATTCAGAAGTCGACCCTGGTTCCGACCCAGTCATTGACATATCTGGGCATGGACTTCCACACAGACTCAGCCCTGGTGTCTCTACCTCAAGCCAAGCAGCTGGCGATCCACTCAGGAGTGCAGAATGTCCTCCTATCACCACAATCATCCCTACGGGTATTGATGAGACTGGTGGGACGCATGGTAGCGGCGATAGAGGCGGTGCCTTTCGCACAGTTTCGTCTCCGTCCTCTCCAGCTGGAGATTCTTCGCCAATGGGACAGGAGGACGATCTCTCTGAATCGGTTGGTGGCACTTTCACAACCGACCAGGGATTCCCTGCAGTGGTGGCTCCAGCCACATCACTTGTCACGGGGTCGGTCCTTCCTAAAACCGTCATGGTTAGTGGTGACCACCGACGCCAGTCTGAAGGGCTGGGGTGCGGTGTTCTTGCACCACAGGGCTCAAGGCCTCTGGACTCAGTCGGAGTCGGCGTTGCAGATCAACGTGCTGGAGATCAAGGCGGTCTATCTGGCGCTCCTGGCGTTTCAGAAATTCCTGTCAGGACAACCCATTCGGGTACAGTCCGACAATGCGACGGCTGTCGCCTACATAAATCATCAGGGAGGGACCAGAAGTGCTCAGGCCCTCGCCGAAGTCCACCGCATTCTATCTTGGGTGGAGGAAAACGACTGCCTGATCTCCGCAGTTCACATCCCAGGGGTCGAGAACTGGGAGGCCGACTACCTGAGCCGGCAGGGGATGGACGCCGGAGAGTGGTCTCTACATCCAGACGTCTTCCGGGACATCTGCGGCAGATGGGGCACTCCGGACGTGGATCTGATGGCCTCGCGGCTGAATCATCAGGTTCCGCAATACATAGCGAGATCATGGGATCCTCAGTCTCTGGGGGCGGATGCTCTGATCCTGAGTTGGTCCAGCTTCCAGCTGCCATATGTGTTTCCGCCTCTGGCTCTGATTCCCAGGGTCCTGTGGAAAATCAGGACGGAATGCAGGGTAGCCATTCTAGTGGCCCCAGATTGGCCCAGGAGGTCCTGGTATCCGGACCTGTGACAACTGTCAGGCGGACATCGGTGGGCTCTTCCAGAACGCGCAGATCTTCTCGCGCAAGGCCCATTCTTCCACCTCAATTCCAGGGCCCTCAGATTGACTGCATGGCTCTTGAGGCCTGGCTGCTGACATCCAGAGGCTTCTCTCCTACGGTGGTTGCCACTATGAATCGGGCTAGGAAGCCCGTATCCAGGAAGATATACCACAGGACGTGGAAAATCTTTTTCTCCTGGTGTGCCTCTGGTGGACGGTCTCCGTGGCCCTTGTCCATCCCCACTTTGTTGGCTTTCCTACAGTCGGGTTTGGAGTTGGGATTATCCCTTGGTTCTTTGAAAGGTCAAGTGTCAGCTCTTTCAGTGCTGTTCGACAGGCGTTTGGCGCTCCTCCCGAAGGTCCGTCAATTTCTGCAGGGGGTGTCTCGGGTGGTTCCACCCTACAGGAGACCTCTGGACCCTTGGGACCTTAACATGGTCCTGGCGGCATTGCAGAAACCGCCGTTTGAGCCACTAAGAGACATTTCTCTATCTCGTCTGTCCCAGAAAGTGGTCTTTCTGGTGGCGATTACGTCTCTGAGGAGGGTCTCAGAATTGGCTGCACTTTCGTGCAAGTCCACCCTTTCTGGTGGTTCACCAAGACAAGGTGGTGTTGCGCCCACGGCCAGAATTCTTGCCGAAGGTGGTTTCAACTTTTCACCTGAACCAGGAGATTGTTCTCCCATCATTTTGCCCCGCTCCCGTTCATCAGGTTGAGCGCGACCTCCATACCCTGGATCTCGTGAGGGCTGTACGCATTTATGTGTCCAGGACCGCCTCCTTTAGGAGTTCGGATTCCTTGTTTGTCCTTACGACAGGTCGCTGTAAGGGGTCCGCGGCCTCGAAGTCAACCTTGGCCAGATGGATCAAGGCTCCCATTCAAGAGGCTTACAGGTCTTCTGGTTTGCCTCTCCTGGTGGGATTGAAGGCTCACTCTACCAGAGCTGTAGGTGCCTCCTGGGCTTTGCGACATCGAGCTTCTGCTCTACAGGTGTGTCAGGCAGCCACATGGTCAAGCCTGCATACTTTTTCTAAGCACTATATGGTGCATGCCCATGCCTCTGCGGATGCAAGTTTGGGCAGGCGGGTCCTCCAGGCGGCGGTTGCCCACCTTTGAGGGGGACCATGTGTTATCCGTCTTTTGAGGAACTCTTCCCGCCCTGGGGTATTGCTTTAGGACATCCCCATTGTCTGGGTCTCCCATTATGATGACCAGAAAAAAGAGAATTTTGTTTACGTACCGTAAATTCTTTTTTCTTTAATCATCAATGGGAGACCCAGCACCCACCCAGTTGTTCCGTTGCATGTTTTGCACTTGTTCTGTTCTCTGTTGAGACAGTGTTTGCCGGGTTGTTGAACCGTCTGTGCACGGCATTCTTCCCGATGTTTCGGGTGTGGTTTATTTCTCCTCGCAGCTTATGGACCAAACTGAGGATGTTCCCTGCGGTAGGGGTTTATAAGCGGAGGGGGCGGTGTCTACAAACTTGTAGTACCTAGTGTGACCTCCGGAGGGCAGAGCCCTAAACCCCATTGTCTGGGTCTCCCATTGATGATTAAAGAAAAAAGAATTTACGGTACGTAAACAAAATTCTCTTTTTTTCCCTACGCAGACTAATCTAAAAGTGCATTAGTTCACATGCCTAGACCACCCTGTTTCCATGTTGTCATGCCTGTGCTTGCATGATAACATACTAGCAGCCGACGTCTCCTTCAGCTCCCGGACGTCTCTGTGCTTCTCTTCCAGGTTTACAGATCCCTCCCCCCCCCCCCCCCCCCATCAGAGCCGCACTACCCATGCTCAGAAGGCCTCTCCACTTATGACTGTCCGGTGTCATGCCAAAAATAATGTAGGGGGTTGCTTTTTCTCCAAGGACGTTCACTCATTTTGTTCAGTTATAAAACGCCTCCTTGAATAAAGTGTGGTGTCTAAACCTCCCCATAGAGCAGCTTCTCTCAACCAGCCAGGACCAATGTACTGATGATTCTTCTCCCTGCATGATGGCGCATCTTATTACATGGCAAAAATGATAATGAAGTGGCTGAAACAATAACACAGAAATTGTGATACACTCCCAGCATAGATTAGGCAACAATGGGCAGAAATCAGTCAGGATTTGGCCTGAAACTGATCTCCAGTATGACAATGCGAATCGCAGTCTTGAATATACCGTAATTCTTTTGTGTTTGTTTTCTTTTTCTTTTTTTTTTTTTTTTTAAGAAAAAAAAACCCCCAGTTTAAAAGTATTTTTTAACTTAAAGATATGGCTTTAATACTGCTATAATTGATACCTTTTGGTGAAGAAATCTGCCTTGCTGTTCTTCTGTAAATGACATTTCCAATTTTCTGCTAATTGGACTTTGTTAAATGGTGCTGAACTGTACATTTGGTCTTTATCTCCTTCCTCCTCCCTGTCTTTGATTCCCTAACGCCTCCACCTGCCTCCGGTCTATTTAATGTTCTGACTCTTCTGTTTAAAATCTCAAACCTGTGTGTCCTTCTGATGCACATTGTGATTTGCCTGAAGGCGTATCGCTCGGAAATGCGTAGCAAAATAAATCGCGTTATTTGATATTCAATTCTCCAAGAGGATTTGTCCTACGGCAGTATTGTTTGACCCCCCCCCCCCCCCCCCTTTTTATTTTTTTTCTACTATTTCATCTGTTTAAAATCTCAGCTGTGACCTGTCATTTAAAGAACTGAGTTGGCAGAGGGGCCAGAGAATCAGACTGGGAGGAGAAGACGCAGGGTGCAGTCTGGCCCCTGTGCATCAAAGTCTATATAGCGAGAACCTTCAAATGTTGATTAAACAACAAAGCAGACTTCTTCCCCAAAGGTAGGAATGTAATGTCATGCAATTAATCTGAACAGAATTGCTATGCCTCTTGTTAAGGTCTGTGTTGATGTCTGTTTATCTTCATTGTTTTAACAGCACAACCTTATCATTGCTGTCACTAGCTGGCTAATGCCATGTTTTGACACTTCACTGTCATGTCTCTAGAGCGCCTGGGAGGGGCTGCTTTCTAAACTCTGCTGCATAGCTAAATCTAAAAATTGATTGTCAGAACCAATGAATCTGGTAATCTGATACATCATTGGATTTGGGATCTCTTTGCCTACAACATGCTGCTCTCAGATGCTGCTGGCAGATTCCCTTTAACCATTGGAGCTAAACTGTCAGCACACTAAAGTATCAGATGCAGCTCCTACTAACCTGTATGGATAGGAGAGGTGGAGTAGCTCTCGGTATAGCAAGATTCATCCAGAATCACAGACCTTTTGCAGGTTTCTAGTAAATGTTGATCTTCAGTGCTGTACACACAGCTACACTGCTGAGTGGTGATGTATACTATCCTTATGTCTGTGTAACCCTACATGCTTCTGTCTGCTCTTCTTTCTCAGTAACACAATCTGTGTACAGTGTATGGGCATTATAGCATCTAGTTTCCACTTACCATCCTCTTGTCCAGAGAAAACTTAACATTGGAGTCTGCATAGAGGAAAACAGATGAAGTGCAGACCAGTCATGAAATATCCAGAAACCATGCTATTCCTCAAGTAACCATTGAAACTAAAATGTCACTTAATGTATTTATTTATTTTTTTTCTTAGAATGAAGTTTCACAAAAACGTAAAATGGTGACAGCAGGTTTTGAAAGTTTGCGACAACTTCTGGCTGATGAAGAAACTATGATCAATCACCGATTGCAAAACCTCGAGAATGTAATTAAGCAAAGAGGGAATGACTGCATCGGCCGACTGAATGAACAGCTCGCATCCCTCCAAAAAGGCATTGATGAGCTTGAAAAGAGCGTTCCCAGTTTAAGGAGATCTCAAAACTGTCAGGTGAAATCCAGTAGGGAGTCTTTACATTGTGTATAAGTAATAACATGAAAAAAACGTAGATTTAGTATCAGCATTGTTGTTAGTATGTCATCTGTTCAACACAATAAATGCTGCTACTCTGATATTCAAGGGGCTATCCTGTACTTGGTATTTAAATAACCTCTGTCTATTCACCAACATGGTGGTTGCTGCTACTGCCGGTGATTCAGCTATGTGTGCGGACATCACATCGGAGTGGCAGCTTCTTTTCCACTATGCGTTGTAGACAGGACATGACTTCCGACATCATGTTGGCTCTCTGTTAGGCAGCGGGGAGGCGGTAGTCCCCCCCCCCCCTTTCCCCCCCATCCTTTCAACAAAGCATTGTGGGAAAGAAGCTGTCGCTTAGTTTTGCTTTTTGTTTTTAGAACAAAGTCCCAGGTATCCCCTTTAAAATAATGCAGTCACCAATGCTCCAACTCCCATTGGGTCATATGCATCGCTATCGGTGGATTGTTGTCGGGCTGAGACTGGCCAACAGGGGAATGCTCCGGTGGGGCGCTGTGCTGCGTCGAAACCTTACCCCCAATTTAAGCAGAATTTGGGCCCCATTACAGTAGATTTTCTATATACAGGAAAAAAAACAACAACTTCTCTTTATTCAGTCAACGAACTACCCAGTTCATTATTACATAGAACTACGGATAAATGTGTTTAATGAGGCTAATGTAATATCTGCATTTAGCTGAACAGTGGCCCCCATCACAAGTTACTGGTGGGCACTTGGCAGCTGATTGTCATGGTAGGTAAGGGCCTGCTGAAGGCTCTGATGGCTGCAATCTTGGTCATTTTGACTATATACTGCAATAAAGTAGTATTTCTGTATACAGAAGAAGCAATCCAATGATCGTGGGTTCAAATCTCTTAAAAGGACCAGCATAAAAACTAGAAATCTTATTGGGTATTTCCATATTGGCAGTCTGATATCAAAATATAGAGTTTATTAACTTCATAGAAAACCCTAACCATAATATATATTTGAAATGTATTTATTTTACTTGTTTATATAGCGCCATTAGTGCCACAAAATATTAGACCGGCCACATTGGGGCTCACAATCTAACTTTCATTTTAGTATGACTTTGAGTGTTAGGGGGAAGGGGGACCTGAAGGAAACCCACATGAACACTAGATCATAACATCTCCTTGCAAGTGGTCTTGTCCTTGGTGGGATTTGAACCCAGGGGTGAAACCAAAGGAACCAGAATTGTTTTGTTGCTGCAGCTCATGAAAAGGGATTTAATGATCGATAGGGTTTCACATTCCCCAGGTTTACCCTCATTTTTAAAATAAGAAAAGCTTGTTCTCTCCTCCGGTGCTGGCACTGTTCCACTGCCTCCGGACATGTAGGTAATAAAGAGGAGGTGAGCGGCCAGCTCTGACTTTCAGTACATCCAGGGAGGAAAAAAAGCCTTTGCTGATTTGGTGCAGGACCCAGGTGATAGAACAACCTCCTGTGAGCCCTGGGAGAGCGAGCAACCATTCTGGAACAGTGCTGCCACGAGACGAGTGTTAGCTTGCTTTTTTTTCTTTATTTTAATGCAGGCAACCCTAGAGAATGAGATGGAGTTGTCCAAATGGTGGAAGCCCTTAATTTTTGATGGGGGTTTGACTTTTACAAAATGTATGTTTTTTTTTTTTTTTTTCCCTCTATACTTCACTATATTTGAACCTGCAATCATCCGATCATTTGTGCTATACAATGCAGGGAATCGGTCTCATATGATCACTAGCTAAGCACCGATGAGTTCATAGAATCGCGCACACCCCCTGTATGTATCAGGCCTAAGAACTTCTGCTTAATTACATGTATTTTTTTTTTTTTTTTTTTTTTTTTTTTTTTTTTGTTCTTCCTAAACAGGACCTGGAATCTTCTGTAGACAGGTACGTTATGTTTGTGTTGTAATATGAATATTTGGATTGGATTCATGCTGTTTCAAAAGTAACTAAAATGGCAAGAGTCCGAACGATTGTGCATGTAATATAGAGCTATTTATTTAATGTGTATGTATACGCATTCAGGTCAAAAGTATGTACATGCATCTCCTCTCATAACTCCGTATTCTGGCTTCCCTATTATAGAATCACTAGATGGTGGTCCAATTCTAACGCATCGGGTATTTTCTGGTCATCATAATGGGAGACCCAGACAATGGGGTTTAGGGCTCCGCCCTCCGGAGGTCACACTAGGTACTACAAGTTTGTAGACATCGCCTCCTCCGCTTATAAACCCCCACCGTAGGAAACATCCTCAGTTTTAAACTTAGTGTGCTCGGAGGATCACGCTTTGCTTGCACTTCACTGCATTCTCACAGCTTACGTGATGGCGTATGAAGACAAGGTAAATGGTCCCGGTTGGGACCCTCGACAGTCTCCCCGCTCACCCTTTGTGGAACACGCTGGTGGAGGTACCGGAGGGCTTTTTAGCCTGGACACTTGCTGTTCTCCCGGTACGCTGTCGAGCTCCTTCCTTTCCATCCCTCCATGGAGGCTCTGGAGAGGGGGAGCCTGGAGCCTTGCACAGCTCCGCTCCGTCCGAGGCCTCCCTAAATGGTGCTTACAGACCGGACGGAGCCAGCCCAGTCCGAGGCCTCCCTAAATGGTGCTTACACTCCGGACTGGTGCTGTACCCCCGTCCGAGGCCTCCCTAAAGGTGCTTACAGACCGGACCGGCACTGAGGCACCTGGTGTGTCTCCTGTGTGCCTGGGGGTAGTGTCTGTCACTTGGTGTCATGACACTCAGACCGCGCGGTTACCCTCGGGTCCGCGGTTCTTTTGGTGTACCCTGTGCTGGGGTCACTCTGGCTGACCGCCCTGTGTGTCTCAGGGGCTGAGGCTGTAGACTGCTGATGTTTGTTTTGTGCATGCAGTCTGTGTGTGTATGTGCATTGTTACACACTCTTTTCCCGCGCTGCGGGCTCTGGCACCTCCATTACTGAGGCTGCCTGGAGGAGGAGGAAGCAGCTCTTACGGTGACATCACCGATGGGCGTGTTTTGTGTTTCTCCGCGTGTTCCTGGCCACGCCTATGACTTTACTGTCGGCGGCCATCTTCTCCCTCTCTTCCCGGCTGGGATCTGGCTGCAGCGTGTGTCTGCACTTTTTCCAGGGGAGACCGGAACTCGCGGAGGTCACACACGAACACCGCTTCCTCCTACCGCTTACTGCGGTCGGTAAGCCACCGGGATCTCCGGTTTGTTTGTTACAACTTGGCTTATTTCCCCCTACTGTGGCGATGTCCTCAGTAAGGAAGCATGCTGCTAAGACGGCAGATGGCACCATTACCTGCGCTACATGCAACGGTTCACTGGTGGAGGGGTCCTGCAATAATTACGGACGCCCAGAGACCCGGACAGTTACTGTTGGATCAGAATCTGCGGGTCTGTACCCTGAGGTTCGGGTGATCCCAGGGACATGGGAAGCACAGAATAAGATAAATGAATCTCTGCTGTCCCAGATGTCCTCCATGTCGCAATCCCTGGAGGCACTTCATAGGAGGCTGGAAAACCCAGCTACTCCTCCCAGTTACCCCCGGGTGCTTCTTACTTCTTCTGTGAGACCCCCTAAGCGAGCTCGTGAGGCCTCTCCAGAGCTCCAAGCTCTCTCTGAGGAGGAGCGTTCCTCTGATGGTGAGGAAGATGATGGGGGTTCTACTCTCGGGTCTGTCTCTGAACCTCCAGATGGGGTGGAGGATCTGGTGTCCTCCATCAATGAGACATTACGTCTGGTCACTCCTCCTGAGGAGGTGACTGTTCACCCCAAGGAGGTCTATCAATGGCTGCGGCCGGAGGCAAGACCAAGTGGGTCCTTTATGGACCACACTTAATTTTGGAAGGGTGATTAGAGCTCCCAGGTTACATCCTGGGCGGCGTTATGTCCGTAAACCTAAGGACAATCGCTTCCCCTTTCCTCAGGAGGTGCTTCTGGAATGGTCACAGTCCCCTAAGGTGGACGCTTCCATGACTAGGATTGCTGCACGCTCCTTGTTTTCTGCCTCTGATAGCTCCTCATTGAAGGATGCTACTGATAGACAGGTCGAGCAACTCGCCAAGTCTTCCTATGAGGCTGTGGGGTCTTCATTTGCCCTAATTTTGCCGCGGTCTGGACCCTACAAGCGATTACCTCCTGCTTGGATGGTATCTCTGATATAGCTAGGGCCAGCCCAGAGGTCCTGGCACTCTCCGACAGGGCAAGGGCTTATGCGGATTACGCCAGGACGGCAACTTTGGAAACTGCCACTCGCTCGGCGGTGGCTTCGGCCAATGCTATAGCGATCCGCAGGTTGTTGTGGCTGCGTCTTTGGGACTCAGATGCCACGTCTAAGAAGATTTTGCAAAATCTTCCGTTTGCTGGTGACAGGCTCTTCGGCACCGAGCTGGACAAGCTGATAAAGGATTCTGCTGAGTCTAAGATACCGCAGAATAAGCCTAAGCCACGGTATACCGTGAAAAGGAACCCAAAACAGTGGTCCTTTCGCCCCAGCTCGCAGTCCTCAGCGGCGTCCGCTTGCGCGGACCGTGGGGGCAAGCCCTCCACTCAGTGGCGCAACAAAAGTCGCC
The DNA here is from genome assembly GCA_033576535.1 of Allobates femoralis. NCBI lineage: Eukaryota > Metazoa > Chordata > Amphibia > Anura > Aromobatidae > Allobates > Allobates femoralis. The sequence goes on along the minus strand of JARQOC010000002.1, from coordinate 45,773,556 downwards.
AAAAGAAGCCGACAGGGGCTGCAGCTGCCACCCCTAAACCCGCTTCGGCATGACTCGCTCTTTCATCCTGTCTCCCCACAGGTGGGGGGCCGCCTGTCTCTTTTCCAGGACAGATGGCTTCTCCACGTCCAAGACCAGTGGGTCCGAGACGTAGTCTCAAAAGGCTACAGGATAGAGCTGACGTCACAGCCGGCACACCGATTCCATCGGTCTGTTCCATCCCTAGACAAAGCTCAGGCTTTTCATCTGGTGTTGGAGGGACTCCGCAGAGACGGAGTGGTGGTCCCAGTACCCACGGGAGAGAGGTTCAGGGGTTTTTTACTCCAACCTCTTTATTGTCCCAAAGAAGGACGGCTCTTTTCGTCCGGTTCTGGACCTCAAGTTGTTCAACCGCCACGTGTTGGTCCGGAAGTTTCGTATGGAATCCCTGCGCTCCGTGATCGCGGCTGTGTCACAGGGAGACTTCCTGGCGTCCATAGATATCCGAGACGCCTACCTTCACGTGCCCATTGCACCGGCTCATCAGCGCTGGTTGAGATTCGCAGTGGGGGAAGAACACTTCCAATTTGTGGCACTGCCATTCGGGCTAGCCTCGGCACCGCGAGTGTTCACAAAGGTGATGGCCTCAATGATGGCTCTCCTGCATGTGCAGGGACACGCCGTCATTCCCTATTTGGACGACCTGCTTGTCAGGGCGCCATCGGAAGACCTTTGTCGGGTGAGCCTGGAGGTGACCATGAAGTCTCTGGAACAGTTCGGGTGGCTTCTCAACATTCCAAAGTCGACCCTGGTTCCGACCCAGTCTTTGACATATCTGGGCATGGACTTCCACACGGACTCAGCCCTGGTGTCCCTACCTCAAGCCAAACAGCTTGCGATCCAATCAGGAGTGCAGAATGTTCTCCTGTCACCACAATCTTCCCTACGGGAGTTGATGAAGCTGGTGGGGCGCATGGTAGCGGCGATAGAGGCGGTGCCTTTCGCACAGTTTCGCCTCCGTCCTCTCCAGTTGGAGATTCTTCGCCGATGGGACAAAAGGACGATTTCTCTGAATCGGCTGGTGACGCTGTCACAATCGACCAGGGACTCCCTACAGTGGTGGCTCCTGCCACATCATCTGTCACGGGGCCGGTCCTTCCTAAAACCGTCATGGTTAGTGGTGACCACCGACGCCAGTCTGAAGGGCTGGGGCGCGGTGTTCTTACACCACAGGGCTCAAGGCCTCTGGACCCAGGCGGAGTCGGCATTACAGATCAACGTGCTGGAGATCAAGGCGGTCTATCTGGCGCTCCTGGCGTTTCAGAAATTCCTGTCAGGACAACCCATTCGGGTTCAGTCCGACAATGCGACGGCCGTCGCCTACATAAATCATCAGGGAGGGACCAGAAGTGCTCAGGCCCTCGCCGAAGTCCACCGCATTCTAGCCTGGGTGGAGGAAAACGGCTGCCTGATCTCCGCAGTTCACATCCCAGGGGTCGAGAACTGGGAGGCCGACTACCTGAGCCGACAGGGGATGGACGCCGGAGAGTGGTCCCTGCATCCAGACGTCTTCCGGGACATCTGCAGCAAATGGGGCACTCCGGACGTGGATCTGATGGCCTCACGGTTGAATCATCAGGTACCCCAATACATGGCACGATCGTGGGATCCTCAGTCTCTGGGGGCGGATGCCCTGATCCTGAGTTGGTCCAGCTTCCAGCTGCCATATGTGTTCCCGCCTCTCGCTCTGATTCCCAGGGTTCTGTGGAAAATCAGGACAGAATGCAGAGTAGCCATTCTAGTGGCTCCAGATTGGCCCCGGAGGTCCTGGTACCCGGACCTCTGGCAACTGTCAGGCGGACACCGGTGGGCTCTCCCAGAACGCGCAGATCTACTCGCGCAAGGGCCATTCTTCCACCTCAATTCCAGGGCCCTCAGATTGACTGCATGGCTCTTGAGGCCTGGTTGCTGACATCCAGGGGCTTCTCTCCTACGGTGGTTGCCACGATGAATCGGGCAAGGAAACCTGTCTCCAGGAAGATATACCACAGAACGTGGAAAATCTTTTTCTCCTGGTGTGCCTCTGGTGGACGCTCACCGTGGCCCCTGTCCATCCCGACATTGTTGGCCTTCCTACAGTCGGGTTTGGAGTTGGGATTATCCCTTGGCTCTCTGAAAAGTCAAGTATCAGCACTTTCAGTGCTGTTTGACAGGCGCTTGGCGCTCCTCCCAAAGGTTCGTCAATTTCTGCAGGGGGTGTCTCGGGTGGTTCCGCCTTACAGACGACCTCTGGACCCTTGGGACCTCAACATGGTCCTGGCGGCACTGCAGAAACCGCCGTTTGAGCCACTGAGAGACATCTCTCTCTCTCTCGTCTGTCCCAGAAGGTGGTTTTTCTGGTGGCAATTACGTCTCTGAGAAGGGTCTCAGAATTGGCTGCACTTTCGTGCAAGTCACCCTTTCTGGTGGTTCACCAAGACAAGGTGGTGCTGCGCCCGCGGCCTGAATTCTTGCCGAAGGTGGTTTCAACTTTCCACCTAAACCAGGAGATTGTTCTCCCATCATTTTGCCCCGCTCCCGTTCATCAGGTTGAGCGCGACCTCCATACTTTGGATCTCGTGAGAGCTGTACGCATTTATGTGTCCAGGACCGCCTCCTTTCGGAGTTCGGATTCCTTATTTGTCCTCACGATGGGTCGCTGTAAGGGGTCCGCGGCTTCGAAGTCGACCTTGGCCAGATGGATCAAGGCTCCCATTCAGGAGGCATACCGGTCTTCTGGTTTGCCTCTCCCGGTTGGTTTGAAGGCACACTCTACTAGAGCTGTAGGTGCCTCATGGGCCTTGCGACATCGAGCATCTGCTCTACAGGTGTGTCAGGCGGCCACCTGGTCCAGCCTGCACACTTTCTCAAAGCACTATATGGTGCATGCCCATGCCTCTGCGGACGCAAGTTTGGGCAGGCGGGTCCTCCAGGCGGCGGTTGCCCACCTTTAAGGGGGACCGTGTATTATCCGTCTTGTTGAGGAACTCTTCCCGCCCTGGGGTATTGCTTTAGGACATCCCCATTGTCTGGGTCTCCCATTATGATGACCAGAAAAAAGAGAATTTTGTTTACGTACCGTAAATTCTTTTTTCTTTAATCATCAATGGGAGACCCAGCACCCACCCAGTTGTTCCGTTGCATGTTTGCATTTGATCTGTTCTCTGTTGAGACAGTGTTTTTTTCCGGGTTGTTCAAACCGTCTGTGCACGGTATTCTTCCCGATGTTTCGGGTGTGGTTCATTTTTCTCCTCGCAGCTTATGGACTAAACTGAGGATGTTTCCTACGGTGGGGGTTTATAAGCGGAGGAGGCGGTGTCTACAAACTTGTAGTACCTAGTGTGACCTCCGGAGGGCGGAGCCCTAAACCCCATTGTCTGGGTCTCCCATTGATGATTAAAGAAAAAAGAATTTACGGTACGTAAACAAAATTCTCTTTTTTAGCATATGTATGTAGTTGTCATACTGTGACTGACAGAACTTGTTCAGTCAACGTGAGAGATGTGTGTGTGTATATATAGTCTCTATATATAGCAGTGCTTTAGTATATGGCGGTACATTACAGTACATGTATAGCAGCGCTATGGTATATGGCGATATTCCGCTCCCCTGCTCCTCCACAGTAAAAGTAAAAAAATCCTCAATGAGGATACTCACCACCTGTCCGCTGGCTTGCTCCACCTCAGTCTTCCAGGTCCAACAGGCCTTTAGCTGATTCGTCACTTGAACACTAACTGCCGGAGGCACAGGATGGTGACTGGGAGAGGGGGGGTGCAGGATTGGGGGGGGGGGGGTGGATGGGATGGAGCGAGCAAGGCGGGATGGAGCTGGGGGGGCAGGGTAGAGGCAGGATGGACCCGGGAGCGAGGCTGGATGGAGGGAGGGGGGGGTAGGATGGAGGTGGGGGGTGTCCCCCTGTGCCTCTGTGTCCCTCCGTTCTCACCCCTGCCTGGCGTTGGTTATGCTCACCTATCCTCTATCCAACACTGGTTCCCAGCAAGGTCCTTGTGCTTACAGGACCTGTGATGATGTCAAAGAGCATCATGGGGTCACATGACCGCAGTTACCACGGTAACTGCAGTCATGTGACCTGATGACACTCTGTGACATCATCACAAGTCCTGTAAGCACACAGACCTTGCTGGGAGGCAGCGTTGGATAGAGGATAGGTGAGCATAACCAACGCCAGGCAGGGGTGAGAACGGAGGGGGCTGGGGGGGGGGAAGGGGGTTTTGGTGGTGCTTGTACCGATGGTGGGAGTGGGGCTTTGGAAGCCCCGCTCCCAGCAACGGGTGGCCATATTGGAGCACCCAGATGGGTGTACAGGCAACTTCAGCCAGGATGTGACGTACCATACCGTTACATCCTGACAGAAGTTGCCTTAGGGTTTTATTATAATAGATATGCATAGGTGTATAATTGGGTGCTACCATTCCTCTTGTCAAGGGAGCACTTCCCAGCACAATCTGTACATTTCTTCTTCAGAGAGAGACTGAACTCTAGCGCCACCTATTGCAAGTATCATGCCTGAAACTAATTATTGACCCTGTAAAGGACCTGGTCACATGACCAGGCATAAGTCATATTGACTCCATTTTCAAAAACTTATGTTGGAGTGTTTACCACTCATCAGTGAAAAGGAGGTGGCTGGATGAAAGGCCTTTAACAGAATCCAAGAGATTCTCCTGAGTGTGTCCCTGTCGGTGACCTCTAATGCAGCCTGTAATGAAATATGTATCTCAGGGACGGGACACCAGAACAGTTAAGGGGTTAAATTCTAGGTCAGTCCACGAGGTCAAAAATTTTTTTTTTTTTTTTTTGAAGCGCAACCTAGCTCGCTCCCAGTCATACTGACTAATCTCCCTTAGGGGGCATCCTGCCAGCAGGGCAATACATTCACACATCAATTCTCTTCCTCTTTGAGGCTCCCAATATAAGAGAGAAGCCATCTCAAATAGTGAGCTTCAAACAAGACCCACAGATGGGAAGCAAAATCAGAAGACAAGGAACATTTTAAAACATTTTATGCATGGCTAAATTAATGAGTGTCCAATCATAGTCCCAGAATTAGATTATTAAAATGCAAGGCCGGTCTAGAATTCTGACCCTGAAAAAAAGTGCAAGTACACATTAGTGTTTTTTTTTAGTTTTTTTTTTAGTCTCCATGTTCACTTTATGGTAAAACTGACATGACCGTATGATGCCTGAATTCGCAGATGCCAAACGTACACTACTGTTGAAAAGTTTGGGATCGCCCAGACAATTGTTTTCCATGAAAACTCATACTTATTTATCAAATGAATTGCAAAATGAATAGAAAATATAGTCCAGACACTGACAAGGTTAGAAATAATGATTTATTTTTTTTTATTTTTATTTGAAATAATTTTCTTCTTTAAAACTCTGCTTTCGTTAAAGGGAACCAACCACCTCAGATCACCCTAATACACAGTTAGTACATGTCCCTGCACCCTAAGGATACGTTTCCAGCACTGTTTTTGTGTAAAATCTTGCATTAGTATAACTGATATAAAGAGTTTATAAACTTACTAGCCTGGAGACATCTGGGCGTATCCCTCCTTCTGTTATACTTCAGGGCTGTGCATTGCATGTCTGTGCTCCCCCCTCCCTCCGTGCCTGCTGCCCTGCCCTGATGGGCGTGATCGTTATCTCCTCTGCACAGAGGGAGGGGGAGCACAGCCATGCAATGCACAGCCCTAAAGTATAACAGAAGGAGGGATACGCCCAGATGTCTCCAGGCTAGTAACTTTATAAACTCTTTTTATCAGTTATACTAATGCAAGATTTTACACAAAAACAGTGCTGGAAAGGTATCCTTAGGGTGCAGGGACATGTACTAACTGTGTATTAGGGTGATCTGAGGTGGTTGGTTCCCTTTAAAGAATGCTCCCTTTGCAGCAATTACAGCATTGCCAACCTTTGGCGGGTACTATTTTTAATGAAGCTGCCAGATGAGGAGCTGTGAGGCGTCGATTTCTCAAACTAGAGACTAATGTACTTGTCTTGTCGCTCAGCTGTGCAGCGGGGCCCCCCACTTCTCTTTCTACTCTGGTTAGAGCCTGTTTGTGCTCTCTTCTGAAGGGAGTAGTGCACACCGTTGTAGGAAATCTTCAGTTTCTTGGCAATAATTTGCATGGAATAGCCTTTGTTTCTAAGACCAAGAATAGACTGTCGAGCTTCACATGAAAGTTCTTTTTTTGGCCATTTTGAGAGTTTGATAGAACCAAGAAATCTAATGCTCCAGATCTCAACTACAGTATCTCATAAAGGAAGGTCCTTTTTTTTTTTTTTTTTTTAAATAGCTTCTCTAATCAGCCAAACTATTTGTAGCTGTTCTAACATACTTGTGCAAGGGTTTTCTAGGGTTCTCTAAACATCCATTACACCTTCTTGCACAGTTGGCAAACACAATGTACCATTAAAACACTGGAGTGGTGGTTGTTGGAAATGGGCCTCTATACACCTATGTAGATATCGTTTGCAGCTAGAATTGTTATTGTGGTAAATAACAATGTATAGTGTATTTCTGATTCCTTTAATGTTGGCTTCATTGAAGAAGAAAAAGTCGCTTTTGAAAGAAAAGCACATTTCTAAATTGCACCAAACTTTTGAACTGTAGTGTATACTTTTACTGTTGTCTAAGTGTTTGGGAAAAAAAATCCCACCTTTTGCGCCATGTTCTGTGACCTGCAGCGTCCTCATTTTTCAGGATTGGATTTTGTGCTGCCTGACCTGATGTGTGTAATACCATTTTTCTTTGGGTAGATACATTTGTTTTGATCCCCCATTTATTGCAATGTTGCGGTGACCAAAAATATTTAATTTTGGCCTTCGGACTTTTTTTTTTATTTTTCTTTTCATATTTGTTAAAACTTTATTTTATTATTGACTTTACACTGCCCCATAGGGTGTCACAGCGCTGCAGCATCGGTCGCTTGTGACAGGTCCCAATGACCTGCAGCACGTTGGGACCTGTTACAAATGATCACTGTGAGTGGTTGGCAGTGCTTGCCAACTACGAACAGGAAGTGATCAGTGATGGCTTCTGGGGTCTCTGCTATCACGTGATTGCTGGAGATCCTGCGATCTTATCCCTGCATGTTCAAAGTTGACGCCCCCTCCTGTGACCGGGCGCTAAGTGACAAGAGCACTCGCCCTGTGCAGTGGAGCGGGTCACCGTGCTCCATTGATGGTGTCAACGTCCCGTGAGACTTCAGCACTATATTCAGTGGAGCATGGTGACCTGCTCCACTGTGCAGACAAAAGTACTCCTGTCACTTAGCACCTGGTCACAGGAGGAGGTGGTAATTTTGAACATGCAGGGCAGGGTTTACAGCCAGGGGGCGATGAGGTCCTAATCCACCAGGACCCCACAGAGCAGGCCCTCCCGGACCTAATAGGATGTAGTGTGGGACAGAATAAATGTTGATTCTCGGGTATGAGGGGGACATCTGGGCACATAGAGGGGTTACGAGAACCCCATTTACATTGTTTAAGCTGGTGGGCACAGTTTAAAATGCCCAAAGGGAGTGACAGTTTCCCTTTTAAGTTTGTTGGGGGGAAAAAACGAGTAACTCCTCACCTCTGCAGTATACACCCCCTGGCTGGTACAAGCCAAACAAATTTCAGCTTGGTGTCAGTAGGAGGCATATCGGTCTACTGACTCGCATTATATCTTTTTTATTTTTTCTTTATCCTTTTTCCTCACTTTTCCCTCGGCATGAAGTCAGATGGGTGACTGTGCCTTCGCGTACCCTCTCCCACAGCCACCAACAGACGGGAACGTGAAGTGTTACCTTCACGTACCCCTTCTGTGACGAGGGACAATATTTTTATTTTTATTACCAAGGCGACGGTTCCATTAGCATTCCGATCTCCACCATCCTCTGAAGGGCATGCTGGAGTGTTACCTCCCCGTTTCTCCCTCTGCACTGTCTGCTCCATCATGGATTTTCCCCCCTTCCCACCAGGGAGGATCGGGTTGAGACTTCCGGTGACATGCTGGAGCCTTACAGCCCTCCCCAGATCCCACAGTTGGGACACTGGGTTGCAGGAGCCTGGTAACACGTCTGGGATCTATGGGTCACAGAAGCTTCTTTCTTCACCTAGCACACCACCCCCCCATCCTCCCTTCAAGGGACTATGGGTTGCAGTGGCCAGCACGAGGTAATGCCACGGGCCATCCCTATATTCAAACATCTCTACTCTGCTGCAGCTCATTCTATTGATTCTGCTCCCTGTCTCAGTATACTGTACCCCACTGTGTGACCTATATTGGCCCTATATTATCTGCCACATAACCAAATACCAGCAGAGCTCAAAGACCCCAAAAAGATCCCCAAGTCTTACTGTCTCGTATGCCTCTTGCATTACATGCGCACTGCCAGACTTGTGTTTTTTTATGTTTTTTTTAGGCTTCCCCCCCCCCACCTCCACACACCGCACCTTCTTGCACCCCTGACCCATCCGAATGGGCTCTCTTCACACAATCCATATCGCAGTCCATGTCAAAATCTATGGACAAGCACTCTACTACCCTAGTCCAGGCCCTGCAGAAGCCGCCCCACGCTATGCACGTCTGGCCAATTGGCGTCAAAGGTGAACTTCCCTGTACACGACGCACACCACATGGGGCAGGCCGTGAGTTAAACAACAATCTGTGGCTGGTATGACATGCAAGTTGACATAGGGATGCTTTCTCCACGTCCTTCACAGGGCTTCTACACCTTCCCTATCCGGGAACTAAGAACCGGCCCTCACCCTTGTCAAATTTTCAAGATCCAGATTCGGATCTTGAGCCGGATGTATCCTTTGGACTTAAATTCTCCTGACACTCAGGCCATGGTCGAGGATTTCATCACGGCTGTCAACCAGATGCTTAAAGTTGATGACTATTCCCCTTGTGAGACCCAAGACCATGTTGGGTCTTTCAAGAATGTCAAACGCATACATTTTTTGCAGATTATCCTGAGTTTCAGGAGATCTTGATGAGACATAGAACTTGCCCAGATAAAAGATTTGGAAACCGCAAGGCCATCGACGCTCATTGCCCCTTCTACCCTGCCCTAGGCCAGGACTGGGCGGACTCCCCACAGGTTAACCCCCCCCCCCCTCCCCTCTAGCTTCCTGTTTGGCAGCAAGAACCTACATCCTCTGCCAGATGGATCCTCCATTAAAGCCCCAACCGACAGGTGTAACAATTGGCGCGCTCTGACTTCGAGGGGTCTGGTTCGTCTTTCACCATCCTTTGCCTCTGTATAGGTTGCTAAGGCAATCATGACCTGGGCAGATTCACTACACTCCTTTCTACAAGATGGCAGCCTCTCCCCCGAGCTGGCGGACCTAGAAGCCCAGATATCGGTAGCTGGGGAATAACTTATTCATGCGTCCTTGAACTCCGCCAATTGTGCAGCCGTTGCAGCCTTGCACCATTCGCAGAGCGCTCTGGCTCAGAGTGGAGAGCAGACTCCTCTTTCAAGATTCCCTAACTAGTCTTCCATATCTCAGTGGCCTCCCCCTTGGAGAACAGCTTGACAAACTAATTGCCTCTGGTGGCGTCTAAGAGCACCTCTTTCTCAACACAAACCGAGACTCCTTTTTGTGCGATGTCAGCAGACACGGTTTCGCTCTTTTTGGAGTTTGTTCGGCTGGGTGGCCTCCTGTCTGTCGCAAAAATACAAATAGTTCCCCACACAGGGACAGGGGCTCTCAGTCCACACAAAAGCCAAACACTGCCTAGCAGTCTTGGTCAAAACAGTCCAGACCGAAGGGATCTACATCCCATAGGTTCTCTTAATCTTGATTCGCCCTCAGCCACAGAAGACCCCACCTTAGTAGGCGACTGACTTTCGTCACGTATGGCTCGCCGTCACAGAAAAACAAGTGGGTCAGGGAACTGGTGTCCTCCGGCTACAGCATAGTTTGTTTCCTGCCCACCAAATCATTTTTTTCTTTCTGCCTTCCCCACGCACCCCTTCCCCGGGCTCAATCGAAGACTTGCGCTTTTTTCAAGACTCAAAAAGAGAATAAAGAAAGGCGGCACTCACCGTGTAGGCTGGTGGAAGGGTGTTTTAATCCAGGAAGATCAATCCATTAAAACTTGTTAGTGCGGTGGGGAGAGGGAGTGGAGGCCGTCGGAACGACGTACCGGTTTCGTAATCGTTGATACTTCGCGGTTCCAGTATAGGACCCGCAGAAGTATCACTACACTATACGAACGACTGTACCGTGTTCGATACGGCCTCTCACTCCCTCTCCCTCACGCACTAAACAATGTTGTAATGGATTGATCTTCCGGATAAACCCTTCACAGCTAACGGTTTAGTTGCCGCCTTTTTTACTCTTTTGAATCTTGTTATTCATTTAAGACTGAGCAACAGCCCGGTGGCGACAGCTTTTAGCAGACCCACAGGTTGCCGTCACTGGACTCTTTATCGCATAGTGATTTGCACTTTTTTCAAGACTGTCGACTCCCTGCTACAGGCGGGAGTCATCATCCCAGTTCTGGAAGGCGGACGCTTCAAGGGCTTCTATTCAAACCTTTTCGAAGTTCCCAAGAAGGACAGCTCTGTCCAGTCCCATCTTGGACCTGAAGCACCTGAACAAATGTTTAGTTTTCGCCATTTCCGCATGGAGTCTCTCCACTCAATCACTACATCTATGGAGGAGGGAGAATTCCTGGCCTCGATAGATATTCGAGATGCGTATCTACACATTCCACTCTCCCAGGCGATCAACAATACCTGCGCTTTGCCATTTACAAATCCATTTTCAGTTCGTCGCACTGCCCTTTGGGCTCGCCACAGACCCAGGGTTTAAGTCATGGCAGCCGTTATGACAATTCTTCACTCTCTGGGCGTATCGTCCTGCTTTGACACTCTCACTCTTGTCTGGGATGGCTAGTCAATCTGACCAAGTCCTCCCCAGTCCCGGATGAGACCATTTGCCTTCCTGGGGTAGGTTTTCGATACCTCCGCTGGTTGGTTCTTCTCCCTCAGATCAGTCCCATGCTCTGCGTCAGGGTGTCAGTTCTTTGCCCTTCATCTCACTCCATTCGCTTGGGGATGAGAGTCTTAGGCAGGATGGTTGCGGCAATGGAGGCTGTCCCTTTTGCCCAGCTGCACCTCGGCACCCTGCAGATGGCCCTTCTATCAGTGTGGGCAGGAGCATGTTCCCCTTAGACAGGACCCTTCGGCTGCCTTCCAAGGTCAAGCAGGCCCTTCGCTGGTGGCTGTGACCTGCTTCCCTCTCACAGGGGAGGTCATTCCTTCCTGCTCACTGGGCAGTACTCGTCACCGATGCCAGCTTGATGGGTTGGGTGGCAGTTTACCACCACCATACAACGCAGGGTCTTTGGTCTTCATGGGACTCCACTCTGCCCATCAATCTTCTGGAGATTCAGGCCATATTTTTGGTTTTACATACTTTTCATCATCTTATGGCAGGTCGCCATATTCGTATCCAGTCGGACAATGCCACAGCCGTGGCATATGTCAATCATCAGGTAGGCACCCACAGCTGGAACGCCATGCGCGAAGTGGAACCCATTCTTCATGGGCCTCTCAGCAGGGCACATTCTGGGCGTCGACACCTGGGTAGCGGATTCCCTCAGCAGTCAGGGCATTGCATCTGGGGAATGGGCACTAAATCAGGAGATTTTCCAGCAGATATGTCATCGCCTGGGGACTCCGGACGTCGATCTCATGGCTTCACAAATGAATGCCAAGGTGCCTACGTTCTTGGCTCGGTCCCACGATCCGCTGTCAGTGGGAGTGGACGCGCTAGTGCAACCTTGGACTCTGTTTTGCCTGCCCTACATCTTTTCCCCTCTGTTTCTAATACCCAGAGTAGAGAGAGAAATCCAAGGCAGAGGGCGTCCTTGTCATTCTGGTAGCACCAGATTGACCCAGGCGAGCCTGGTACGCCAACCTCGTGCAGTTCGACACCGACACACCCTGGCACCTTTCCGACCGCCCAGACCTCCTCACTCAGGGCCTAATATGCCACCAAAATTCGATTGCCCTGAATTTGACAGTGTGGCTGTTGATACCTGGGTTCTAAACCAGGCTGATTTCTCTTCAGACATCATCAAAACGATGATCAGTGCTAGGAAACCGCCTCAGCTCGCATTTACTATCGCACATGGATGGCTTTCTTCTTTGCCTAAAGCCTGAGACCACTCGCCTCTGGTATTTTCCCTCCCTGTGATTCTAGGCTTCATTCAGTCCGACCTGGATGCCGGGCTTTCTTCCAGTTCCCTCAAAAGTCATATTTCTGCACTCTGTTCTTTTCCAGCGACACCTTGCTGTTAAACCTCAGGTCAGGACCATCATTCAAGGGGTGTCCCGTCTACTTCCCCTTATTGGAGGCCACTAGAAACATGGGATCTAAATCTGGTCCTAGATGTCCTTCAAGACCCCCTTTGAGCCCCTCAAGGAGGTCTCCTTTTTGTCTCCTTTCTCTGAAGGTTGCTTTTCTCGTGGCAATAACCTAAGTTGGCAGCCCTGTCTTGCAGGACGCCCTTCCTGGCTTTCAATCAGGACAAGGCTTTCTCCGGCCAGTACCAATATTCCTCCCAAAGGTGTTTTCTTCCTTCCACCTGAATGAGGAGATTTCTCTCCTCATTTTGCCTGGTGCGGTGCACCATGTAGAAAAGGCTCTACACACACTGGATCTGGTTAGAGTTGTCGGGTACTATGTCTCTAGGACAGCACCTTCTGGAAGTCTGATTCTTTGTTCTCCCGGAGGGTCACCGGATGGGCATGGCAGCATCCAAAGCCACAGTGACCAGATGGCTTAAATCAACCATTTGGGAATCATATAAATTACGGAACATGTCCATTCCAGTTGGATTAAGAGCGCACTCGACACGTGTGGTAGGAGCATCCTGGGTCATTCGACACCAGGCATCCGCCTAGCAGGTGTACAAGGCTGCCACCTGGTCCAGCTTGCACACTTTTGCGAAACACTACAACATCCATACTCAGTCTTCAGCAGATGAGTCTCAGTAGGCGTATCCTACAGGAGGCGGTAGCTCATCCCTGAATGTATGTTTTGCAAAAAGCTATTGATCCATGTTCATATAATTAATTTTTTTTTTTTTTTTTTGTATTCCCACCCAGGGACTGCTTTAGGACGTTGCATGGTCCTGTGCCTCCAGTGAGGCAAAGGGGATTTGTGTGTATACTTGCCATAAAATCCTTTTCTCTGAGCTTCTAATTAGGGGACACAGCACCCTCACTGTTGCCTGTTCCAGGCTGTTTGATGTTCTTTGAGTTCTCTTATGGTTGCCTTCTTACAGGCCTGTGTTTTCTCTCTCCTACTGCTTTGGTCACTGAACTGGTTCGGCTTGTGCCAGCCAGGGGTGTTATACTCTGTTCTTTTCAGATTCTACTTGGTGTTCCTTTATAGAGAACTGCAGCATAACACCCATGGTCCCGTGTTCCCCAATTAGTGGCTCAGGAAAAAGGATTTTACGGTGAGTACACAAAAATCCCCTTTTTTTTTTTTTTTTTTTTCCTCCCCTTCTTCCATAACCTTTTTATTTTATTTTTCTATGAGCATAGTCTTTTATATGTTTTTGTTTTTTTTGTATGTTGAGTTGTACTTTTGAATGAAGCTATCCATTTTACTATAAAATGTACTGGAAAATGGGAAAATTAAATTTTAAGTGCCATGAGATTGCAAAAAAAAGTGTACTTCTATAACAAAAAAAAAAAAAATGTATGCACTATGTTCACTATATGGTAAAACTGCCATGACAATGATTCTTCAGGTCAGTACGAGTACGTAGATACCAACTGGCAAATTTGTCTTTACATTTTACACAGAAAACATTTTTTTTTTTTTTTTGTGCCATCTGCACTGCTCTGTACTGCAGAAGTAATTCTTACAGCTGGTGTTCACAGGATGTTCACCATGACAGACACAGGGGTCACTTCCAATTGCTGTTAACCAGTTAAATCCAGCTGTAAGATCTCCAAACCACAGCAGCTGTTAGACACATGTCAGATGATCGGATCAGCTGACCTGCAGGGAAAAATACAGGCTCGGCGTGAGAGCTTGCATCGAAGGCAGGGATGCAATTTTAGAATGTATCAGTATATCATAGGTCATGAAAAGGTTGTTTTAATATATTTTTTTTTTTTTTTTTTTTTGTAAAAAAAAAAAAAAAAAAAAAAAAGGCCAATACTGACTTGTAGTTTCCCACTATTAACTGAGACAATCAATGTGCTCCATTAATAACCACCCTTTGTTTTCTATCACCAAGCCAGTTATTAAGCATATTTTTCCCTTTTAGTCTCCAACTTTGTATGGCACTGTATAAAACCCTTTTAAATAAGCTTCCATATCGACAACATCCAATGCATTTACTAATCAAGCCTGGAAGTTTATCTATTATCTATTCATAGTAGCTGATCGGATTAGTTTAATAGGGCTTATCCCTCATAATCCCATGTTGATACTGGGTCATGAGGCTGTTCTAATTACTTTAAAACCTACCAGCCTATACATTTCCAGCCCAGATTTTGTCCCCTTTTTTTTTTTTTTTTTTAATATTTGCACAATGTTTGCTATGTGCCAGTCCTTCAGTATAGATTGGTATTTTGAACTGTGAATAATTTAAAAATAATCGTCTATCTATAACTGTACTTAACACCTGCAGAACTCGGGGGGTGGGGGGAGGGGGTGTATGCCATCCTGGGATTTGTCTACTCTATTGAGGTGGCGCCATACTTTCTGCTGAGTTATGCAGGGACGTGTAATGGAAAATTTATCGTATTCTTAATCATGTCATCTGTCGTAGGATTTTCTTGTATAAATACTGTAGAAAAAATTTGGTGTTTAGCAGAGTGGGTGAAATGGTGGAAGAGGATTGGGGGCGGAGGTGGCAAGGCCAGCCTATTTTTCAGGGGGTGAAGTTAAGAATATTTTTGGATACTTTTTACTTTCTTTGGCATGGAGTCTTTCTCAATCTTTTTCTTTTTGCACAATTTATTTTTCTAAAGTTATTTAATGCAATATCGCTACCTTCTTACTGTAATTCTGTAAACTTTCTTTTTTGTTTATTACACCCCTTACAGCTCTATTTATCTATGGTGGTTTCCTCCTATGTCTAGCTTGTTTATTCTCATAGGTTATATATTGTGCAGAGGTCCTATTCTAGCTGTTTATAATAAGGACCCATATGCTTTGTGTATTTTTGTAGGACACTGTTCCCGTTTATGGCACGACGATCATCTCTAAGCCGTTGGAACTTTCCCTTCCTGAAGTTTAGTGTCCTTGTTGCCCATCTACTATACATCTTATTAAAGGTTACATGAAAGCTTATTATTTTGTGAACACCATTACCAAAGTGAACCCCACTATGTATATTTGATATGTGATCCGGCCTGATGGTTAATATTGGGTCTAGCAGTACCCTTCTTGTTGGATCCTGAACCAGTTGTGAAAGATACTGTTTCATTTGCTGAAACTGCACTTTTCTGATCAATTTTGTTTGGGCTCTTGAGGTACCCCATAGATGCACTCAGATTTCAGAATTTTGAAGGGAAAAATGTGGTTGTAATGCAGTGTTATGGGGGGAGGGGAGGGTAGGATAGAATCTGTTGCTGACACTTTAAGGGTAATGTCCCCAAAATTCTGTACTAGGGTCATTCCATGTCACATGACCTAAATATGAATAATTATTACCGTATATACTCGTGTATAAGCCGACCCGTGTATAAGCCGACCCCCTACTTTTGCCCCCAAAACCTGGGAAAACCTATTGACTCGTGTATAAGCCGAGGGTGGACCCCAGCACAGGTATACAGCCCCCAGCAGTGTGGTATACAGCAGCCTCCCCAGTGGTAGTATACAGCAGCCTCCCAGTGGTATATACAGCAGCCTCCCCAGTGGTATATACAGCAGGCCCCAGAGGCATACAGCAGGCCCCAGAGGCATATACAGCAGGCCCCAGGGGTATATACAGCAGGCCCCAGGGGTATATACAGCAGGCCCCAGGGGTATATACAGCAGGCCCCAGGGGTATATACAGCAGGCCCCAGGGTATATACAGCAGGCCCCAGAGGTATACAGCAGGCCCCAGAGGCATATACAGCAGGCCCCAGAGGCATATACAGTAGGCCCCAGGGGCATATACAGCAGGCCCCAGGTAATATACAGCAGGCCCCAGGGGTATATACAGCAGGCCCCAGGGGTATATACAGCAGGCCCCAGGGGTATATACAGCAGGCCCCAGGGTATATACAGCAGGCCCCAGAGGCATATACAGCAGGCCCCAGAGGCATATACAGCAGGCCCCAGAGGCATATACAGTAGGCCCCAGGGGTATATACAGCAGGCCCCAGGGTATATACAGCAGGCCCCAGGGGTATATACAGCAGGCCCCAGGGGTATATACAGCAGGCCCCAGGGGTATATACAGCAGGCCCCAGGGTATATACAGCAGGCCCCAGAGGTATACAGCAGGCCCCAGAGGCATATACAGCAGGCCCCAGGGGTATATACAGCAGGCCCCAGGGGTATATACAGCAGGCCCTAGGGGTATATACAGCAGGCCCCAGGGGTATATACAGCAGGCCCCAGGGGTATATACAGCAGGCCCCAGGGGTATATACAGCAGGCCCCAGGGGTATATACAGCAGGCCCCAGGGTATACAGCAGGCCCCAGGGTATACAGCAGGCCCCCGAGGCATATACAGTAGGCCCCAGGGGTATATACAGTAGGCCCCAGGGGTATATACAGCAGGCCCCAGGGGTATATACAGCAGGCCCCAGGTAATATACAGCAGGCCCCAGAGGTATATACAGCAGGCCCCAGAGGTATATACAGCAGGCCCCAGAGGTATATACAGCAGGCCCCAGTGTATACAGGCAGCCCCCAGAGGTATACAGGCAGCCCCCAGTGTATACAGGCAGGCCCCAGAGGTATACAGGCAGGCCCCAGAGGTATACAGGCAGGCCCCAGAGGTATACAGGCAGGCCCCAGAGGTATACAGGCAGCCCCAGCGTATACAGGCAGCCCCCAGTGTTTACAGGCAGCCCCCAGTGGCAGTCACCCCCCCATCAAGGAAAGAGTCCCCACACTTTGCAGAGCAGCCCCCCCCCCGGCCCCCGCTGCATTATCTTACCATCCAGGGTCTTCACCGCGGGTCCTCCAGTCCTCCTTCCTCGCGCGCTGTCTTCCCGGTCTCATGTGACCCGGCGGTCGCAGTGGAATGACGTCATCGCGCCGGGTCACGTGACACCTGAAGACAGCGCGTGATGATGACTGCGGGACCCGCGGTGAAGACCCTGGGTAAGATAATGCAGCGAGGGCCGGGGGGGGGACTCTGCAAAGTGTGGGGGCTCTTTCCATGATGGGGGGGACGACTGCCAGTGGGGGCTGCCTGTATACACTCGGGGCTGCCAGTGTACACTGGGGGGCTGTATGCACGGCTCCCCCTGCCGCTGTGATGGGCGGGGGGAGCCGTGCATATCTAATGAGCGGCCCCACGTGACGGGCCGCTCACTCATCAGCCCCCCCCCCCGCCTCCTCCAGCCTCCCCAGCACCTGCAAAAAATCCCATATACCGTATAGACCTGTGTATAAGCCGAGGGGGTGACTTTTCAGCCCAATTTTTGGGCTGAAAAACTCGGCTTATACACGAGTATATACGGTATGTATTCATCTTCTTGAAAGGTATATGAGATGAATATATCCTCTTTGTAGAATCCATAAATGTTCTCACCAATTGATTTAAGGTTTACTTTTGAGATTGCCTACCATTTTTAGATGTCTTCATCTCTATCTCATTACATGGTGTATTGAATTCCATGAACTGGAGAAAACACACTTCAACAAATGTTCATTTAACACTCCATCTTCCATTCAAAGGGAGCCAGAGATGTTCTTCAGTAGTAGATTTATTAAATTTACATTGGTGGAAAAAGTACAACGCGTTTCAACTCTTTTTGAGCCTTCCTCAGGTACAATGTGCTATGTTTGGTTATGCAGAGAGAAATGTTTCATTATATAGGTCAAGCTCAAGCTAATTAATCACAAAGAGACTACACCTAATAAGTTAGACTTGCTAATAAGACCAGGAGCTCCGTGCGATCAACCAGTAGAGGTTTTTTTTCCTTTTATAATTAGCAAAAAACCATGTTTCCCCTTTTTAAAGAAACACCAGTTACCTTCTTATTATATTGTACATACTAAAATACATAAAAATGTACATAAATTGCAATAAATATGTGATTAAAAATATATGATTGGAAGCAGAGCGGGAGAATGCGGCTTGCCAGCGACGCATGACAGCAGCTATGAAGCTGCAGAAGTTTGCACACCACAGTGAAGATCCTGAGGTGGGTGAGGAGGAGGGAGAAGGCCAAGTGGAGGAGGATGGCAATGGATCCGAGGGAGAGGTGGAGGTGAGGACTGAGGCTGCAGAGAGGGAGGAGGGGGCAGATGGACAACAGCAGG
This sequence comes from Allobates femoralis, assembly GCA_033576535.1. Taxonomy (NCBI): domain Eukaryota; kingdom Metazoa; phylum Chordata; class Amphibia; order Anura; family Aromobatidae; genus Allobates; species Allobates femoralis. Next base: position 45,755,048 of record JARQOC010000002.1, on the reverse strand, counting down.
GACTGGAGATCCCAGAGGAGCCCACTATGAAGGACTTGCTTTCTTTAGTATCTTCTATGAAAATGACTCTGAACACTGTTGCTACCAGTGTTCAGGGATTAAAAGGAGAAATTGCCAGCATTAATGTGGCTTTAAAGAAATCTGATGCACGCATGTCTGAGGTGGAGGAGAGGGTTGGAGCCACGGAGGATAGAGTGCAGCAATTGCAGCAGTCTGACAACAAACATACTAAGCTGCTGGCTGAAGTACTGGCGAAAAATGACGACTTGGAGAATAGATCGCGGAGGAATAATCTCCGGCTAGTGGGGTTCCCTGAGAAAGTGGAGGGAAGGGACCCCACTGCGTTTATCGAACAATGGTTGAAGGATAAAATTGGAGAGTCATCCTTAACTAAAGTATATGCTGTGGAAAGAGCGCACAGGGTCCCGATGCAGCCCCGGCTACCGGGAGCAGAACCTCGTACGATCCTGGCTCGGATTTTGAACTATAGAGACAGAGACATAATTTTGAGAAAGTCAAGAGATATGGAAGGCATGACATACAACGGCCAAGAGATAGCGATATACCCAGACTACTCGCCGGTCGTACAAAAGCAGCGGAGAGAATTTTCTGGTGTTAAGAAGAGAATGCGAGAGTTGGGAGTGCAGTATTCAATGTTCTTTCCCGCCAGACAGAGTGGCTGCGTTGGGGAAGGTGCAATTTTTTGTTTCACCAGAGGAGGCGTCACAATGGCTGGACTCGAATGCTAAACGTCTTAGAGCGAGTGATGGTTGAGTTATACAATGTTTGATTGATGTTGGACTGCCTATGAGCGCCCAGTAGTGAAAGGACGGGGAAAAACCAAAGAGTACCTGGACTTGCTCTGGACTGTTTTTGTTGGGAACGGTTTTTCATTAAAACCCTTTTTCTTTATAAAAAAAAAAAAAAAAAAAAAATTCTGATTTATTTATTTATCTTATTTTTTCTTTTCACCCTTTATACACCAGTTTTTGTATTCTTTTTGTTTAATCCTGTTGGTGCAGTGGTATGGCTAGGTTGGCCGACTGCTGATGACATTGCCGAAATGTGCTCAGGGTTTTTTTCAGAATACTGGAGGCTCAATGTTTCTACTGTTTTTAATGTTCTGTGCTTTAATAGGAAACAAGTAGGCCTGCGATGCTGCGCTGTAATCTCTCAGGGTATATTGCCTTGGGGGCTGGAAGAGAGGGGGAGGGGGGGGAAATACTTAGATGAGGGGGAATATGTGTTATATGTTTCTGGAATATTGTTGGGCTGTTACTATATTGAAGATTGTGCGGTAGTCAATAAGGCGGGAGGAGGGAAGGATGGTAAAGTTGTCATTGGATGGGAGAAGGTGGACGGTGACAGCCGCTAGGATTTGGAGACCCAGACTGCCCAAAGTTGGCGGATGTATTGGGGTAGAGGGGGGAAAACGGGGGGGAGGGGGGGGGGAGAGGTGGGGAAGGGAGGGAAGGAAGGGAGAAATCAAAATCTAGACGGTGGGGAACGGCTGTTGAAATGCTGAATACATGGAATGGATGATATTAAGGTATTGGGCTGGAATGTGAGGGGGATGTATGATGCCAATAAGAGGGCGGCTATATTCCAATATATTATAGACCAAAAACCAACGATTATCTGTCTAATGGAAACGCATTTGGTGAAAGATAAGCTGGCTCTGGTACAGAAGAGATGGATTCAGGAGTCCTATAATTCTATGTACTCCTCATATTCGTAGACTGTGAGCCCTCGTGGACAGGGTCCCTGCCCCTCCTGTACCTGTACGTCCTGATCGCCTAGACTTACTGTACTTGTTCTTGTCTCCCTCATCCTCATGTAAAGCGCCATGGAACCTAATGGCGCTATATAAATAAATAATAATAATAATACTCGAGGGGGGTGTCGGTGTTGATCCCCAGGACCACTAAGTTTGAAGCTATAGACATCCGTGTGGATACAGAAGGACAATATGTTATACTGGTGGGAAAGATACAGGGACGGCTGATGGCTGTGGTGGCTATGTATATCCCTCCGCCCTACTCGAGTATAAAAATCAAAGAGGTTATGTAATGGATGGGACGCCTGGGTGAAATACCTACACTGTTCATTGGAGATCTAAACAATATCCAAGAGGACTACTGGGACAAATTTAAGCCTAGCCCACCTAGGACACAGGGACATATTACTTCCTTTGGGATACTCCTTCGAGAATTGGGGTTAAGAGATGTCTGGAGGGAAAGGAATCCAGGAGTCAGATGCTTCTCCTGTTATTCAGCCTCACATAATACACTCTCACGTATAGACATGGCACTGGGGAATGGTCGTATGGACGAATTGGTGATGAATGTAGATTATTTGCCCAGAGTCATTTCTGATCATAAACCTATATGTGTCATAATAAGATCCGGGGAAGTATTAACGAGCAATAAAGCGGGCTGGAAGCTACACCCGGCATGGCTGCAGTCGATAGATATGATACAAATACAGAAGGAGGTGGAGGAGTTTTTCATGTTTAATGATCAAACAGCTAGCCCGTCAACAGTTTGGGATGCAATGAAGGCATATTTAAGAGGACTGTTAATTAAAGAAATAAATATACGGAAAACTACGACACGACAGGAGGAAGCAGAGAAAGTGGAGGCGGTGAGACAGGCTGAGGAGACTCTGATACAAGGGGGAGGGGGAGGAGCAGCGAGTAGACTGCGGACTGCACAGGAAGAGTTGGATGGGTTCAAACTGGACAAGGCGCTTAAAAGAAACGAATTTAGACGGATGCCTTTTATGAGGAGGGGGAGAAGGTTGGACATTTGCTGTCGGTAGTGGCCTCGGCGCAGAGGAAAACCCCATTCGTTTACTCGATGTATGGTCCTGATGGGTCTAAAACAACTAACTTCCGCTGATATTGGAAACATTTTTTTGGACTTTTATGGAAAGTTATATTCCTCTGGGGCGGAGGTCGGCACGGATAGTATTGAAGCATATTTGGCTGACTTGAAACTACCTAAGTTGTCAGAAGCAGACCGGTCCAGATTGGAGGCTCTGATTACATATGAGGAATTAAGTATAGCCTTGACATCTATGGCCAATGATAAAGCACCGGGGACAGACGGACTACCAGTGGAACTTTATAAACGTTTGGAAGACGTATTGTTGCCAAAACTGCAAGAGGTATGAGAAAGTTCAAGGGAGGAAGGGATACTGCCTATGTCTATGAGAGAGGCGACAATTGTTGTTCTACCCAAGGAGGGTAAAGACTTGGGACTTCCAGAATCCTATAGACCTATTTCTTTACTATCCGCAGATATTAAGATACTGGCTAAAGCCCTGGCTAATAGACTGGCGGGTGTTGTCAATACCTTGATACATCCTGATCAGTCAGGTTTTATGCCTAACAGGTCTACTGCTGTGAATTTATGGAGACTGTTTCTTAATATGCAGCTACCGGCTGATAATGCGGGTAGGAGAGTTATAGCGTCTTTGGATGCTCATAAGGCATTCGATTGTGTCAGTTGGAAATTTCTGTGGGCAGTGTTGGAGTCCCTGGGTTTTGGACCTATATTTTTATCATGGATACGTCTGCTGTACACCCAACCGGTGGCTCGGGTACGGGTTAATGGGGCACTGTTTGGGCCAATACGTCTGCAGAGGGGTACTAGGCAGGGGTGCCCTCTTTCTCCACTTCTATTTGCGCTTGTAATAGAGCCGTTGGCTGCCAAATTGAGGAGTGATAGAGAAATGACTGGGTTTAGATATGGGGAGATGGAAGAGAGGGTGGCACTCTATGCGGATGATGTTCTGCTGTTCCTTGAAAACTCCGAAGTCTCATTGGCAAGAGCTATGAGTATTATTGACCAATATGGAAATATGTCAGGACTTAGAATAAATTGGCACAAGTCCACGTTGTTTCCGTTGGACGAGGAACTATCATCTGTGATGGAGAGTGCGGGCCTTAGAGTAGTGGATAAATTTAAATACCTTGGAATCTGGGTGTCGACTCCCTTTACAAAATTTCTAGATCTAAATCTAACGCCAGTATTAAAGACCATTAAAGAAAAAATGAAAGCATGGAACAAGTTGCATCTCTCAGTTGTTGGCCGGATAAACTTGATAAAAATGGTGATAATGCCTAAACTGCTTTATGTTTTTCATAATGCTCCATTGTCCATTTCTCGGGCTAGGTTTCGGCAGATTGATTCCCTGTTTCGAAGCTTAATCTGGGGCAAAAAACAGGCTAGACTGAGACTGGAACTTCTCCAAAGACCCAAGGACGAGGGAGGACTGGCTCTGCCTAATCCATACTTGTACTACATTGCAGCACAGAGTCAGCATGTGAGGGGATGGGCACAGAGGGCGGAAAGCTATCCTATTCAGAAAATTTTGGAAGGAGTGACCAATAGGAGGCCATTGATAATGAGTGTAGAAGATGGGTCAATGGGGAGAATGGGAAAACAATGTCCTACTATGTTATTAATGCAAGAAATTGGAGAGAAACTGAAAACGATTAGGGGAGTGAAGGGACTGACAAACTATTCTCCCTTGTGGAATAACACCAAACTTCCGGAAATTGTTAAAATGGGATGTCTGACAGAGTGGAGTGAGAAGGGAATTGTGATGGCACAACAGGTGCTGGAGGGACGGGGACTTAAACCTTTCCATAAGCTGAAGGAAGAATATGGCCTACACGAGAGGGGGACCTATCAATACCTACAAATGAAACATGCAATTCAGACACAGGCAGGGAGTGGAGTGCTGACGATACAGAGGGATGTGGTTCTTGACTATGTATGCGAAGGGGGACCCACGAGATGGGTGATCGCAACAACGTACCGAGACATATTGCATACTTTTTTGATCCCATATCCTCTTAGGGCTAGGAATCGGTGGGAGATGGAGGTGGGAGTTCTAGAGGATGACAAATGGGAAGCGATATTGGAGTGGATCCCGAAGCAGTCATTGAGCGAACCTGGCAGGCTTTCACAACTTTACATCCTGCACAGGGTATATAGAATGCCTGAATTCTTACACAACATTAAACTAAGATCAAACTCTGAATGTGCAAGGTGTTGAATGGAGTCGGCTGGCCTGATGAATATGTTGTGGCTCTGTCCACGGTTGTCAGCGTTCTGGATCACGGTGCTTGCTAGAGTGGGAGGCGCGTACAGGTGTAGTATACCTCGTGATCCAGTGGTGTGTCTGCTGGGGTTTGTGGATGAGATACAGGTAGATGAGGCAGCTAAGACGGTCATTGCACGATTGCTGTATGTTGCACGCAGGCTGATTGCAAGACACTGGATTGGGGAGGAACCGCCATCGAGAAGGGAGTTTGTGACGCAAGCTAATTATATTTCACTTTTGGAGAAAGGAATATACCGTAAGAGTGGAAAGATGGATCTCTATGACAGGATTTGGTCTCCCTGGCACAACTATGGAGTGGGATAGATATAATGCCTAAACTTAAGAATGTAGTGTGGAATTTAAACGGACCAATGTACAGGAGAGTAATATTGCATTTGTTATGTAGTATACTTAGTTTCTCTTATACAAGTAAATGTGGGTTGTATCTGCCGTCTAGATAAGGGGGGAGGAGAAGGGGGGGGATAAGGGCGGGAAGGGAAAGGGCATTTGTGAGGGGGGGGGGGTTTCTGGAATTTACAAAAAATGTGCAAAAGATTGTTGTAATTTTTGGATATGTATTAATTTATTGTTTAATAAAAATTATCTGATTAAAAAAAAAATATATATATATGATTAAAAAAAATTCTTTTTTGTGTATGTTTCCTATTATTAGATTTGTACATATCTAAAAAATCATCATTAATTTTTTTTTTTTTACCATTTACCCAAACTTCATAAAGATCCAATAAACCCTCCCGGACGCCCCATCATTTCAGGTATCAACTCCCTCACCTGCTCATTGTCAAATTTCATTGATCTCCTTTTACAGGAGATACTAAAGCAACTTCCTTCATATTTACGGGATTCCACCCAATTAATAGAGGAAATCCAACATATTACTTGGGAGCAGCGATACTGGTCTATATCTCTTGATGTGACAGCTAGGGGCGGACCCCAGACTGTAGTGGGCCCTGGTGCAAGAAATTTTTCGTGGCACCCCCCCCCCATGGAACTCAGTGCCAGAATAGTGCGGCAGGTGTGCAGCACAGCCAGCAGCGTAGCAACTGTTTGTGGCGCCCGGGGTGGTCGATGTTGGCACTGTACACATTGACTGTTGGCACCTCACACACTGGATGTTGGCACTGTACACATTGCCTGTTGGCACCTCACACATTGTCTGTTGGCACCTCACACACTAGATGTTGGCACTCTACACATTGACTGTTGGCACCTCACACACACATGTTGGCACCGCACACATTGGATGTTGGCACTGTACACACTGGATGTTGGCACCGCACACACTGGATGTTGGCACTGTACACTGACTGTTGGCACTTCACACACTGGATGTTGGCACTGTACACATTGACTGTTGGCACCTCACACACTGGATGTTGGCACTGTACACTGACTGTTGGCACCTCACACACTGGATGTTGGCACTGTACACTGACTGTTGGCACCTCACACACTGGATGTTGGCACTGTACACTGACTGTTGGCACCTCACACACTGGATGTTGGCACTGTAAACATTGACTGTTGGCACCTCACACACATGTTGGCACTGTACACATTGACTGTTGGCACCTCACACACTAGATGTTGGCACTCTACACATTGACTGTTGGCACCTCACACACACGTTGGCACTGTACACACTGGATGTTGTCACCGCACACACTGACTGTTGGCACCTCACACAAATGTTGACACTGTACAAATTGACTGTTGGCACCTCACACACTGGATGTTGGCACTGTACACATTGACTGTTGGCACCTCACACACATGTTGGCACCGCACACATTGGATGTTGGCACTGTACACACTGGATGTTGGCACCGCACACACATGTTGACACTGTACACATTGACTGTTGGCACCTCACACACTGGATGTTGGCACTGTACACTGACTGTTGGCACCTCACTCACTGGATGTTGGCACTGTACACTGACTGTTGGCACCTCACACACATGTTGGCACTGTACACTGACTGTTGGCACCTCACTCACTGGATGTTGGCACTGTACACTGACTGTTGGCACCTCACACACACATGTTGGCACCGCACACATTGGATGTTGGCACTGTACACACTGGATGTTGGCACCTCACACACATGTTGACACTGTCACAAATTTTTCTGTTGGCACCTCACACACTGGATGTTGGCACTGTACACTGACTGTTGGCACCTCACACACTGATGTTGGCACCGCACACATGACTGTTGGCACCTCACACACATGTTGGACATGTACAAATTGACTGTTGGCACCTCACACACTGGATGTTGGCACTGTACACTGACTGTTGGCACCTCACACACTGGATGTTGGCACTGTACACTGACTGTTGGCACCTCACACACAGGAAGTGTGGCACATGTAACACTGAACTGTTGGCACCTCACCACACTGGATGTATGCACCGCACACACTGACTGTTGGCACCTCACACACATGTTGACATGTACAAATGACTGTGGCACCGCATCACACACATGGATGTTGGCACTGTACAGCTAGACTGTGGCACCTCACCACATGTGGCACCGACACCATGACGTTGGCACCTCACACCTGTAATGTTGGCACTGCTACACATTGACTGTTGGCACCTACACACACCTGGATGTTGGCACTGTACACTCGACTGTTGCACCCACACACTGGGTGTTGCACTGTACAACTGACTGTTGGCCACCTCCACACTGGTTTTTGGCACTGTACACTGACTGTTGGCACCTCACACACTGGATGTTGGCACTGTACACTGACTGTTGGCACCTCACACACTGGATGTTGGCACCTCACACAACATGTTGACACTGTACACATTGACTGTTGGCACCTCACACACTGGATGTTGGTACCTCAACACACACACGTTGGCACCGTACACATTGGATGTTGGCACTGTACACATTGACTGTTGGCACCTCACACACTGGATGTTGGCACTGTAAACATTGACTGTTGGCACCTCACACACTGGATGTTGGCACTGTACACTGACTGTTGGCACCTCACACACACATGTTGGCACCGCACACATTGGATGTTGGCACTGTACACACTGGATGTTGGCACCTCACACACATGTTGACACTGTACAAATTTTTCTGTTGGCACCTCACACACACTGGATGTTGGCACTGTACACTGACTGTTGGCACCTCACACACTGGATGTTGGCACCGCACACACTGACTGTTGGCACCTCACACACATGTTGACATTGTACAAATTGACTGTTGGCACCTCACACACTGGATGTTGGCACTGTACACTGACTGTTGGCACCTCACACACTGGATGTTGGCACTGTACACTGACTGTTGGCACCTCACACACTGGATGTTGGCACTGTACACTGACTGTTGGCACCTCACACACACTGGATGTTGGCACCGCACACACTGACTGTTGGCACCTCACACACATGTTGACATTGTACAAATTGACTGTTGGCACCTCACACACTGGATGTTGGCACTGTACACTGACTGTTGGCACCTCACACACATGTTGGCACCGCACACATTGACTGTTGGCACCTCACACACTGTATGTTGGCACTGTACACATTGACTGTTGGCACCTCACACACTGGATTGTTGGCACTGTACACTGACTGTTGGCACCTCACACACTGGATGTTGGCACTGTACACTGACTGTTGGCACCTCACACACTGGATGTTGGCACTGTACACTGACTGTTGGCACCTCACACACTGGATGTTGGCACTGTACACTGACTGTTGGCACCTCACACACTGGATGTTGGCACCTCACACACATGTTGACACTGTACACATTGACTGTTGGCACCTCACACACTGGATGTTGGTACCTCACACACACACGTTGGCACCGTACACATTGGATGTTGGCACTGTACACATTGACTGTTGGCACCTCACACACTGGATGTTGGCACTGTAAACATTGACTGTTGGCACCTCACACACTGGATGTTGGCACTGTACACTGACTGTTGGCACCTCACACACTGGATGTTGGCACCTCACACACATGTTGACACTGTACACATTGACTGTTGGCACCTCACACACTGGATGTTGGTTACCTCACACACACACGTTGGCACCGTACACATTGGATGTTGGCACTGTACACATTGACTGTTGGCACCTCACACACTGGATGTTGGCACTGTAAACATTGACTGTTGGCACCTCACACACTGGATGTTGGCAACTGTACACTGACTGTTGGCACCTCACACACTGGATGTTGGCACTGTACACATTGCCTGTTGGCACCTCACACACACATGTTGGCACCGCACACATTGGATGTTGGCACTGTACACATTGACTGTTGGCACTGTACACAATGTTGGCACCTCACACACATGTTGGCACCGCACACATTGACTGTTGGCACCTCACACACTGGATGTTGGCACTGTACACTGACTGTTGGCACCTCACACACACATGTTGGCACCGCACACATTGACTGTTGGCACCTCACACACTGGATGTTGGCACTGTTACACTGACTGTTGGCACCTCACACACTGGATGTTGGCACCTTATAGCATTCATCACCTCCAGCTGAACCCTGTGCCAGTAATAATGGACCCACAAGCAGAGAAGGGTTGGCTGACATTGCTAATCCTGAGGAGTGTTGTAGCAGCTCAGAGGTGCCAGCTCCGGGTACAGTGTATCATCAGGCTGCCCAGGGGCAGAGCATCCTCTGCTGTCTACAGGTGACAGCTAGTGTCGGGGCTGACAGCAGGCAGCTGGGCCAGGAGGGGGCGGTGCAGGGCCGGAGCTGTGAGGGGGCAGGCCTGCCTAGTGACAGCACCAGGGACAGCGGCCAGGCCCGGGAGACGAGCTCCCACCGCTGCTCCTTGCTGTCGGTATTCCGGTGTGACACTCACCTGTGTTCCCCATCTCGATTTGCACCAGGCGCCGTTATCTACTGACAACACAGAGCTGTACGGAGGCCCGGATAGGACAGGCCGCCCGCGTCGTTTATGTGCAGGACATCCCTAACAGACAAAGGCATCAACTGAGCTCTGACAAGTGTAGATAGCGGCCAGTGGCGGAGGCGGCCGGCAGCGCAACAGATGACGACAGCAGTGTATAAGCAGTGCTGTCCGGAGGGAGCACCAGGCCGGTCTATGTGGCCGATACTGTACGGCCCTAGTGCCAGTAGTGCTGGGGCAGTGACCGGCATGTGCCACTTACATTACGCAGGGCTTGTACTCATGTAATAATGTCACACAATCATAAACATAAATAACCAGAATTTAGAGGGGTTTTCCAAAACTAAAATATTATTAGCCCCATGGCCGGCTCTAGATATGTGCGACGGCACAGGGCGCCTGCCGCCAGACTTCACACAGGGGGCGCCGCAGAGACACATCAACTTTCACTTTTTACTCCTGCCGCACTGTACAGGATGCAATGGGAGAGGAAAGCTTCAGAGGTAGGGAGCACATCCTCTGTGCTCTGGGGCGCCCTCTCCTCCCTCTGTGCTCCATGTCCTGTGTCCCGTCTTCACCAGACAGGAGGGGCGCTGCAGGGTCCCGACCAGAGAAGCTGCTGACAAATACCTTACCCACCAGCTCCAGGAGTCACAGGAGAAAAGGCCTCTATGTAGGCGAGGGTAATGTAGTGTGTGTGTGTGCCAGTGTGTCTGATGTATGCCTTTGTGTGTGTGTGTATGTTTGCCAGTGTGCTTGTCTGTGCCAGTTTGTGTGTATGTGTGCCAGTGTCTGTGTGTGTGTGTGTATCTGTGTGTGTGTGTATGTGTGTGTGTATGTGTCTGTATGTGTGCCAGTGTGTGTATATGTGTGTGTGTCTGTATGTGTGCCAGTGTGTGTATATGTGTGTGTGTCTGTGTGTGCCAGTGTGTGTATGTGTGTGTCTCTGTGGGTCTGTAAGTGTGCCAGTGTGTGTATGTGTGCAATTGTGTGTGTGTTTGTATGTTTGCCTTTGTATGTGTGTATGTGCGTGTGTGTCTGAGTATGTGTGCCAGTGTGTATGTATGCCAGTGTGTGTGTCTGTGTGCAAGTGTGTGTATGTGTGCCTGTGCGTGTGTGTGTGTATGTATGTGTGTGTGTATGTGTGCCAGTGTGTGTGTCTGTGTATGTTTGTCTGTGTCTCTTTATGTGTGCCAGTGTGTGTATATGTGTGTGTATGTGTGCCAGTGTGTGTGTATATGTGTGTGTATGTGTGCCAGTGTGTGTGTGTGCGTCTCTGTATGTTTGTGTCTGTGTGTGTCTGTATGTGTGCCAGTGTGTGTATATGTGTGTGTGTCTCTGTGGGTCTGTATGTGTGCCAGTGTGTGTATATGTGTGTGTGTCTGTGTGTGTCTGTATGTGTGCCAGTGTGTGTGTATGTGTGCAATTTGTGTGTGTTTGTATGTTTGCCTTTGTATGTGTGTATGTGCGTGTGTGTGTCTGAGTATGTGTGCCAGTGTGTATGTATGCCAGTGTGTGTGTCTGTGTGCAAGTGTGTGTCTGTGCGTGTCTGTGTGCCAGTGTGTGTCTGTATGTTTGTCTGTGTCTCTTTATGTGTGCCAGTGTGTGTATGTGTGTGTGTGTGTATATGTGCCAGTGTGTGTGTGTATATGTGTGTATCTGTGTGTGTATGTGTGCCAGTGTGTGTGTATTTGTGTGTGTGTGTGTGCCAGTGTGTGTGTGTGCGTCTCTGTATGTTTGTGTCTGTGTGTGTATGTGTGCCAGTGTGTGTATATGTGTGTGTGTCTCTGTGGGTCTGTATGTGTGCCAGTGTGTGTATATGTGTGTGTGTCTGTGTGTGTCTGTATGTGTGCCAGTGTGTGTATATGTGTGTGTGTCTCTGTGGGTCTGTATGTGTGCCAGTGTGTGTGTATGTGTGCAATTGTGTGTGTGTCTGTATGTCTGCCTTTGTATGTGTGTATGTGCGTGTGTGTGTCTGTATGTGTGTGTGTGTGTGTGTCTGAGTATGTGTGCCAGTGTGTATGTATGCCAGTGTGTGTGTCTGTGTGCAAGTGTGTGTGTATGTGTGTCTGTGCGTGTATGTGTGCCAGTGTGTGTGTATGTATGTGTGTCTGTGTATGTTTGTCTGTGTCTCTTTATGTGTGCCAGTGTGTGTATATGTGTGTGTGCCTGTGTGTGTGTGTGTATATGTGCCAGTGTGTGTGTATGTGTGTGTATATGTGTATCTGTGTGTGTGTCTGCGTGTATGTGTGCCAGTGTGTGTGTGCGTCTGTGTATGTTTGTGTCTGTGTGTGTCTGTATGTGTGCCAGTGTGTGTATATGTGTGTGTGTCTGTGTGTGTCTGTATGTGTGCCAGTGTGTGTATATGTGTGTGTGTCTCTGTGGGTCTGTATGTGTGCCAGTGTGTGTGTGTGTGTATGTGTGCAATTGTGTGTGTGTCTGTATGTTTGCCTTTGTATGTGTGTGTGCGTGTGTGTGTCTGTATGTATGTGTGTGTGTGTGTGTCTGAGTATGTGTGCCAGTGTGTATGTATGCCAGTGTGTGTGTCTGTGTGCAAGTGTGTGTATGTGTGTCTGTGCGTGTGTGTGTGTATGTATGTGTGCGTGTGTGTGTGTGTGTATGTGTGTGTGTGTGTGTGTATGTGTGCCAGTGTGTGTGTCTCTTTATGTGTGCCAGTGTGTGTATATGTGTGTGTGTCTGTGTGTGTGTATATGTGCCAGTGTGTGTATCTGTGTGTGTATGTGTGCCAGTGTGTGTATTTGTGTGTGTGTCTGCGTGTATGTGTGCCAGTGTGTGTGTGTGCGTCTCTGTATGTTTGTGTCTGTGTGTCTGTATGTGTGCCAGTGTGTGTATATGTGTGTGTGTCTCTGTGGGTCTGTATGTGTGCCAGTGTGTGTGCATGTGTGTGTGTCTGTATGTTTGCCGGTGTATGTGTATGTGTGTGTATGTGTGTGTGTGTCTGAGTATGTGTGCCAGTGTGTATGTATGCCAGTGTGTGTGCAAGTGTGTGTGTGCGTGTATGTGTGCCAGTGTGTGTATATGTGTGTGTCTGTGTGTGTGTGTGTGTGCCAGTTTGTGTGTATGTGTGCCAGTGTATGTGTTTGTTAGTGTGTGTGTTTCTGTATGTGTGCCATTATTTGTGTGCCTGTGTGTGTCAGTGTGTGTGTATGTGTACTAATGTGTGTCTGTGTGCTAGTGTGTGTCTGTGTGTCAGTGTGTGTCAGTGTGTGCCTGTGTGTGTACCAGTGTGTGTCTGTGTGTGCCAGTGTGTGCCTGTGTGTGTGTGTACCAGTGTGAGTGTGTGTGTGATATTTGTAATGTATTATGAATAAGATTTGTGTGTACAGTATTGTGTGCTGTCTATCTCTATCATTTAGCTATCTACCTATTTATCTATCATTTATCTATCTGTTCTACCTATTATCTATTAGACTAGGGCCCCACTTAAGGCGGCCGTCACACGGTGCAATATCGTGAGCGATATTGTTAGCGATCACGTGCACGCGCGATCACTTACAATATCGCTCACATCGTTGGTGAGCTGTCACACAGGCAGACTCACCAGCGATGTGGGCCAGCGAAATCGCTGGTAACTATGGTACACATCGGGTTGCTAGGTGCAGCGCGGCGCTTAGTAACCCGACGTTTACCATAGATACCATCTCCCAGCATAGGCTCTGCCGCTGGGAGATCGTTCATCGTGGTGTCATACACCACGATGAAGCAGATTGTTAAATCGTTCATCGCTAGATATGAGCTCTGGCTCTCAGATCTGCGATGTCACGATCAAGCGATTTTACATTGTAAAATCGCTTGATTACACGCAGCGATGCACAAACGATATCGCTTAAGCGATCAAAGCGCAGATAGCTTAAACGATATCGGGCACGATATTGCAGCGTGTGACGGCCACCTAACAGTGCACCCATGTTAGCCGGATCACGCTAGAGCAAAGCCCAGCCTGCTGTAATGCTGACCACTAACGTCGGGTACTTCGTGTGAATGCTGCACCATATAAACCCGCTGTTTACTATGGTTACAGCTTCACATTGCCTGGGACTTCCTGTCAAGCTGTAACCATAGTAAACAGCGGGTTTATGTGATCTGGCTAACGTGGGTGCACTGTTAAGTGTGACCCTAGCCTTAGCTATCTATTGTCTATTCCTTCTATATATTATTTATCTATCCCTATATTTATGTATAATCTATCTATTTTATTTTAAGAAAAAAGGAGCAGCACAATCTTTTAAAGAGAAAAGGGTCACATTAAGGCTGGGGTCACACTTGGGCTGGGACACACGTTTCCAGGCAGCGCTAAACACATAGCAATTTCTGCCGTAACAGACACCGTTAATGGCGAGCGCTTCCTCGCAACGGGGCCCCATAGAAACCCATACTTTACCTTAGATGCAGCCATACACAGAGCTCCAGGACAGCTGCTTTTCAACAGCGCACAGGAAAACGCTGTCAGCAGATCAGTGATACCAATGGAAGAGAGGATCTGTAACAGGAGACAGTGTCGAATGCAGAGGACAGGTCTAGAAGGAGGAGGACGGAGAACTGTCTGTTAACGTTGGCCGTGAGTAAGTCGTTAGTCATTTTGGTCAGTGCAGCTTCATTGGAGCTGATAAATCGCTGGTTGATGGTCGCCAGGTTTTTGGACAGTACCGAAAACCTGGCGATGGTCGCCCGGTGGACACGCAGCATCGCTGCGTGTTACACAGGGAGACGCGTGATCAGCCAGCTCCCAGCGTCTCTCAGCAAGCGCTGGGAGCTGGTATCCAGGGTAAACTGGGGGTATCTAGGCAGCACTCGCTGCCTAGATACCCGATGTATATCTTGGTTAACAGCCTTCTCCGCTCACCAGCTGGTATCCAAGGTACACAGCGGGTAAGTAGGGACCCTAATTACCCACTGTGTACCTTGGATACCAGCCGGTGAGCGAAGAAGGCTGGTAACCATGGTATACATCAGGTATCTAGGCAGTGCACGCTACCTAGATACCCATAGTTTACCATGGATACCAGCCTGCTCCCACTTACCGCAGCCTGGCAGCGGGAGCAAGACATCGTGGAAACAATATTTAAATCATTTCCACAATGTCGCTGGTCCACTGATAGCTGGTGAGTCTGCCTGTGTGACAGCTCACCAGCGATCATATCACTGATGACATTAACACGTGTGACGGCCCCTTAAGTGATGACATCTGAGTGCAGTGCGATGCTACTCACTCACACACATTTATATGGGTGTAAGTGAGCCAAGACTAGCTGACATTCGCAGCATGCTGACATTTTTTTCCTCAGGATTTTCTCACATTGCACTTGTGCGAGTCACACTCTAGTGTAACTCTACCCTTAGCGTGAGCTTACATGTAGTGAAATTAATGTGGATTTGAGGTGCAGATTCTTCAGCACAAATTTAATGGCATTTATTGTACAATACATGTGAGGAAATCAATTTTCTTAGGCTATGAAAAAAAAGAGAATTTTGTTTACGTACCGTAAATTCTTTTTTCTTGAATCATCAATGGGAGACCCAGACAATGGGGTTTAGGGCGCTGCCCTCCGGAGGTCACACTAGGTACTACAAATTTGTAGCACCGCCTCCTCCGCTTATAAACCCCCACCGTAGGAGACATCCTCAGTTTAGTCCATAAGCTGCGAGGAGAAATAAACCACACCCGAAACATCGGGAAGAATGCCGTGCCCAGACGGTGTAACAACCCGGAAACACTGTCTCAACAGAGAACAGATCAAATGCAAACATGCAACGGAACAACTGGGTGGGTGCTGGGTCTCCCATTGATGATTCAAGAAAAAAGAATTTACGGTACGTAAACAAAATTCTCTTTTTTCTGATCATCATAATGGGAGACCCAGACAATGGGGATGTCCTAAAGCAATACCCCAGGGCGGGAAGAGTTCCTCAACAAGACGGATAACACATGGTTCCCTTTTAAAGGTGGGCAACCGCCGCCTGGAGAACCCGCCTGCCCAAACTCGCATCCGCAGAGGCATGGGCATGCACCATATAGTGCTTAGAGAAAGTGTGCAGGCTGGACCAAGTGGCCGCTTGACACACCTGTAGAGCAGAAGCTCGATGTCGCAAGGCCCAAGAGGCACCTACAGCTCTAGTAGAGTGTGCCTTCAAACCCACCGGGAGAGGCAAACCAGAAGACCGGTAAGCCTCCTGAATGGGAGCCTTGATCCATCTGGCCAAGGTCGACTTTGAAGCCGCGGACCCCTTACAGCGACCCATCGTGAGGACAAATAAGGAATCCGAACTCCTAAAGGAGGCGGTCCTGGACACATAAATGCGTACAGCTCTCACGAGGTCCAGAGTATGGAGGTCGCGCTCAACCTGATGAACGGGAGCGGGGCAAAATGATGGGAGAACAATCTCCTGGTTCAAGTGGAATGTTGAAACCACCTTCGGCAAAAATTCAGGCCGTGGGCGCAACACCACCTTGTCCTGGTGAACCACCAGAAAGGGTGACTTGCACGAGAGTGCAGCCAATTCTGAGACCCTTCTCAGAGACGTAATCGCCACCAGAAAGACCACCTTCTGGGACAGACGAGAGAGAGAGATGTCTCTCAGTGGCTCAAACGGCGGTTTCTGCAGTGTCGTCAGGACCATGTTTAGGTCCCAAGGGTCCAGAGGTCGCCTATAGGGCGGGACCACCCGCGACACCCCTGCAGAAATTGACGTACCTTCGGGAGGAGCGCCAAGCGCCTGTCAAACAACACTGAAAGTGCTGATACTTGACCTTTCAGAGAGCCAAGGGATAATCCCAACTCCAACCCCGACTGTAGGAAGGCCAGCAATGTCGGGATAGACAAAGGCCACGGTGAGCGGCCACCAGAGGCACACCAGGTAAAAAAGATTTTCCACGTTCTGTGGTATATCTTCCTGGAAACAGGTTTCCTTGCCCGATTCATAGTGGCAACCACTGTAGGAGAGAAACCTCTGGATGTCAGCAGCCAGGCCTCAAGAGCCATGCAGTCAATCTGAGAGCCCTGGAATTGAGGTGGAAGAATGGCCCTTGCGCGAGTAGATCTGCGCGTTCTGGAAGGGCCCACCTGTGTCCGCCTGACAGTTGCCACAGGTCCGGGTACCAAGACCTCCTGGGCCAATCTGGAGCCACTAGAATGGCCACTCTGCATTCCGTCCTGATCTTCCACAGGACCCTGGGAATCAGAGCCAGAGGCGGAAACACATATGGCAGCTGGAATCTGGACCAGCTCAGAATCAGGGCGTCCGCCCCCAGAGACTGGGGATCCCAAGACCTTGCCATGTATTGGGGCACCTGATGATTCAGCCGTGAGGCCATCAGATCCACGTCCGGAGTGCCCCACCTGCCGCAGATGTCCCGGAAGACGTCTGGATGTAGAGACCACTCTCCGGCGTCCATCCCCTGTCGGCTCAGATAGTCGGCCTCCCAGTTCTCGACCCCTGGGATGTGAACTGCGGAGATCAGGCAGCCGTTTTCCTCCACCCAGAGTAGAATGCGGTGGACTTCGGCGAGGGCCTGAGCACTTCTGGTCCCTCCCTGATGATTTATGTAGGCGACGGCCGTCGCATTGTCGGACTGTACCCGAATGGGCTGTCCTGACAGGAATTTCTGAAACGCCAGTAGCGCCAGATAGACCGCCTTGATCTCCAGCACGTTGATCTGCAACGCCGACTCCGACCGAGTCCAGAGGCCTTGAGCCCTGTGGTGCAAGAACACCGCCCCCCAGCCCTTCAGACTGGCGTCGGTGGTCACCACTAACCATGACGGTTTTAGGAAGGACCGGCCCCGTGACAGGTGAAGTGGCAGGAGCCACCACTGTAGAGAGTCCCTGGTTGGTTGTGACAGTGTCACCAGCCGATTCAGAGAGATCGTCCTCTTGTCCCATCTGCGAAGAATCTCCAGCTGGAGAGGACGGAGGCGAAACTGTGCGAACGGCACCGCCTCTATCGCCGCTACCATGCGACCCACCAGTCTCATCAATACCCGTAGGGATGACTGTGGAGACAGGAGGACATTCTGCACTCCTGATTGGATCGCAAGCTGCTTGGCTTGAGGTAGGGACACCAGGGCCGAGTCCGTGTGGAAGTCCATGCCCAGATATGTCAATGACTGGGTCGGAACCAGGGTCGACTTCTGAATGTTGATAAGCCACCCGAACCGTTCCAGGGACTTCATGGTCACCTCCAGGCTTACCCGACAAAGGTCTTCCGATGGCGCCCTGACCAACAGGTCGTCCAAATAGGGTATGACGGCGTGTCCCTGCGCATGCAGGAGAGCCATCATGGAGGCCATCACCTTTGTGAACACCCGTGGTGCTGAGGCTAGCCCGAATGGCAGTGCCACAAATTGGAAGTGCTCTTCCCCCACTGCGAATCTCAACCAGCGCTGATGAGCTGGTGCAATGGGGACGTGAAGGTAAGCGTCCCTGATATCGATGGACGCTAGGAAGTCTCCCTGTGACACAGCCGCGATCACTGAGCGCAGGGATTCCATGCGGAACTTCCGAACCAACACGTGACGGTTGAACAACTTGAGGTCCAAAACCGGGCGAAAAGAGCCGTCCTTTTTTGGGACAATAAAGAGGTTGGAGTAAAAACCCCTGAACCTCTCCTCCGTGGGCACAGGGACCACCACTCCGTCTCTGCGGAGTCCCTCCAACACCAGGTAAAAAGCCTGAGCCTTTTCTGGAGATGGAACCGACCGATGGAATCGGTGTATTGGTTGTGACGTCAGCTCTATCCTGTAACCTCTTGAGACTACGTCTCGAACCCACTGATCTTGAATGTGAAGAAGCCACGTGTCCTGAAAGCGAGACAGGCGGCCCCCACCTGTGGGGAGGCAGGATGAGATAGCGAGTCATGTCGAGGCGGGCTTGGGGGTGGCAGCCGCTGCCCCCGCCGGCTTCTTCTGACGACTCTTGGAACGCCACTGAGTAGCAGGCTTGCCCCCTCGGTCTGAGCGAGTGGACGCCGTTGATGACTGTGAACCGGAGCGAAAGGACCACTGCTTAGGGTTCCTTTTCACGGTGTACCGTGGCTTAGGCTTATTCTGCGGTATCTTAGACTCAGCAGAATCCTTTATCAATTTATCCAGTTCGGTGCCAAAAAGCCTGTCACCAGCGAACGGAAGATTTTGTAAAATCTTCTTAGATGTGGCATCTGAGTCCCAGAGACGCAGCCACAATAGCCTGCGGATCGCAATTGCATTGGCCGAGGCCACAGCAGAGCGAGTGGCAGTTTCCAAAGATGCCGTCCTGGCATAGTCCGCATAGGCCCTTGCTCTCTCAGTGAGAGCCAGGACCTCTGGGCTGGACCTAGCTAGATCAGTGATACCATCCAAACAGATAGTGATCGCTTGTAGGGTCCAGACTGCGGCAAAATTAGGGGCAAACGAAGACCCCACAGCCTCATAGGAAGACTTGGCGAGTTGCTCGACCTGTCTATCAGTAGCATCCTTCAACGAGGAGCTATCAGAGGCAGAAAACAAGGAGCGCGCAGCAATCCTAGTCATGGAAGCATCCACCTTGGGAGACTGCGACCATTCCTGGAGCGCCTCCTGGGGAAAGGGAAAGCGATTGTCCTTAGTTTTACGGACATAACGCCGCCCAGGATGCAACCTGGGAGCTTTAATCACCCTTCCGAAATTAGTGTGGTCCATGAAGGAGCCACTTGGTCTAGCCTCTGGCCGCAGCCATTGATAGATCTCCTTGGGGTGTACAGTCACCTCCTCAGGAGGAGTGACAAGACGTAATGTCTCATTGATGGAGGACACCAGATCCTCCACCCCATCTGGAGGTTCAGACATAGACCCAAGAGTAGAACCCCCATCATCTTCCTCACCATCAGAGGAACGCTCCTCCTCAGAGAGAGTCTGGAGCTCAGGAGAAGCCTCACGGGCTCGCTTAGGGGGTCTTACAGCAGAAGTAAGAGACACCCGGGGGTAACTAGGAGGAGTAGCTGGGTTCTCCAGTCTCCTATGCAGTGCCTCCAGGGTTTGCGACATGGAGGACATCTGGGACAGCAGAGATTCATTGATCTTATTCTGCGTTTCCCATGGCCCTGGGATCACCTGAACCTCAGGGTATAATCCCGGATTTGCAGACTCAATAGTAGCAGATCGGGCCTCTGGGCGTCCGCAGTTATTGCAGGACCCCTCCACCAGTGTCCCGTTGCATGTAGTACAGACAATGGTGGCCACCGCCGCCTTAGCAGCATGCTTCCCAGCTGAGGACATCTCCACAGTGAGGGGAATATAAGCCAAAGTCACAAACAAACCGGGAATCCCGGTGGCTTACCGACCGCAGTAAAGCGGTAGGAGGAAGCGGTGTGTGTGTGTGTGACCTCCGCGAGTTCCGGTCTCCCTTGCAAGTGCAGACACGCGCTGCCGTTCAGATCCCAGCCGGGAAGTGAGGGAGAAGATGGCCGCCGACAGTGAAGATGTGGGCGGAGCCAGGAACACGCGGGAAGAACACACAACACGCCCAGCGGTGATGTCACCATAAGGGCTGCCTCCTCCTCCTCCAGACTGCCTCAGCAATGGAGGTGCCGGAGCCCGCAGCGCGGGAAACGAGAGTGAATATCACCACACACACTCTCAGACTGCTTGTACACATAAAAACACCCGCAGTCTACAGCCTCAGCCCCTGTGAAACACAGGGCGGTCAGCCAGGGAGACCCCAGCACAGGGTCACCGCCAGAACCGCGGACCCAAGGGTAACCGCGCGGTCTGAGTGTCATGACACCACAGTGACAGACACTACCCCCAGGCACACAGGAGACACACCAGGTGCCTCAGTGCCGGTCCGGTCTGTAAGCACCTTTAGGGAGGCCTCGGACGGGGGTACAGCACCAGTCCGGAGTGTAAGCACCATTTAGGGAGGCCTCGGACTGGGCTGGCTCCGTCCGGTCTGTAAGCACCATTTAGGGAGGCCTCGGACGGAGCGGAGCTGTGCAAGGCTCCAGGCTCCCCCTATCCAGAGCCTCCATGGAGGGATGGAAAGGAAAGGAGCACGACAGCGTACCGGGAGAACACTAAAGTGTCCAGGCTAAAAACCCTCCGGTACCTCCACCAGCGTGTTCCACAAGGGTGAGCGGGGAGGCTGTCGAGGATCCCGAATGGGACCATTTTACCTTGTCTTCATACGCCATCACGTAAGTTGTGAGAATGCAGTGAAGTGCAAGCAAAGCGTGATCCTCCGAGCACACTAAGTTTAAAACTGAGGATGTCTCCTACGGTGGGGGTTTTAAGCGGAGGAGGCGGTGCTACAAATTTGTAGTACCTAGTGTGACCTCCGGAGGGCAGCGCCCTAAACCCATTGTCTGGGTCTCCCATTATGATGATCAGAAAATGGCCTCCTCTACGCGTTTGTGTCCTGGCAACTAAAGTAAAAATTCAATAGGGTGGGGGTACCAAAGGGCAGTTTTGCACAAGGCACCATTCAGGCTAGGGCCATCCCTGATTAGCCCATCAAATATCAGATTGCCAGGGTCCGATAGCCGTCACACCGCTGACTGCAGCTCAGAGTTGCAGTACCAGACACAGCCACTACTAAATATATGGCGCTGTGTCAAGTATACAATGACACCTACTTGGTCTCCGAGTCAAAAGTAGAAAATGAGCAGCACCACTAATGATAGAAGAATATCAACGGGGTGCTCACCATGCCAACAAAAACAGTATGTAAGGGGAGAAAGGATATTGACATATGTAGGGAGCACACCACAATATAATTAAATGTAAAAGAACAACAAAGTTTTATTAAACAACTGTGAGACACACAATATAAAATCACTTAAATAAACATACAAAAGACAAGGGGCCCAACATTCCTCAAAATAGAATATACGAGGAAAATAATTTATGATAACAGAGGGGAATTACAATGTGCAAATTCTATCTTGTGCAAAAAATATTCACTTATAAGGTGCAATGAGATTGGCAGAATACTGTAAATAATATAGCAGCCACTATACAAAGCAATATATATATTGCACTATTCCCAAGTATGGTTGAGCTATAACAATAGGTGTAAAATGTTGTATGACCGTAATCAAGGGAATCAAAAACAAACAAAGAGGGGGTAGCTGAACAAATTAGCTGGAGGAACAGCCAGGTGTGTAGAAAGACCTGTCAATAATTAATATATGCACATAATTACTCAGTTATGCACAGTTTACAAAGGAGATTAGTGGATGCAAACAATATTATGCACAGACCTACTTGGTCTCCTAGATCAGCTGATTGGTTGTCAGAATGCCAGGAATCAGATCTCAAGCTCGTATTCATATCCTATTGTATTTCTGGAAAAGTCTTTTATACATATTATTTATTCAGCTTGGAACTAATCTTTGGGAAAAGCTGTAATGCGTTATGTGCAGTCGCCTCGCAGACTTTGTCGGATGAAAGGCCTTTCACGCGAGCAATGTAATCACAGGGGATGAAGATGTTGGATGGAATATTCCTTTCCTAAAGTAAGGAGAGAGCGATGGTCTTTGTAATGTATCACTAAACCTATATACAAAAGCTGATAATCGATCATGAGTAGACTTACACTGGCCACAGATGAACGGGTGAATCCCCCAGTGGGCCTCTATGCCCATATAACACCCAGACTCTGACTGACTCACAGATGAACGGGTGAATCCCCCAGTGGGCCCCTGTGCACATATAACACCCAGACTCTGACTGACTCACAGATGAACGGGTGAATCCCCCAGTGGGCCTCTGTGCACATATAACACCCAGACTCTGACTGACTCACAGATGAACAGGTGAATCCCCCAGTGGGCCCCTGTGCCCATATAACACCCAGACTCTGACTGACTCACAGATGAACGGGTGAATCCCCCAGTGGGCCTCTGTGCACATATAACACCCAGACTCTGACTGACTCACAGATGAACGGGTGAATCCCCCAGTGGGCCTCTGTGCACATATAACACCCAGACTTTGACTGACTCACAGATGAACAGGTGAATCCCCTAGTGGGCCTCTATGCACATATGACACCCAGACTCACACTGGCCCACAGATGAACGGGTGAATCCCCCAGTGGGCCCCTGTGCAGGAGTGACACCCAGGCTCACACTGGCCCACAGATGAACGGGTGAATCCCCCAGTGGGCCCCTGTGCAGGAGTGACACCCAGGCTCACACTGGCCCACAGATGAACGGGTGAATCCCCCAGTGGGCCCCTGTGCACATATAACACCCAGACTCTGACTGACTCACAGATGAACAGGTGAATCCCCCAGTGGGCCCCTGTGCCCATATAACACCCAGACTCTGACTGACTCACAGATGAACGGGTGAATCCCCCAGTGGGCCTCTGTGCACATATAACACCCAGACTCTGACTGACTCACAGATGAACGGGTGAATCCCCCAGTGGGCCTCTGTGCACATATAACACCCAGACTTTGACTGACTCACAGATGAACAGGTGAATCCCCTAGTGGGCCTCTATGCACATATGACACCCAGACTCACACTGGCCCACAGATGAACGGGTGAATCCCCCAGTGGGCCCCTGTGCAGGAGTGACACCCAGGCTCACACTGGCCCACAGATGAACGGGTGAATCCCCAGTGGGCCCTGTGCAGGAGTGACACCCAGGCTCACACTGGCCCACAGATGAACGGGTGAATCCCCAGTGGGCCCCTGTGCACATATAACACCCAGACTCTGACTGACTCACAGATGAACGGGTGAATCCCCCAGTGGGCCTCTATGCACATATAACACCCAGACTCTGACTGACTCACAGATGAGCGGGTGAATCCCCAATGGGCCTCTATGCACATATGACACCCAGACTCACACTGGCCCACAGATGAACAGGTGAATCCCCCAGTGGGCCCCTGTGCAGGAGTGACACCCAGGCTCACACTGGCCCACAGATGAACGGGTGAATCCCCCAGTGGGCCTCTATGCACATATAACACCCAGACTCTGACTGACTCACAGATGAACGGGTGAATCCCCCAATGGGCCTCTATGCACATATAACATCCAGACTCTGACTGACTCACAGGTGAACAGGTGAATCCCCCAGTGGGCCCTGTGCACATATAACACCCAGACTCTTGACTGACTCACAGATGAACGGGTGAATCCCCCAGTGGGCCCCTGTGCACATATAACACCCAGACTCTGACTGACTCACAGATGAACGGGTGAATCCCCCAGTGGGCCTCTGTGCACATATAACACCCAGACTCTGACTGACTCACAGATGAACAGGTGAATCCCCAGTGGGCCCCTGTGCCCATATAACACCCAGACTCTGACTGACTCACAGATGAACGGGTGAATCCCCCAGTGGGCCTCTGTGCACATATAACACCCAGACTTTGACTGACTCACAGATGAACAGGTGAATCCCCTAGTGGGCCTCTATGCACATATGACACCCAGACTCACACTGGCCCACAGATGAACGGGTGAATCCCCCAGTGGGCCCCTGTGCAGGAGTGACACCCAGGCTCACACTGGCCCACAGATGAACGGGTGAATCCCCAGTGGGCCCCTGTGCAGGAGTGACACCCAGGCTCACACTGGCCCACAGATGAACGGGTGAATCCCCCAGTGGGCCCTGTGCACATATAACACCCAGACTCTGACTGACTCACAGATGAACGGGTGAATCCCCCAGTGGGCCTCTATGCACATATAACACCCAGACTCTGACTGACTCACAGATGAGCGGGTGAATCCCCCAATGGGCCTCTATGCACATATGACACCCAGACTCACACTGGCCCACAAGATGAACAGGTGAATCCCCCAGTGGGCCCCTGTGCAGGAGTGACACCAGGCTCACACTGGCCCACAGATGAACGGGTGAATCCCCAGTGGGCCTCTATGCACATATAACACCCAGACTCTGACTGACTCACAGATGAACGGGTGAATCCCCCAATGGGCCTCTATGCACATATAACATCCAGACTCTGACTGACTCACAGGTGAACAGGTGAATCCCCCAATGGGCCTCTATGCACATATAACATTCAG
This sequence comes from Allobates femoralis, assembly GCA_033576535.1. NCBI lineage: Eukaryota > Metazoa > Chordata > Amphibia > Anura > Aromobatidae > Allobates > Allobates femoralis. The sequence continues at coordinate 45,729,930 of JARQOC010000002.1, read as the reverse complement.
ACTCTGACTGACTCACAGGTGAACAGGTGAATCCCCCAATGGGCCTCTATGCACATATGACACCCAGACTCACACTGGCCCACAGTGAACGGGTGAATCCCCCAGTGGGCCCCTGTGCAGGAGTGACACCCAGGCTCACACTGGCCCACAGATGAACGGGTGAATCCCCAGTGGGCCCCTGTGCACATATAACACCCAGACTCTGACTGACTCACAGATGAACGGGTGAATCCCCCAATGGGCCTCTATGCAGGAGTGACACCCAGGCTCACACTGGCCCACAGATGAATGGGTGAATCCCCCAGTGGGCCTCTATGCACATATAACACCCAGACTCTGACTGACTCACAGGTGAACAGGTGAATCCCCCAATGGGCCTCTATGCACATATAACATTCAGACTCTGACTGACTCACAGGTGAACAGGTGAATCCCCCAATGGGCCTCTATGCACATATGACACCCAGACTCACACTGGCCCACAGATGAACGGGTGAATCCCCCAGTGGGCCCCTGTGCAGGAGTGACACCCAGGCTCACACTGGCCCACAGATGAACGGGTGAATCCCCCAGTGGGCCCCTGTGCACATATAACACCCAGACTCTGACTGACTCACAGATGAAGGGTGAATCCCCCAATGGGCCTCTATGCACATATGACACCAGGCTCACACTGGCCCACAGATGAACGGGTGAATCCCCAGTGGGCCCTGTGCAGGAGTGACACCCAGCTCACACTGGCCCACAGATGAACGGGTGATCCCCAGTGGGCCTCTATGCACATATAACACCCAGACTTGATGACTCACAGGTGAAAAGGTGAATCCCCCAATGGCCTCTATGAATATAACACCCAGACTCACACTGGCCACAGATGAACGGGTGAATCCCCCAGTGGGCCTCTGTGCATACAGTTAGGGCCAGAAATATTTGGACAGTGACACAATTTTCGCAAGTTGGGCTCTGCATGCCACCACATTGGATTTGAAATGAAACCTCTACAACAGAATTCAAGTGCAGATTGTAACGTTTAATTTGAAGGGTTGAACAAAAATATCTGATAGAAAATGTAGGAATTGTACACATTTCTTTACAAACACTCCACATTTTAGGAGGTCAAAAGTAATTGGACAAATAAACATAACCCAAACAAAATATTTTTATTTTCAATATTTTGTTGCGAATCCTTTGGAGGCAATCACTGCCTTAAGTCTGGAACCCATGGACATCACCAAACGCTGGGTTTCCTCCTTCTTAATGCTTTGCCAGGCCTTTACAGCCGCAGCCTTCAGGTCTTGCTTGTTTGTGGGTCTTTCCGTCTTAAGTCTGGATTTGAGCAAGTGAAATGCATGCTCAATTGGGTTAAGATCTGGTGATTGACTTGGCCATTGCAGAATGTTCCACTTTTTTGCACTCATGAACTCCTGGGTAGCTTTGGCTGTATGCTTGGGGTCATTGTCCATCTGTACTATGAAGCGCCGTCCAATCAACTTTGCAGCATTTGGCTGAATCTGGGCTGAAAGTATATCCCGGTACACTTCAGAATTCATCCGCCTACTCTTGTCTGCTGTTATGTCATCAATAAACACAAGTGACCCAGTGCCATTGAAAGCCATGCATGCCCATGCCATCACGTTGCCTCCACCATGTTTTACAGAGGATCATGTGCCGTTCCCTTTCTTCTCCAAACTTTTTTCTTCCCATCATTCTGGTACAGGTTGATCTTTGTCTCATCTGTCCATAGAATACTTTTCCAGAACTGAGCTGGCTTCTTGAGGTGTTTTTCAGCAAATTTAACTCTGGCCTGTCTATTTTTGGAATTAATGAATGGTTTGCATCTAGATGTGAACCCTTTGTATTTACTGTCATGGAGTCTTCTCTTTACTGTTGACTTAGAGACAGATACACCTACTTCACTGAGAGTGTTCTGGACTTCAGTTGATGTTGTGAACGGGTTCTTCTTCACCAAATAAAGTATGGGGCGATCATCCACCACTGTTGTCATCCGTGGATGCCCAGGCCTTTTAGAGTTCCCAAGCTCACCAGTCAATTCCTTTTTTCTCAGAATGTACCCAACTGTTGATTTTGCTACTCCAAGCATGTCTGCTATCTCTCTGATGGATTTTTTCTTTTTTTTCAGCCTCAGGATGTTCTGCTTCAGTTGAGAGTTCCTTTGACCGCATGTTGTCTGGTCACAGCAACAGCTTCCAAATGCAAAACCACACACCTGGAATCCACCCCTGACCTTTTAACTACTTCACTGATTACAGGTTAACGAGGGAGACGCCTTCAGAGTTAATTGCAGCCCTTAGAGTCCATTGTCCAATTACTTTTGGTCCCTTGAAAAAGAGGAGGCTATGCATTACAGAGCTATGATTCCTAAACCCTTTCTCCGATTTGGATGTGGAAACTCTCATATTGCAGCTGGGAGTGTGCACTTTCAGCCTATATTATATATATAATTGCATTTCTGAACATGTTTTTGTAAACAGCTAAAATAACAAAACTTGTGTCACTGTCCAAATATTTCTGGCCCTAACTGTATATGACACCCAGGCTCACACTGGCCCACAGATGAACAGGTGAATCCCCCAGTGGGCCCCTGTGCAGGAGTGACACCCAGGCTCACACTGGCCCACAGATGAATGGGTGAATCCCCCAGTGGGCCTCTATGCACATATAACACCCAGACTCTGACTGACTCACAGATGAACGGGGGAATCCCCCAATGGGCCTCTATGCACATATGACACCCAGGCTCTGACTGGCCCACAGATGAATGGGTGAATCCCCCAGTGGGCCTCTGTGCACATATGACACCCAGGCTCACACTGGCCCACAGATGAACGGGTGAATCCCCCAGTGGGCCTCTATGCACATGACACCCAGGCTCACACTGGCCCACAGATGAATGGGTGAATTCCCCAGTGGGCCTCTATGCCCATATAACACCCAGACTCACACTGGCCCACAGATGAATGGGTGAATCCCCCAGTGGGCCTCTGTGCACATATGACACCCAGGCTCACACTGGCCCACAGGTGAACAGGTGAATCCCACTGGATCCATGTGCAGGAGTGATATCCAGGCTCTGACTGGCCCATAGGTGAACAGGTGATAACCCTCGTGGGCCCCTGTGCAGGAGTGACACCCAGGCTCTGACTGGCCCACAGGTGAACGGGTGAATCCCCCAATGGGCCTCAGTGCACATATAACACCCAGACTCTGACTGACTCACAGATGAACGGGTGAATCCCCCAATGGGCCTCTGTGCACATATAACACCCAGACTCTGACTGACTCACAGATGAATGGGTGAATGCCCCAGTGGGCCCCTGTGCACATATAACACCCAGACTCTGACTGACTCACAGATGAACAGGTGAATCCCCCAGTGGGCCTCTGTGCACATATGACACCCAGACTCACACTGGCCCACAGATGAACGGGTGAATCCCCCAGTGGGCCTCTGTGCACATATGACACCCAGACTCACACTGGCCCACAGATGAACAGGTGAATCCCCCAGTGGGCCTCTGTGCATATATGACACCCAGGCTCACACTGGCCCACAGATGAACGGGTGAATCCCCCAGTGGGCCCCTGTGCAGGAGTGACACCCAGGCTCACACTGGCCCACAGATGAACGGGTGAATTCCTCAGTGGGCCTCTATGCACATATAACACCCAGACTCTGACTGACTCACAGGTGAACAGGTGAATCCCCCAATGGGCCTCTGTGCACTAATGTCGGGGTCGTTGCGACAATACACTCCTTCACCAGTCACTCCAAATTAGACTATGAACATATGGTACCAGCTAAGAGTAAATCAGACGGAGAATCTGGTTCAAACTTATAATATGTTCGTTGCTTTATTAAGCAATGGCAATGGTCACAGCAACTGACTTTTATTTCCGGTTACACAGCATTTTATACTGTAGGGAATAGGCGTGAATTGGCCAGGACAAGGTGGGATTAGATGGGGGTTAGGTGGGGTTAGGCTAATATATCTAAATCTAGTGTTAGTGATTAGATGTTTGTTCTTCTGTTAAATTCATCCTTCCTCCTGCTTAGTCCATCCTTCTTCTTGACACGGTGCCATCTCAGGGCTCCTGGCATGTAGGACATCTCAGGTTTCTCCTGATACTCCTTAGCACAGGCATCCAAGGACATCTTATCTTCTCAGTTCTCATCCATCTCAACACAACAGTATCTTCTTTTCAGCAGGCAGATATATCTATTGGATACTAGGTTAAGGGAAAAATTTATTGTTTCTCACCTAGAGCATTAGTAAAAATATATAATATAAAAATATATAAAGAAAATATAAGTATAGTGGAAGAGCGTATTTTCTACCTTGACAAATCCTCCCTAAACAAAAAGTTTTTCCCTAAAGGTCCTTCGAGACTGTCCATGTGATGGGGAAGGGAAAATGGATTTCTTCATCCAGACACCTTAGAGACTCCTTCCTTGTAAAGGGCCCCCAGGCATCCGAACCCTACACTAGCCTCACATGGAGTTCTCCCATTATCCCTAAATCAGCTCTCTTAATCTCATTAACTTCATCTGAAAATAAGAGGGGGAATTGTAGAATAGTCAACATAACATATTCAGACATTGCTACAAGGAAAAAGGTTGTGTCATATAATTCTGCAGTTAGTATAGAAGAAATTAATTTCGCTATTCATTGGCTGTTTTCAGAGTCCAATCCGTTGAAGGGGAAAGAAACCTCAAAACATATTAGAAACGGCCTGGGGAATTGTGTATCAGTTTTACACTATTAGTAACATATAACCTTAAAGGTACAAGGACTCATCCTCCCTTGAACATTTTATCATATACCACTATCATTATGGAGGGTATACAAAAAGATATGAACTTCTTAAATATCTGCAAATAAGCACAGTTATCCACAAGAGAAAAATACACAACAAAATCATACAAGAACCATGTTATGTACTCCTGGACTTACTTATTCTAAAAACATTTTAACCAGGGTATGTTTGACATTCTATAATACCTTGGATAGGAAAAAGAGATTTACACATATTGGGACAATTTTATACAGTTTTCTTGGTTTCCTTGTCCGTTCACTACTTGCAATTTCCAAAACCCATGGAGCGATTGCTGCTCGAAGCCCGTACCTTTCTGAGTTGTGTTGTGCGCAAGAATAATGCAGGATAGTATACACAGCTTACCTGTACCAGGAGTGAACTAGGAGGTACTCACCTGATCTCACCCGTGACCTATTTTGAGGCGTAAAGTGAGGCCAAGCAGAGACCAGTCTAACCTTTGCTGATAAAAGACATCATGGCCTGCCCTGTCCCCTCTCACGACTCCTAGTTTAACACTGTTAGTGGTTCGGTCAGTCCCTATAAGGCAGTCGACTATAGAGAGGGCTCAAGCCGCCAGACGCAACCCGGCTGGGATGGGGCAACCACCCGCCACTACCTTTCCTACCTTTTGTGGTAGCTTGCCTTATGCCTCCGAGAGGACAGGACACCTGTGGTGATTGTCAGTATGATTATACCATCCTAGACTGATAACATGGTGTCTACCTCACCGTAATATATCAATACTGCATTTAGTAGGCTTACCGTATTGTTAAGAAATTCTTCAACCGGAAATCGCTCCATTCGCTCAGAAAGTGCAAATCAGAACCAAATATTCTGATTACCTCATGTGAGGATCCTACCATTATCCAGTCCGTCTATAAACATATCTGCAATAAAAACTCAAAGAAATTTGTATTAATTTCAGAGATTAGGAAATTTTTATTCAACAATATAATTGAAATTTTCTACTAGTTATTTTGATTACATTTTTATTACTAGACAATAAATGGTAGAAAACACCATATGGGCGCTGTACATCAGAGCAGACGTGTGTAACATCACCTTTCATTCAAAATTCCTGCTACCAGCATTTTCTCCAGAAAGCCTCCTTACCCCTCCCATATGGGGAAAGATAACGGACTACAAGAAATATTTTCACACAGTAAGGAACAAAGACTGCTCTGATAGAAAGAATTTAAGGAGGTGTGGGGGGGATGGTCTACTCCCTTCCACATTTTCAAACCCTTTGGCCTTGATATGCCTACAAGATGTCCACAATCCTGATAAAAAACCTAACTATAATACTTCAGGAGTAGGAGGAATAAAATTACAGGGAGAGGGTCAAGAATTCTCAGACACAGGTTTAGCTACTTGAATCCCAGGGCAAGCCAGGCATCCCCAGAGACTCCTCAGCACGTATTCTACAGGTCACCAGCCGCTCCCACGTCTGCCATCACAGATCCAGACCTCCATAACAGCGACTGCACCAGAACACACCATCGCAAGTAACTTTAGGTTTAATTAGTCTTCCCCACTGGAGGGGCTGCAAGACCGTACCGTACGTCTTCTAACCTCATATCTCTATACACACGAGCTAGGCACTACTTTTAGTACACATGCATACAAACTGAATACTTTAGGATCTCTTTTTCACTCACACACATCTAAGAACACATTGAAACACACAACAACCATAAATGAGGGAAAGTTTCTCCCTGCCATAACTACATCTCTAGCTAAATTATCCCTGTGCTGCAGGTGGCTATTGGCAACATTCACTCATATAAATCAATAAAAATCTGATTACTATTATTGTATTCAATATTAGGCATTATTATTAGTACCAAAGTACCATAAATGTGAAAAATCCGTCTTTGCCATTCAGAATCCCTGGAAAGACGGGTAAGACTCCAATGTGCATGTCAGGCACCTACAGATTTCCCCTTTCTCTCGCCCTCTCGCTCTCTCCCTCCCCTCCAACACAAGCAGACTTTCACAAGGTCACACACACACAGCTGTTTAGATAAAGAATTCTGAGACTCATACAATAGAAGAAAGAAATCCTTCTCTCCCAAACAGAGCTCACAAATTTGATTAACTGTTTCACACTTGTAGTTATATATAACTAACAATTCTAGCCATTATCTGAGATCCCGTGGCTGAATATCTAACTCTTCATTTACTTTTTATAACTTCAAGATCTTTCCATGACAGAAAAAAAAAAAAAAGTAAAATATATTGATAGACGGACCGTGAATAGAGTATTCACATTCTTAACTGCCTCTTACCCTCCCGTAACGCCACCAATATCTTAACTTCCACAACATCCTCGTCTAGCCTGTGGGGTACGGACTTCTTCTGCTTTAAGAGACGCAACATGACTCACAGAATACTACACCCTGCTGCAGCTCAGGCCGCTGACAACGACAATCAACACTGTGCCCCTTATAATCCACTGACCACGCTCTCAGCACTCAAGTACGATCAAACTATGCCCCTTATAATCCACCTACCAAGCTCTCAGCACTCAAGTACAACTAATAAGCACGGATCCGGGAGTTCCCCGTGCCTATAGCAATTCCAGTACCTGAGCACGACAACCGGGACACAACTTTAAGCCCAGTCCCTACATATGCATAATTTCAGTACCCGAGCACGACAACCGGGACACAACTTTAAGCCCAGTCCCTACATGTGCATAATTTCAGTACCCGAGCACGACAACCGGGACACAACTTTAAGCCCAGTCCCTACACATGCATCAATGCTCATAGATTGCCTTGTCACGGTATTCAGGGCTATCTCCCTAGGAGACCCACTACTATCACAGAGGTTACGTCTCCTAATCCTCTCTCTCTGCTCCGTCCCCACAGCTCTGATCTACTTTACAACCTTCTCAGATTACACTTCACTTCCACAAGTTAGCAACAGACACGGGCAGGGTCAATGAGTGAGGAATAAGATTGCACTTCAGTTCACAAGTTAACAGCAGGCACAGATAGGGTTAATTTGCAAGTGAGGAATGATGACCGGTGGAGGAGGCGTGGTGTTCACACGAGGACGCGCAGGAGGCTACGTCTCGTCGTTGTTGCTGGTTCAGAGCATGGCGCTGGATCGCGCTTGGTCTCACCACTCGACCGGTCACCCCCCCCGGACCCAAAAGACACCATCAGATTAACCAATAACGGCTAAGACACAGTAAGGGCGACACACATATGAATGTGATCTCCACTTACCGTGCCTTGAAGGGTGATCAGTCCTTGAGGTCAGCTGATACGGGTATCATCCAGGGGCATCCGGGCACGGGTCCGTGGGGGTCGCGAATCGCTGGCCACGCACAACGTTGCAGGGCGCCAAATTGTCGGGGTCGTTGCGACAATACACTCCTTCACCAGTCATTCCAAATTAGACTATGAACATATGGTACCAGATAAGAGTAAATCAGACGGAGAATATGGTTCAAACTTATAATATGTTCGTTGCTTTATTAAGCAATGGCAATGGTCACAGCAACTGACTTTTATTTCCGATTACACAGCATTTTATACTGTAGGGAATAGGCGTGAATTGGCCAGGACAAGGTGGGATTAGATGGGGGTTAGGTGGGGTTAGGCTAATATATCTAAATCTAGTGTTAGTGATTAGATGTTCGTTCTTCTGTTAAATTCATCCTTCCTCCTGCTTAGTCCATCCTTCTTCTTGACACGGTGCCATCTCTGGGCTCCTGGCATGTAGGACATCTCAGGTTTCTCCTGATACTCCTTAGCACAGGCATCCAAGGACATCTTATCTTCTCAGTTCTCATCCATCTCAACACAACAGTATCTTCTTTTCAGCAGGCAGATATATCTATTGGATACTAGGTTAAGGGAAAAACTTATTGTTTCTCACCTAGAGCATTAGTAAAAATATATCATATAAAAATATATAAAGAAAATATAAGTATAGTGGAAGAGCGTATTTTCTACCTTGACAATAACACCCAGACTCTGACTGACTCACAGATGAACGGGTGAATCCCCCAGTTGGCCCCTGTGCACATATAACACCCAGACTCTGACTGACTCACAGATGAACGGGTGAATCCCCCAATGGGCCTCTATGCACATATAACACCCAGACTCTGACTGACTCACAGATGAACGGGTGAATTCCCCAGTGGGCCTCTGTGCACATATGACACCCAGGCTCACACTGGCCCACAGATGAACGGGTGAATCCCCCAGTGGGCCCCTGTGCACATATAACACCCAGACTCTGACTGACTCAAAGATGAACGGGTGAATCCCCCAGTGGGCCCCTGTGCACATATAACATCCAGTGGCTGACTGGCCCACAGGTGAACGGGTGAATCCCCAGTGGGCCCCTGTGCACACATGACACCCAGACTCACACTGGCCCACAGATGAACGGGTGAATACCCCAGTGGGCCCCTGTGCAGGAGTGACACGCAGGCTCACACTGGCCCACAGATGAACGGGTGAATCCCCCAGTGGGCCTCTATGCACATATAACACTCAGACTCTGACTGACTCACAAGTGAAAGGGGGAATCCCCCAATGGGCCTCTATGCACATATGACTCCCAGACTCTGACTGACTCACAGATGAACTGGTGAATCCCCCAATGGGCCTCTATGCACATATGACACCCAGGCTCACACTGGCCCACAGATGAACGGGTGAATCCCCCAGTGGGCCTCTGTGCACATATGACACCCAGACTCACACTGGCCCACAGATGAACGGGTGAATCCCCCAGTGGGCCTCTGTTCATATATGACACCCAGGCTCACACTGGCCCACAGATGAACAGGTGAATCCCCCAGTGGGCCCCTGTGCAGGAGTGACACCCAGGCTCACACTGGCCCACAGATGAACGGGTGAATCCCCCAATGGGCCTCTATGCACATATGACACCCAGACTCTGACTGACTAGCAGATGAACTGGTGAATCCCCCAATGGGCCTTTATGCACATATGACACCCAGGCTCACACTGGCCCACAGATGAATGGGTGAATCCCCCAGTGGGCCTCTGTGCACATATGACACCCAGGCTCACACTGGCCCACAGATGAACAGGTGAATCCCCCAGTGGGCCTCTATGCACATATAACACCCAGACTCACACTGGCCCACAGATGAATGGGTGAATCCCCCAGTGGGCCTCTGTGCACATATGACACCCAGGCTCACACTGGCCCACAGGTGAACAGGTGAATCCCACTGGATCCATGTGCAGGAGTGATATCCAGGCTCTGACTGGCCCATAGGTGAACAGGTGATTCTCCTGGTGGCCGCTGTGCAGACGTGACACCCAGGCTCTGACTGGCTCACAGGTGAATCCCCCTGTAGACCCCACTGCAGGAGTGATACTCAGGCTTGAAGTGGCCCACAAATGAATGGGTGAATCCACCCGTGGGCCACTGTGCACCGTATAGTAAGCTACTTTCAGACTATAGGACGCACCCCCATTTTCCTCTCAGCAGTCACGGTCTTCTTCATACCTGTCCCTCTGGTCCGAGAGCCGGTGAATCGGTCTCCAGGCAGATGTTCTCCAGTGGGATCCGTCTGATCAGCTTCTCTCTCTGGAGTTTGTGAAAATTCAGAATAAAATCAATTCATGATAATAAAGTAATAATTGGAAACAAAACAGAAAACACGTCACAAAGGTGTCTGAAAATGGATTCACACAGCCATAGATATGGTGCATTGGTTGACAAAAATAAGAGTAGACCCCAGCCCAAAGTAGGAAATCTTATAGGATCTACTGCAAGTTTTGGTAGGAAATGCACAGATGGGATACAGATCAGACACATGACCATGTACATACATCAGTGGTTATGAATTCTTCTTTGTAGCAGCCCTCCCCTTATCCCTAAAGCAATTTCTTCTGATCTTGGAGACCCCTTTTTTTTTTTGAACCATATTTTTATTGGGTTTTAAACATTATACCATTTCCATAATATTAGGATAAGCATATCCAACATTAATGTACACAAAGCAAACAATGTTTTCTGAAGCTAACAATATACATCGAATTACAATTTCACATCAAAAATCTTAATAACCCACCCCCCTACCCACCCTGGAAATTATCCATTGCTCATGTTATGTCTTGTGCTCTCGACAGACTATGATTGTGATAGGGATATACCAAATCCAATCTCATTTCAGTCTCTCAAACACCACACCTCAGTCTACCAAGCGTCTCTCCTAACTCTCCCTCTGCATACCACACCGACGAACGGAAGGGTAACATAAAACTAATTATTTCACCATCTGTAAATTCTTTTTCAATGAATATTTTCCATCTGAAGAAAAATTTCTTGGTTAGTTTAGTTGGATTGCGTATCGCATCCATCGATTCAAGTGTCAAAGTGTGGCGCATCAGCATTTTGATCTGATTTAGGTCTGGGGGTTTGTCATTAAACCAGTGTTGGAGAAGGAGTCTTTTAGCTATTATCGCAATATAATGCCATAGGATATGTGGGTGTCTGTGGGCCCCAGAATCTGTCTGGTAGTGGAATATCCAGCGTAACGGATCTAAACCCTCCATATCTCCACATATCTCTTTAGCCCAGTCTATCACCTTCTTCCAATATTCTTGTGTGTCAGGGCAGGACCAAAGACCATGTTCCAGGTCCGTCATCTCAATTTTACACTTTGGGCAGTGAGTCCATCTCTCTTGGTTGGCCTGGGAAGGGGGAATATTAAAACCCTGGATAGTCCCATGCATAATCCTGAATTGGGAATCTCTCCACCTCTCATTACTGATGTATCGTCTCATAAGCCCCCATCCCTCTAAAATTTTCTGAGTGAGTTCAGGCTCTTTAATGTGTTTTCGCCATTTATTGAAGAACCCTCTCCTCTTTTGCGGACGTAGAGCTTGTTGTATTTTGGCATACAATGAAGTAATGGATACATCACCTTCATTTATATTTAGTATTTCGGACCATAGATTATTATCAACCTCTCCAGAGAGGTCCCGCAGGTGTGAAAAGAGATGGTGGTCCAACTGACGGTATTGTATTGCCTGGAATTGAGGTAAATTGAAAGCAGTCAGCACTTCCTTCTCCGTCATCCACCTCCACCCATCAAAATTTATAAGGTCTTTTAGTGTATTGACGCCTTTTTCTTTCCAAGTTTTAAAAAGAGAGTTTTCACGTCCCAACTTAAAGGCCGGGCATCTCCACGGATTAAGTCGTTTGGAGATTTTCCATGCCAGTTTAAGTTTTTTCCTGACCTCCCTCCACGTTATGATGGTATCTCTATATATTACCGTATTTTTCAAAGTGACCGGAAGGCAGGACAACGGAGAATGTAGCAGAGCAGACAAATCCCAGGGCTTAGCCCACTCTCCCTCTAGTTCTAAATCTGAAAACTTGCTTGTTCCCTTAACCCAGTCCAATACATTACGTAAAATGCATGCTAGGTTGTATCCCCTAACATCTGGGAGCTGCAATCCCCCCTCTTGCTTGGGCTGTATTAAGGTCCTAAAGGCTAGCCTAGATCTCTTACCTCTCCATAGAAATTTGGTGAAGGCCTTGTTAATTCTTATAATGTCAGTATGTTTCATTAGCATGGGTATGGTCTGGAGAGGATAGAGCAGTTTTGAAAAGCTCATCATTTTAAGTAGATGGCAGCGTCCCATCAGAGACAGCGGCAGCCCTTCCCATCTTGCCAATTCCTGCTCTATCTTTGTAATGATCGGTAAAAAGTTGAGTCTATATGTCAACCCACTGGATCTGGCTAAGTGTATTCCTAGATATTTGAGACTAGTTTTCGCTATTGGTAGTCCGCAGAAGTTTTCCCCTTTCCGTTCTCCGTTTTTTTGATTTATGAAGAGGATTTCACATTTGCCTTTGTTTAGGGAGAACCTGAATATCTACCCCATTTCTCTATGTCTGCCAATATATCTGGAAGGTCTCTTTCAGGGTTCTGAACATATAGGATGACATCGTCCGTGAAAAGTGAAAGCTTAATTTCAGCATCCCCTACCCTAAAGCCTTCATAGGCGTTATGACGTTCCAGATATAATGCCAGAGGTTCTATGGCCAGGTTAAAAAGAAGGGGCGATAGTGGGCATCCTTGTCTCTTTCCCTTTTGGAGAGTAAAGGAATCTGACAGAAAACCCGGCGTATTAATACAAGCTTTGGGGTTACTATATAATGCACTGATGTATTGCCGAAAGGGGCCTAGTATACCTATGGAGTCCAGCACTTTACCCAGCCATGACCATCTGACATTGTCGAATGCTTTTTCAGCGTCAAGAGTGATCATGGCTGGGTTACCACCCTTCATCTTCGTTTTTCGTCCCATAACATCGAGCATAAGCATTGCTTTTCTTATATTTGTAGTTGTTGACCTCCCCTTAACAAAGCCCGCTTGATGCGTGGGTATTACTTTGGGTAGGACCACCGCCAATCTGTCAACCAGAATTTTGGAGAGGAGCTTCAAATCTTGATTTATTAAAGAGATCGGTCTATAATTTGCTGGGTCTGTGGGCGTCTTTCCTGGTTTAGGTATCAATTTGATATAAGCCAAATTCATTCTCTCCGGTATAGGCGCCCCACGCAAAATTGCATTGTATAGGTCACACAACACCGGAGAGATCTGCTCCCTCAAGGTCTTGAAGAAAGCACCATTATAGCCGTCTGGTCCGGGCGCTTTACCCGTATTCAAATGTCTTATAGCCATCTCAATTTCGTCAATCGTGAATTGGGCTGTTAAGAAATTGAGTGTCCTCTTGGGAAACACTTGGCAGTGTAATCCCACCCAACCAGGCAAGGCTGTCTGGGTCGTCAGTGTCGGTCTCCGTATAGAGAGAAGCATAATATCTGCCCAGTACTCGGGAAATACCCTTAGGGTCATGCCAAGTGGTGCCATGCGTATCCACTATCGCTTGTATAGGGGAGGGCTTATGCCTACCCTTGGCTAGCCTTGCTAATAAGCGCCCCGCCTTATCCCCATACTTCTGGAGATCTAATTCCAATCGGTTTTTATAAATGTCCTCCCTTTTTCCCGCCCATATATCAAAATCTCTCTTTGCCTGTAGCCACTTCTCTCTGTCAGGAGCCGCCATTATGGATTGATAACATGTATACACATCTCTTACCTCCCGACTAGTTTGAACAAATTTGTCTTTGATTTGTCGTTTAATCCTCATGCTATATGCCATAATATGCCCTCGCATCACCGTTTTCGCTGTTTCCCAGTATAAAGCTGGATCTGATCTATGTTCCAGATTGTCGGAAGAGAAATTCGACCACCACTCTCCCAATAATTTAGTAAAATTTTCTTCTCTGACAAACGTGTCGGGGAATCTCCATAAATAATCGGAGCCTTTTTCAAATTTGTCTCTGGTCTCTAACACCAATGGGCTATGGTCCGAGATCAGCATGTCCTCGATTTTAATATCTGTCATTTGTTGGATTATCGTGGGGGATACAAAGAACATATCCAATCTGGACCACGACCCATGGGGGTGCGAGAAGTGGGTAAACTCTCTACCCAGTGGGTTCACTAACCTCCATGCATCTAATAACCCAGCTTCCTCTATTAAGCTTTCCAAAACACTGCATTCCCTTGATCTAACCCCTGCCTGTCTTCTCAACTGGGTTTGGGGTGCAGTGCGTCTATCCTCTTCCTCCTTCATGACCGAGTTAAAATCACCGATTATTTTATTATTCCCATTGTCTAGGAGCAATGTATTTTGTAATTGTTGGAAGAAGGGTTTCTGCTTCCCGTTAGGGGCATATATATTGTAAACATTAAAGGTGTCGTTTTGAATTTGCAACGTTAATTGTATTATTCTACCTTCTTTATCATTTGAAGTGGACAATAGTGAGTGAGCCAGAGACCTATGTATCAATATTAAAACTCCCGCCTTTTTTCCTACTGCCCCCGAACCATAGACCTCGCCTACCCATAGCTTTTTAAGGCGGAAAAAGTCCTCCTCGGCCAAGTGGGTCTCCTGGAGCAAAGCTATATCTACATGGAGCCTCTTAAGGTGGCGCAAGACCATCATGCGCTTTGCTGGGGAGCGCAGACCCTTAACATTCCAGGAGGTCCACCTAACCATCAGAAGCCTCCCCACATAGGGCCCAAAATTTCCTCATAGTGAATATCCAAAAGTGATTGTTGTCGCCTGGTGCGACTTTGAGTGAGGTGTGGCAGACATTGATGTTGTAGCTTATTAGAGACTCATTTCCAAGGATAATTCCTGTTTTTTTCCCCCCTTTCTTCCCACTCTCCCACCCCCAAATCACTCCAACACCTTTCATCAAAAAGTCGGTGACTTCACTTACGTCCTCCAGTGCGACCCACATAGAGAGCTCCACCCCGCCCCAGCCCTCGCCACCTCTGATAACAGTTAATGAGAAAACATCATAACTCCAACATTCTGCCCAGATAAAACATCAATCACCAGTCGGCGACCATACTTTTTAGAATAGGTAAACAAATTGCCCAAGGGCCATGCCTCGAGGAAACATCCAATAAACATCCCACTTCCCACAGTCCCTCTCAAATCCTCTGCAATCATGGGTAATCAGATAGCTTCTATAAGCGTTTGAGTGGATCCAACCTTAGAGTAGCCATGATCGGACGTCCACACCAAAGTTCAGTGCTGAATAAGGGTCTTTTAAGTACGTATGCATCAATGCAGCAATGTTCCTGTGTGACAATCCTAGTTAAAGAGAAAGAAGAGAGAGAGAGAAAAAAAAAAAAAAAAGGGGGGGAGAGAGGGGGGGGGGGGGGGGTTAAAAGGGGAAGGGGGGGGAGGAGAAGGGGGAGTGACAATATATTCCTCTCTATCTTGTAGTGCAGTGCAGCCAGATCTTTTCTTCTCTTCCTTAAGGACATCCGCTGCAAATCCGCCAATTTCAGCCATCGGTGGATATTGTCCATTTTAATTGTTTCCTATTTAATTTCTTCCTTTGCCATCTATTTCCGGATTGTCTCTGATGTTTTGGATTACCCGGCGGTGCTCCCTTTTGCGCCCCATCGTCCAATAGGGAGTATGACCTGAGTCTATATGATCTCACAGATGTTCCGTCTATTTCAGTATCTGAATCTAGCGCAGGCGTAGGTTTCGCAGGTGATCTCTTACTAGTACGGGGTGGTGACTCAGATCTTCTTGGAGAGGCCATATTATCCCTTACAGCAGCCATTGCTTCCTCCGGATCAGAGAAGGTCAACATGACACCCTCTCTAGATCTGAATTTTAAGGTTGCAGGAAAATTCAGCTGAAAGCGGATGTTTTTCCTATGTAGCAGTGAACATGTCTCACTGAATGCCCTTCTGCGACGTGTGACTTCTACAGAATAGTCCGCAAAGACCAGAGCTCTATGTCCCTGTAATATAAGAGGGTGTTTTTTTGCTTATATGCCCGAAGAATCTCTTCTTTGTCCCTGTGGTTCAAAAATTTTGCTATGGCGTGCCTGGATTTATTGGGCTCTCTGGATGCTGCGTTCGTGGCTAGGTGTTTCGTGGCTTCAGTCGTCTCCTGTACGTCCCTAGGTGGGCCTATTCTATGGGCTCGCTCTGTCTTGCATCTATGGGTAAGACCCAGGGCTTTAGGCAGTTCAACCTCAAAAATTTCTTCCAGTTGACTAACAGGGACAGACTCTGGGAGACGCACAATTTTTAAGTTACTGCGTCTCGTTCTATTTTCAATGTCTTCCAATTTATTATGTGTGTAGTCAGCGTGTTTTTGCAGGGCCATTAGCTGTTCCTCAAGCTCCTGAATCCTGTCCTCTGCTGTTCCAATTCTAGATTCAGCCTCAAGGAGCTGCTGCTCATGTGTCTCCACTTTCACAGACAGGTCTCTAGTTGAAGCAGCCACCATCTCTGCCACTGTGACCTTAAACTCTTCGGCCAAATGCACAGCCATTTCTTTAGCTAGTTTTTTATAGTCCAAGCGTTGGAATCCCCAGCTATCACCTGAGTCCTCTGCCCATGTATCAGAAGTGTGCTGGCTTTGTACTTTACTTGTAGCTGCAGCTTGTGACTGAAGTTGTTTCTGGGGCTGGTGTTTGTCACTTAGGACTTCCACTGCCTGTGGTCTCTGTCCTGGGGAGATGTCATGCCTCCTCTCTGAGATCTTCTCCTGGGAACCCTCTGGTCTCCCCACTGATCCTTCACCTCCTGTCTCGGTCTCCCTATTCCCAGTCATATGGTCTGTATCGCCATCCTGTGTCTTCCCCCGTGTGTCCTGTGTGCAGACCGCGCCATCATTGCGGCCTGCACATGGCGTCCCGCCTTTCTCTCCCTCCTTATTTCTAGTGATGTATCAGTCCATCGTGGACATGGTGGAGCTTACCGGGGTCGCGGCGGTTTCCTCCGCTTTGCTGGTGACACAGGGGGCAGCCCTGGAGTGTTGTAGAAGTCGGATGGCGGCGGATTGCCGAGGCGGGGAGCGGAGCGGGCTCAGACGCGTCCGCACATGGAGGGGCCGGATGGTCCCCCTTATTTTAAAATAAATGTTCCTTAAGGAAGACGTGTCACCAGGTCAAATGTGTTACATTTTTGCTTTTATTCCCGCTAAGTTTAGTTCCAGAGGTACTGCGACGATGGTCTCTCTTACTTTGGAGACTTGTGACAGTTTTGGGACCTGCGTCTCAGTCCTGTATTGAGACTGCATTTTAAATGTGTTTCTTTCCTTTGGCAGTGTAGGAGTTAATGTCTGTTGCTGCAATGCTCCTTAGCTCTTTTCCCATGTGTGGCTACTTTGTGATCACTCCCATCTCCTTTATATGGTCACATGGTCCCGCATTCCTTGCTAGTGATTGAACTCCATTCCTGGCCTAGCTACCTGTGGTGAAGGAGGTACTCTGGAAAAGCTGACTGATGCCAAGCCGTCTACTGCCTAGAAAGGTGGCAGCAGGCGTGAAGTTGTTTTTGTTATTTCCCTGTCTGTCTCCCCTTCCTATTTAGTTGTTATTAGTTCAGCAGTTGGGACTAGTGCTCTCACCGGCCATCTCCTTATTTAGAGTTAACATCAGGGCCAGCAAGGGACTAGGTATCCTGCTTGGCGACGGGGTGAAAGAACATGTATAGGGATGATAGGAAGATCAGGGCACAGCCACAGGTGAGTGCAGGTCTCCTTTCCCCCATTCTATATGAGCAGGGCCCTCTGTTGTATTTGTTCCCCTCTGTCATTGTGTGTAGCGCGCTGGACACCGTTGGTCTGTGAACCACTGTTATGCACAGGTGGAACATCTAGCATTAACAATATACACTCCCATTTGGGGTAACATTATACTACCTGAGCTCTATCTAACTTTGACAGTTGGAGGAAGGTCGGAATTTATTATGTCAGTGGATTAGTTAGGAAACACTCATTGAAACCTTTCACATGTCTGTAAGGAGAGTTCTGCTTACCAGATAATTGTCTTATCAATACTTTCTAATCAAACATGCCTGAAGCTTAAAATAGTGCTAAGGTCATGAAGATTCAGAGTGACATTGTACTGGATACCATATGTTCTGTTGATGATACTAAAGGGATATATCCAGTATTTACAATAAGCTATTATATGTTTTCTTACAAAAATTCCCATTGATAGTTAAACCAGAGGTAATGTGGAAGAACGAGACCAGGGGAGTTCAGAATCTTATGCTGTCTTGATCAGGACGACAGGAAGAACTGAGTCTACTGGATGAATTGGGGACCACAAAGACATCAACAAACTGGAGCAAGTTCAGAGAAGAGTGACAAGAATGGTGACCTGTCTGCAAACCATGTCCTATGGGGAACGGTTACAGGATTTGGGAATATTTAGATTGCAAAAAAGAAGACTGTGAGGAGACTTAATAGCTGTCTACAAATATCTCAAGAGTAAGAAAAGCGGCACTCTGCTATGACAATTAGAATACAGAAATATTTCAGTTTAGCAAAAGATGGAAAATGCAGTCACTTAGCTTTATGAATATGGCCATGTTGATAAACCACCCCGTCGCCACGTCAACGCTTGCCATATTGACCCTAATCTCCATTTTCAGCCTCTATCTGGGTTAAAAATGGTTTATCGATATGGTTTTGTTCATAAAGCTTAGTGTCTCAATTTTTGTTTAACTAAAATATTTCTGTATTCTAATTTTATTAGCAGAGTGACGCTATTGAAAGTATTGTGTTTGGCGTTAAACTGTGCACGCTGACAGGATTTGGTCCCGCAGTTTTTTCTCATTTACAAATATCTCAAGGGCTGTCACACTGTAGAGGGATCAGCTTTATTCTCATTTCCACAAGGAAAGACTAGAAGCAATGGAATGAAACTGAATGGGAAGAGACAGATATTAGAGAACACTGTTTGACAGTGAGGGTGATCAGCGAGTGGAACAGGCTGCCAGGAGAGGTGGTGAGTAGAGGTGAGCGAACCTTTTCCGAACATGTTTGCCAATTTCAAATTCGGCATGAACATTGCAGATTCAGATCACGATCGGAAAACTGAGCTTTTTGCAATAAAAAATTGCCGAAAGCAGCTTTGCTCGGTTGTCTGGTCAATAACTGTTTTTTTGAACTTGAAAGAGTGGCTGGTTCAGTGTGGAAACGCGTTGTGTAGTAAAAGAATAAAACTGTTTTCCACATTGACAGCAGCAAGAAACGTTTTCCTCCAGCCGTACAGCCTAATCACAAAGGGTTCTTTTCCTACTGGTGAAAGTTCATTTAGGGTTTTTTTTGCCTTCCTCTGGATCAACATGTTAGGCTATGGGTTAAACTGGATGGACATAGGTCTTCCTTCGACCTTAAAATCTATGTTACTATGAATAACTGTTTTTGTAACTCCCATGGAAGTGAGTCAAGAAACAGACAACTTTCAGGGTTGGGTGTGCTACGCCCCAGGACCTCTCTTTGGAGACTTGTGACTGGTTTGGGTCCTCTGTCTCATTCCCGTATTGAGACTTCATATTAAACATGTTTCTTTCCTTTGGCAGTTCAGGAGTTAATGTCAGTTTCTGTTGCTAGCAAGCTAGCTAGTTCTTTGTCCAGGTGTGGCTACTCTGTATATTTTTTTACCTCCAGATGAGACGGTACGTGGAGAATGGCGAAATAAGGCTGGTGGAGAAATATTTCTGAATCTCCTTCATCATCAACATGGCTGCGGTGGGCCTGCACCAAGCATGTAACTCAACAGGAGAAGAGGACGCCATGGCCACCGCGCTGGAGATAGAAAATCACACAATGTCTATAGTGAATAAAAAAAGTAAGATTGAAGCGTTTGTTATTCATTAAAATAATAATAAAAAATCAGTGAAGGATAATACAAATTATAAATAAATAATTTATTAAATTAATTGAAAAAAAAAATCTGTATGTTAGTAAAAAAAAAAAATCAATGAAGGATAATAATAATTATAAATGTATAAAATTATTAAAATAAAAGAAATAGTGAAGGGTAATAATTCTAAACTATGTATATATAGTAAATGACTATTCTAGCTGCAAACGTCTGGTTGTTAATGCAATATCTACAGTACATAGGTGTATAGAGGCCCATTTCCAACAACCACCATTCCAGTGTTTTAATGGTACATTGTGTTTGCTAACTGTGTAAGAAGGCTAATGGATGTTTAGAAAACCCTTGTACAATTATGTTAGCACAGCTGAAAACAGTTTGGCTGATTAAAGAAGCTATAAAATTATTTCTCAAATATTTTTATTAGGAAAGAAGCTATAAAATTGACCTTCCTTTGAGCTAGTTGAGAATCTGGAGCATTACATTTGTTTGTTGTATTAAACTCTCAAAACGGCCAGAAAAAGAGAACTTTCATGTGAAACTCGACAGCCTATTCCTGTTCTTAGAAATGAAGACTATTCCATGCAAGACACTGCCACAACTGAGCAACAAGACAAGAACATTAGAGTCTCTAGTTTGAGAAATCGACGTCTCACAGCTCATCAACTGGCAGCTTTATTAAATAGTACCTGCAAAACGCCAGTGTCAACGTGACCCGCCCCAGGGCCGTGGGGTACTCAGTTCCGGGCGTTGGTTCACGGGGGATGTCACGGGGGCCTGTGCCCAGTCCTGTGGCCCTGGTGTTCGCTAAAAGTCAATAAAAACAATAAAAATAAAAGTAGTTTGTGACGCCACCTACGGTTCCAGTATGGTTACCGGAGCTGCGGGTCAGACCTCTGAGGAGATGGTAGTGCAGCTAGATGGTTACGCTCCCCGGGGCAGTTGTAAAAGCTAGAATTTGCTGGAAAGTCTATCAAGGGAGTAGGATCAGGGGCCTTAACAACAGTCACACACAGGGTTGATGTTTCCTTACCTTTACTGGTGTTACAGGTATGGTCCAGGGTACAGGCTCTGATGTTACAGGTCGGGTGATCTGGAAGCAGTTTGGGATCTCCACATCCTGCGAGTTATGAGGCCTCAGGCTGCCTGGAGCTAGGCTCTGACTTCCTCCTACTCTCTTCACCTGTCTGGCAGGCGGCTGGAGCTCTTCTGCAGGGCACCGCTGTACTTCCTGTGGTCCCTAAGCTCTGAGAAGCGGCTTTTCCTTCAGGGGCTGCTGTGGCCAGGAGATCTGGAGTCTCCCTGGCCTCCGGTCTTTACTGCTGGGTACTTAGATCCCTTCCAGTCTCGGTCGCCGATGTCTGGTAGTTAGCGCTGTTCCTCTGGGGTGAACCGGTATGGCTGCACTCCCCCTGGCAACTGCTCTTTGCCTCCGACCCTTGCTCTTGGGTCCCTCACTCTGGCTAATGGCTCTCACTGGTATGGGCTTAGCGCAGCTCCGTCACCAGGACGTCTGCACAGTCCTCTCTGGAAATGAACTCCTGACTCCACCTCCAGGCCTGAAATTTATAGTGGCCCTCACCTGAACTCCGCTTGTAGAGCTCCCCCTTCAGGTCTGGAGTGGAAGGTGTTGTTTGCGGGCTTACCTGATGTGGAGATCCTTCTCTGCCCCAATGCATCTATGGCAACCGAGCCCTGGGGTGCCACAAACGTCTATAGTGAAGAGGCGACTTGGGATGCTGGCCTTCAGGGCAGAGTGGCAAAGAAAAAGCCATATCTGAGACTGGCTAATAAAAGGAAAAGATTAATATGTGTTGTGTCCCACGAATGGGAACAACCTGTAAGAGTACCTTTACACGCCACAACTGCAGGAGGAAAATTTTTGGAGGTGATATTTCTCGCTGGAATTATCGCCGCCAAATTGCCTCCTTATTGCGGTGTGTATTTCGGGAATTTGGCGGCGATAGGACAAATGTCGCCTGGTTTCGATTTTACAGCACTGCTCTAAAATCGAAACCAGGCGACATTTGTCTTATCGCCGCCAAATTCCCGAAATACACACCGCAATAAGGAGGCAATTTGGCGGCGATAAATCCAGCGAGAAATATCGCCTCCAAAAACGTCTCCCGTGGTTGTAGCGTGTAAAGGTACCCTAATGTCTATTCTTGCATTGTGTATTTTTCTTCCTATCAGAAATTTCTCCTTGTTACCAGGAAAATTAGACTGTGTACTAAGATTGTACCTCCCACCCTCCCTTAGTTGGCCTCTGTACAGGATGCCCCTCCCTTCTTCACCAGTTTAGTTTTGAGAAGCCATTACAAGATTTGGAAGAAATCTACAGCGTTTCTCCTGGCCGAAATTTCTACAGCTGCAGTAATGATTGAGTTGACACTGTCTGTCATCGTTTGGTGATGTACCAGTATACAATCATCTAAAAGACTGGTGATTAAAGCACTTGGGATTTGCAGTCATCAGAAGGGGACAGAACAATATAGGCAAAAGAATATTAGACATTGAACAGATGAAGATTGGAAAAAAGTTTTATGGACAGACTAATGAAAATTTGAGGTTTTTGGATCACACAGAATAACATTTGTAAGACGTAGAACTGAAAAGATGCTGGAAGTGTGTCTGACACCATCTGTCAAGCATGGTAGAGGTAATGTGACGGTCTGGGGTTGCTTTGGTGCTGGTAAAGTGGGAGATTTGTACAAGGTAAAAGGGATTTTGAATAAGGAAGGCTATCACTCCATTTTGCAACGCTATGCCATACCCTGTGGACAGCGCTTGATTGGAGCCAATTTCATCCTACAACAGGACAATGACCCAAAGCAAAGCACACCTCCAAATTATGCATCAACTATTTAGGGAAGAAGCAGGCAGCTGGTATTCTATCTGTAATGGAGTGGCCACAAAATTGTCTGGGTGACCACAAACGTTTGAACGGTAGTGTATAAAATAACTATATATAAATCTACTATATAATCAGCTAATTCTGGCTGTCTAACGGAAATCCCGCATTGCTAATCAGCAACAGGCGCAGTCTGGCTGCAAATTGGCATGAGATTTGAACCACACACGCCACCCCTACCATTGGGAGATCAGCGGCGCTAGCCGCTGATCTCCAGATGATAGCCGCGGGTCATCTCCTGCTGCACGGAGGTCAGCAGAGACGCAGCCAGGAGATGACCGGCACTAGCAGCGGAAGTACCCCGACTGGCGCTTGCGATCTCGCTCACTGTGACACGCAGCAGCAACCAGGCCCCCGCTGTGGGATCGCTGATTGTGTCAGAATGGGGGTACCATCACACTTGGCGACGCTCCAGCGATCACTACGACCTGGCGCCAGACGGTCATCTCCCGGATTCAAATCCCCCGCCAAGCCGCGCGGGACAACGATCTCAATACTACACCCTAGAGTGACGGTCCCAACGACCGCCGTATCATTGCTGCATCGCTGGTGAGATCTGACTGTTTGACATCTCACCAGCAATCACGTAGTGACGCTCCAGCGATCCCTACCAGGTCGTATCGTTGTCGGGGTCGCTGGAGCGTCACCAAGTGTGACAGTACCTTACTGATCGCTCATTGCATTATTCTTAAATCTTCATAAATAAACTACATACATATTCTAGAATACCCGATGTGTTAGATTCGGGCCACCATCTAGTATATATATTAGCTGTAGAGCCTGGCGTTGCCTGGGCGTAATGCCCATATATGATCGTAATACTCATCGCCCATGTAGGGTAATGTATGTGTGTGTATGTATCATAGACCTGCCCCTCCCAGTAGCTCTGCCACTACACATAGCCCCTCCCCTCCACATAGCCCCATCCTTTCATAGCTCCACCCCTTCATAGTCCCAGGGAGGGACTCCACATAGCCATGCCCACTTCACAGCCTTCACCTCCGCATATCCCTGCCTCCTGCACAGAGCCCCACCCCTCCCTTTAGCAATGCTCCTTTCATAGCACCACCCCCATATATAGCTATGCCTCTTCATAGCTCCACACCTCTACATAGTCTAGGGGGCGGGGCAATGTGCAGGAGGTGGGGGATATGTGGAGATGCAGGCTGCAGAATGGGTGTGGCTACCTGGAGTGGGTGGGGAGAATACATACACATATACATACACTCAACTTTATGTACTAGATAAAAAAAATTTAAGAACATTTTTTATTGCTTTCATCGCCATTTTCCGCACCCCGTAGTGTTCTCATTTTTCGGGATCTGGGGCCGTGTGACAGCTTATTTTTTGCGTCTTGAGCTGATGTTTTTACTGACATCATTTTGGAGTGGATGCGCTGTTTTGATTTCCAGTTATTTCAATGTTGCGACGGCCAAAAAGTTGTTATTCCCGTGTTTTCTTCTTCACTGGGCTGCTTACTGATCAGATTCATTCATTTTACATTTTGATAGATCTAAAATTTCTGAACCTGATGATACTGAATATGTTTGGTTATTTTTTTATTTATTTACTTTTTCGATGGGGGTAAAGTTGGGGGGGGGGGGGGGAACTTAAATGTGTTTTTCAGTAAAAAAACCTAAAGTTTGGGCACTACCTTATAGCATGCTCTCAACCCCTTCACAACCTATGACGCATAAGTGCGTCACAGGTGGCCTCCCACCCTTTGATGCGAGCTCATGCACTGAGCTCGCACCCCCCCCCCCACATCTCCGCTGATTCATCTGCGATCTGATCACTGCTGTTAACCGCCGTGATCCGAGGTCTCGTTAAGTGATCACGGGACCTCCACTGTTACCTTGACAGCCCGGGGTCCTGTGATGACCCCGGAAGCTGTATGGAATCACTTTGCTGGCCAGGCATCCACAGACAGTGATCACTTCCCTTATGTACTGGAATGCTGCAGCTCATCAGTACATAGGACAAGCGATCGGTGTGTGGAGCACTGAGGCCCTCTAGTGGCCAGTGTAAAATGAAGAAAAAATAAAAAAATGTTTTTCAAAATATGAAAAAACCCAACAAAAGTTCAAATCAACCCCCTTTTACCTCATTGAAAATAAAACTATTAAAAAAAAGAAACAAATACACATTTAGTATTGCTGTATTCAAAAATATGTGATCTATAAAAATATAAAATCAATTGATCTGATCTGTAACTAAAGTACACGCTTCAATTGTTGAAACGTATCACTAACGATCTCGGGGCGCGCGGTCGTTAGGACATCATTGGCGAGATGTCACACGTCTAGATATCATGAACGACGCACCAACGATGTAACGAGTAGCTATCATTCGCACAACCCAGCGAACGATACTTATTCATTGATGTGAATGGGCGAAGTCGTGAACGACATAGTTATCGCGGTGTCACAACGATGCAGCAGGTTGGCTGATCGAGGATCGTCTGACTTGAGAACATGTTCTGAAATCTGCGATCAGCGATCCAACGATTTATCGCAACCATATCTCAGAGTCACACGCAATGACGTCCTAACGATGTCGTTTCTACGACTCCAAACCCGTGATATTTCAGCGATATTATTCACAATCTCATACCGTGTAACGGGGCCTTTAGAAAGGCTAGGCCTGGCTCACGAGTTAAAGTGGATCTCAGGATCAATAAATCACAATAGTAGAGTAGTAGAATAGTCCTGGCACACAAAAGAATAAATGTGAATCCAATGTTGCCGAGATGGTGTATTTATTTGAGACACGTGAAAAAATAAAGTATTGAGCAGTCCAGTAACAATAAGAAACGTTTTCGACTCATAAGAGTCTTCGTCAGGTTTACTGCTGTCTTGACATTGTTATACATAGAAGAAACAAAAAGAACAATGAGTAAAGTACAACTGACCATATTATACAATCATATTCGTAAATTAGGTAAATGTCATAAATACAATGTATAATAAGCATATAGGCACATATATATACAGTTGTGGCCAAAAGTATTGACACCCCTGCAATTCTGTCAGATAATTCTCAGCTTCTTCCTGAAAATGATTGCAATCACAAATTCTTTGGTATTATTATCTTCATTTAATTTGTCTTCAATGAAAAAACACAAAAGAGAATGAAGCAAAAAGCAAAACATTGATCATTTCACACAAAACTCCAAAAATGGGCCAGACGAAAGTATTGGCACCCTCAGCCTAATACTTGGTTGCACAACCTTTATAGCCAAAATAACTGTGATCAACCGCTTCCGGTAACCATCAATGAGTTTCTTACAATGCTCTGCTGGAATTTTACACCATTCTTCTTTGGCAAACTGCTCCAGGTCCCTGATATTTGAAGGGTGCCTTCTCCAAACTGCCATTTTTAGATCTCTCCACAGGTGTTCTATGGGATTCAGGTCTGGACACATTGCTGGCCACCTTAGAAGTCTCCAGTGCTTTCTCTCAAACCATTTTCTAGTGCTTTTTGAAGTGTGTTTTGGGTCATTGTCCTGCTGGAAGACCCATGACCTCTGAGGGAGACCCAGCTTTCTCACACTGGGCCCTACATTATGCTGCAAAATTTGTTGGTAGTCTTCAGACTTCATAATGCCATGCACACGGTCAAGCAGTCCAGTGCCAGAGGCAGCAAAGCAACCCCAAAACATCAGGGAACCTTCACCATGTTTGACTGTAGGGACCGTGTTCTTTTCTTTGAATAAACTCTATGTTGATGCCTTTGCCCAAAAAGCTCTACTTTTGTCTTATCTGAATATGCAGATGAAGTCCATGGAGCCTCGGTTAAGAGTCTACAACATGGACACCAGCCAGTTATCCCACCAGGGAAGGACCTAGCCCAGGGTATTAGTAGCCCTTAAGTCACTATCCAGCCCTTGCGAGCTTGAAGATATGGCCAGGGGTTTACCATGGACTAGGTATCCAACCACAGACAGCTGTTTCAGGGTTGTTGCCCCTCATCAGTGTGGTGCAGGATTCTGGCTGGGTGGGAGCAATGCCTGATAGACCAACATCACAAAGCAACCACTGACCTTGTGGAGACCAGTGGAGGATAACACTGCGGGCACCAGTTAAAGCACTCAAACACAGTGCTTTAACTGGTGCCCGCAGTGTTATCCTCCACTGGTCTCCACAAGGTCAGTGGTTGCTTTGTGATGTTGGTCTATCAGGCATTGCTCCCACCCAGCCAGAATCCTGCACCACACTGATGAGGGGCAACAACCCCGAAACAGCTGTCTGTGGTTGGATACCTAGTCCATGGTAAACCCCTGGCCATATCTTCAAGCTCGCAAGGGCTGGATAGTGACTTAAGGGCTACTAATACCCTGGGCTAGGTCCTTCCCTGGTGGGATAACTGGCTGGTGTCCATGTTGTAGACTCTTAACCGAGGCTCCATGGACTTCATCTGCATATTCAAATTCTAGGGAGCAATGCACCTTGGGTTTCACTGTGTTTGAGTGCTTTAACTGGTGCCCGCAGTGTTATCCTCCACTGGTCTCCACAAGGTCAGTGGTTGCTTTGTGATGTTTTGTCTCATCTGACCAGAGAACATTCTTCCAAAACGTTTTAGGCTTTCTCATGTAAGTTTTGGCAAACTCCAGCCTGGCTTTTTTATGTCTCGGGGTAAGAAGTTGGGTCTTCCTGAGTCTCCTACCATACAGTCCCTTTTCATACAGACGCTGACGGATAGTACGGGTTGACACTGTTGTACCCTCGGACTGCAGGGCAGCTTGAACTTGTTTGGATGTTAGTCAAGGTTCTTTATCCACCATCCGCACAATCTTGCATTGAAATCTTTTGTCAATTTTTCTTTTCAGTCCACATCTAGGGTGGTTAGCCACAGTGCCATGGGCTTTAAATGTCTTGATAACACTGCGCACGGTAGACACAGGAACATTCAGGTCTTTGGAAATGGACTTGTAGCCTTGAGATTGCTCATGCTTTCTCACAATTTGGTTTCTCAAGTCCTCAGACAGTTCTTTGGTCTTCTTTCTTTTCTCCATGCTCAATGTGGTACACACAAGGACACAGGACAGAGGTTGAGTCAACTTTAATCCATGTCAACTGGCTGCAAGTGTGATTTAGTTATTGCCAACACCTGTTAGGTGCCACAGGTAAGTTACAGGTGCTGTTAATTACACAAATACTTTTGGCCACAACTGTAGGTATGAACATAAAGAATCATGGTACAATAATGTAAAGCAATCCTTTATAGATGACATGTATATTACCTCATATCAGAGATAATTTTGGTGCTCTGTAGTGTCTAAAGAGGATTTAAGGAAAATAACATTATATATATATATATAATAAACTATACAATGTACATCTGTATGTATGCATTAAATCATAGGCGTAGGGTATACACAAGGTATAAGTAGTAGATTACATTATGCTAATATATATGAAGGACATAGGTGGAAGGAGATACCAATGGGATAAGTAGGAGTAAATGATAAATATAAGGGTATACAGGGCATATACTACAAAAGAGTGAAATATAGAGATAATATTACCTCTAGATCCAGCACTAGTGGATCCTGATTAAAGTCTTCAGGATTAATGAATAAAGCCTGTACTGGGCTGTAGATAATAAGTTCAATATTAATGAAAGCAAAAAGGTTATTAATGGTATAAACTGGTATAAGCCTAAATAAAAGGGGTTTGTTACCTCTACTCTAAAGGGGAAAGGAGCCCCTTTATGTAGTATAATTAGAGTGCTGGAAGGAAATCAGACAAAAAATAAACAATATTGTACAGTGTATCAATGGCTTGTCACATGGGAAGTAGAATGCTTATACCTGTAAAGCAGCAAAAAAGGAATAGCCAAGTACTGCAAAAGACAGACTGATAATAAGGCCCCATTAGTGATAGAAATGCTATGATGACCTTTCTTAGTAAGTTCCCCTAAGTGCCTGCAAGATTTACTTGGTCCTGGATGTGTTCCTGTCTGTGTACACCGGTGTATAGAGACCGCTGGCTTAATAGAGCGGTGGGCGGGACCATCTAAATGACGCTGTTTCCTGTTGGTGGAATGCAGGAAGACCGCTAAGTGGAACGCAAGCACCGGAAACCGGAAGTGTAACTGGTGCGCATGCGTGGACCGGTAGAGGGCACTTACTAATGAAAATTGAAAGGATACAGACATAGTACACTGTCAATGGGGAAATGTATGGAAACAGTTCCTAGTGCATCTGAAAGGAGGAAAAGGGGTGAAACAGTTATTATAAGGCTAGGGTCACACTTGGGAGCCTGCATCCAGTAACTGGATGCATTACTGGATCCAGTTTTTCCCCTTGTCTGTTTGGAGGCATTTTTACCGGATCATGTACCTGATGGTACCTATATCTACCATCAGGTACTGGATCAGGTTCCCATAGGGTCCCATGTTTAAAAAATTATCAGGTTTTGCTAAAAGGCCAAAAAATGTTGCAGACCCTATTAAAACCTGACTTCTCAAAAACTGGATCCAGTAGACAGATTGCACTTTGGCAAACAATTGTTAACATTGGAGTCTATGGGTCAGGTACCTGATCAGGTTTTCAGGATGAAAAACTGGATCCAGTAACTGGATTGCAAACTGAAGTGTGGCCCTAGCCTAAGGCCATAGAACAAAGTTCATTATGTTCAGAGAAACAGTGAATGAGATAAATACATATATAAGGACTTCAATTACGGGACGTTATAGGCCACCCTAAAAAGATGTGTTTTCAGCGAGCACCTATAACTGTAAGTTGTGTATAGTCCTAATTTCTTGAGGTAGAGCCTTCTAGAAAAACGGTGCAGCTTGAGAGACGTCTTGGAGCAGGGAGTGGGAGGTTCAGATGAGCGCGAATGTTAGTTGAAGGTTGCTTGTAGAACGTAGAGAACCGATTAGGTGATAGACGGACGTTAGGGTATAGAAGTAGGGAGGTGCATGCTCTGTGAAGAGGTGTGTGGGTGAGAATAATCAATTTAAATTGGATCCTATAGGGTAATGACTTGCAGAGCTGAAGCATCCTAGTAACGATTAGCCAGATAGAGGACCCTGGCTGCTGCATTAATGATGGACTGGAGAGGAGACAGCAGAGTGAGGGGGAGGGCAATTAATAGAGAATTGCAACAAGCAAGGCGGGAATGGATCAGGGCCACAGTTAGGGATTTTGTTGTTTCCATGGTGAGAAAGGGGCAGGTTTTAGAGATGTTCTTCAGGTGCAGGCGACAAGAGCGGGCGAGAGATTGTATATAAGAGGTGAAGGAGAGATCAGTGTCAAGCATAACACCCAGACAGCGAGTCTACTATCTAGGCATTATCGTGCCGTCGCACACTGTAGATGTCAGATTTAGGGAGGTTAGTGGAAGGCGGGAGCAGAAGGAGTTCAGTTTTGGAAAGGTTGAGTTAAAGACATGATATTGGAAACTGCGATTAGGCTGCCTTCACACTTGCAGATGTCTTCGCAGCGTTCTGCGGAGGCATCTGCAAGCCTCTGCATGCAGACCGCAGCCCCTATCTTTATAATGGAGCGCACGGTGTCTGCAGATGCTTGCAGACCGCCGTGCGCTTCCACTGCCTGCCATGAGTGATCTGTGCGCAGGCGGATGCCTGCGCACAAATCACACAGTCTCGTCCGCACCAGGGACGCGACATGTTGCGGGCAATGGGAGCGTACGGCTGTCTGCAAGCATCTGCAGACACCGTGCGCTCCATTATAAAGATAGGGTCTGCGGTCTGCATGCAGAGGCTTGCAGATGCCTCCGCAGAACGCTGCGGAGATATCTGCAAGTGTGAAGGCAGCCTTAGACAGTCATTAGCGTTCTGTAATACAGCAGGGGTAAGGTCAGGGGATGAAGTGTACAGATGTGTGTCATCGGCATAAAGATTTAAATGGATGGTGTTTTTGCAATCCGCACAACCATCATCATGGTTGTATTCCTGAAGGAGCGGGAATACGCTCTGAAATGCGTCGAATAAAGCACCATTTCCCTATGATCCTTTGTGTTCCTTTTCATTGTACAGATTGCGTGGATCGCAAAACACTTTCCATTTGGATTTGTTACTGACCACCATCGTGTTACGTGGAGTCTGGATCCTGCATATACTAATTGTGGGTCTCATAACCAATCCAGGTGAGCAGTGATATTTTAAAGTTATACAAAAAGTGGTAGAAGGATAAGACTGTATTGCGCTTTTGTTTCCTTATTGTGAGGCGGGAGTAGCCAGGTGAACCAGGAGTTTAGGCATGAAGGGGAGATTGGAGAATAGTCTGTAGTTAATTTTGCAGGATGGGTCAAGAGAAGATTTCTTTAGTAATGGGGTAACGATAGTGTTTGAAGGAGGAGGGGAAGATGCTAGAGGAGAGGGAGAGATTGAGGATTTTGGTTAGGTGAGTGGTGAAGACCGGTGAGGGAGACTGGAGTAGGTGTGAGGGGATGGGGTCAGTGGTGCATGTAGTGGGACGAGAGGAGCCTGGAGACTTCTTCTATGACTGGTTCAAATGTGGAGAGTGAGCCAGAGAAGCTGTGGGAGGGAATGGGAGTAGCAGCGCTTGGAGGCCAGGAGCTGATTTCCTGGCGGATGTTTGGCCTCCTTGGCAGGAGGTTTTCTGCGTTTTATCCTGCGGATTTGCTGCACATTTAGTCTGCTGCATTTTTGTTGCAGATTTGCAATAGAAACTATAGCAAACATTTCAAAAACACAGCAAAACCTGGGATGTTTCCACTTTCTGCACAGAAATAAAACAAATGTGTGTGGTTGGGAACCAAAAACGCAAGATTAGATTAGCATAGATTTACATAAAACCAAGGAAAAGACGTAGGTCAAAAATGCAGCAAAAACAACCCGTGTGATCCTGGGATGGTGCTTTAACCCATTCCAGACACTGGACATACTGGTACGTCCTACCAGATTTTTCGAATAAGACTCCCCTACCATAAGAAGCACCTAAGTTGTAGAGACAGAAAATAAGGGGGAAGGGGTGAGTATGAAGCAAAAAAATGTGGTCATGGCGCACTATGAAGGGGATCTGCTGCTGATACTGTTATGTGGGTATGTGGCTGAAACTGTCCCCAAAATATATACCAATATCCCCCTTCTAGGTTTTTCCAGGTATACATGTCCCCCATCCTGGTATAAATGTTCCCCATCCAATCTCTGGACTGCTGCCCTTCCTCCATTCTGGTATATATGACCCAAATCCTAGTGTATATGTCCCTGATCATGGGCCCATCATGGAATAAATGCTGTTATGACACACCAAAAAAAACCAAACAACTCTAGTCACGTGCCATCCGCTCCCCCGGTATGCGGCGTTCTCTTCGGATGCAGACAACGGACTTTGGCGTATCAAAGCCATGTGTCCTCAGTCACACACAGTCAGCTGCCGGCTAATCAAAAATGATTATGGACTGTTCTCAAGCCTGGGTTTATGGGAGTGAGGAGCAGTGAATATTAATTTTCTTTAATAGTGGGAACATGTGTTTGCCCCAGCCCCCACTATCCTGCAGCAGTGACCCTGCGCCTGACTCCTGTGACCTACTCTGCAGCCGCCCCTCCCTACCAGTGAGCCAGGTACATCCGGGCTATAAGAAACACCTCCCACTTTCCTCTCAATTTTGGGGGATATTAAGCTATATGCCCACATTGCAGAAATTTCTGCAACCCAATCCGACTGTCTTGGCAGGAAAAAAATGCACTGAAAAATGCATGCGTATGTGATGACGTTTTGCTTAGCTGACTTCTGTCTGTCACAGCCATGGATGGTGCCCGCACCGCCTCATCCAAACGTTCGAAATGGCACAATCATTAGCGATCGCAGCCTTTAGATGCTTGGGAGCTACCTCTCTCACGTCATAATCACATTGCGGGGCCCAATGATTGCCATGACAGCAGTAGGTCAAATAATGACGACCTGATCTGTCAGCTATGATGACCTTTTAGACCATGCCAGTAGCATAGCGTAACAGGCATTCTATTATTGTCACACTAACATGTATAATGTACTGCAATGTATCACATGCCCACCAGAGTCTGCCACATTGCCTGCTGCTTCTGTCACCAGGTGCCGCAGTATTCACGCTGTAGGTAGCGCTGGTAATAGAGAAGACAGAACCAGAGACTCTGGAGAGTGCAGGCTGCATCCATCCACTAAGGTTAGAGTGGCTGGGACCTTCTGTACTTCACAGTCTGACAGTGTAGAAGTGTATGTGTGCTGTTCAGCTGAAGTCATTAACTCCTAAGCTCCAGCCTATTGGAAAGCACCACACCCTACTAATACCTTCAGCCTATTGCTGGAAGCTGCCAGGAATAGCTTTTGGTTACCCCAGGATAATCTCATGTTGTGAATAGTGTTCCCATTATGTTGAACACCCCCTTTCAATTAATTTTTGAAATACACAGACTCAAAAACATGCAGATCATGAATGCAGAGTCTGTTTGTTTTCTAAGAATTTACTGCACCAACTGGTAAATTATTTGACATGTGGTAATAGAATTTACACCAAAAACAGTGAATAATCTGGTTAGTCATATTGGACAATTTTGAACACTACTGTATATAGAGCATGTGTCCCGTGTGGTGTAGCATATAGAGGATGTCTCCCGTGTGGTGTAGCATATAGAGGATGTGTCCCGTGTGGTGTAGCATATAGAGGATGTGTCCCGTGTGGTGTAGCATATAGAGGATGTGTCCCGTGTGGTGTAGCATATAGAAGATGTCTCCCGTGTGGTGTAGTATATAGAGGATGTCTCCCGTGTGGTGTAGTATATAGAATATGTCTCCCGTGTGGTGTAGTATATAGAGGATGTCTCCCGTGTGGTGTAGTATATGGAGGATGTCTCCCGTGTGGTGTAGTATATAGAGGATGTCTCCCATGTGGTGTAGTATATAGAGGATATGTCCTGTGTGGTGTAGTATATAGAGGATGTGTCCTGTGTGGTGTAGTAGACAGAGAATTGTGCAGACTAAGATTTCTACAGATCTTCATCCTCCCCGGATTATATAAACAGACTGGGTCTTCTGCGGTGAGGAAAACAACAAGTTTAATTGTTTTTTTTCTTTTGTTTTTTTTATAATCCAAAAGTAACAATCATCTTTAAATCCCAAAAATACATTACATTGTGTAATAGAAAAATGTAGAAAAAATTTAGGTGAACATTACAACAAGCAGAAATGTAATATGTATATAAAATACGAACAGTCAAACTCCAATCAGGAGGATCCAACATAGAGGTAAATGGTAATTGCTGGAGAACCGGGTGAGGCGGAGTTCACAGTGCAGTTAGGCCTATGTTCACACAAGACAGATTTTTCAGCGCAGATTTTTGTCTGTGATCCGTGACAAATCCAACTTAAACTTCCATGTGTCGCCTGGAGATTTTTGTCTTTTATATTGTAAAGGTCAAGAAAACTGATGTGGAGTTGAGTTCCACTGATAGATATGTATTTTTTTCTGAGATTTGTTAAAATACCATTCACTTTTCTGGCACTATAAACAGTTAAAAGTCGATGCATTCACCCAATAGCATCCAATGAGTCTAAGGGATTTAATAGTCTGCAAATCCGGGCAGAAAGTGTGCAAACATAAAACACAACACTCGGGCAGCGGTGATAAACCTTGGGACACAACCAATCACAGCACAGATTGTAGTTTGTAAACAGTACATAGACTTAGGGGAATTGGCTGCTGTTTTTAGAAGTGTATGAGGCCGAGTGACTGCGATCCTCATCACAAAGTGCAGGATACAATGGATACAGAAGGAAAAGGGAAAAATAATTCTACTCGATCCAAAACACCACGGAGGATGGAGAGATGTCAGAAGTGCAGTCAGTGTTCTGCGGAGAGGCGATACAGCAACCCTCTAAGTATACAACCGATGAAGGACTGAATGTAAAGCAAGTGCCCACCTTTTAATAGTAAAGCAGGGGTGGGCAACTCCAGTCCTCACGGGCCACAAACAATGCAGGTCTTCAGGATTTCCTTAGCATTGCACAGGGTGCTGGAATCATCACCACTGCAGGAAATTACCAACTATCAAATGCTAAGGAAATCCTAAAAACATGCACTGTTTGCGGCCCTTGAGGAGTGGAGTTGCCCACCCCTTTTGTAAAGAATCCTTGCAGATTAATCTCATATCTTAATAGGTTTTTTT
This sequence comes from Allobates femoralis, assembly GCA_033576535.1. Lineage (NCBI taxonomy): Eukaryota > Metazoa > Chordata > Amphibia > Anura > Aromobatidae > Allobates > Allobates femoralis. The sequence goes on along the minus strand of JARQOC010000002.1, from coordinate 45,694,802 downwards.
TTTTTTCGGATACAGAGCTCAAAATTCCCTGCATAGATAGTTATAGATTTCTGTAGTCACCACTAGGGGGAGTTCATCATTTTACTATTGAACGCAGCAACCTTATGCTCCCTCTAGTGGCAGCTACAGATACCCAGTTTATCATTTAAAGGGATCATGAAATGGCAAATTGTAAGGTTCAAATGGTAAGTAGTTTTTACCAGAACACCCCTTTAAAGGAATTGTCCGGTCTAAACTGATAATTCTGCAGACACACTACGTGACTGTAGACTTGGCAATCCTCCCAATGCCCGCACTGAGCGCTGGGAGGATTCGTCAGTTTTCTAAGCTGGGAACAGACCGCAATTATGCGGTGAGCGTGTTTCCAACAACAACACGACTCGTGCAATACAAATGCATGGGGCGTGCAAGTCTGACTAGTGGGCATAATAGTCTAGTGGGTAAGGACTTGCTCCATACACTTGTAGTGAGCGAAGTTTCGCCCACTAGTCAGGGGCTCTGGCCAGGAACATACGTACTGCATAACTGCTGTGTTTCCCCTTTAGAAACCGCAAATCCTCGGAGAATTGATAAGTCTGCATTCACACAAATTGACTGCAGAATTCTTTTTAGACAGGACAACCCCTTTAACACTAGACAGGAAATTTGAAGATTTAGGCATTAAAAAAAACAAACAAGATAACATTAGAAATGAACTTAACATCTTCAAGTGAATGTATGGAGCACGCTCAGAAATAAGGAGACAGCTGCCGAAATAGAAATCAATGTGAGCAGCGTCTCAGATAAGACTCATTCAAGTCTTACTTTACCCATCTGTATTTTTAATTACTGCCCCTTTAAGTTGTTATTCTTGGGAATTGTTGCAGCATTAAAGGTGTTGTGCCATGAACAATTGCACATTTTAATTAATAGATCTTAGAATAAATATGTTCCACAATTAGATGTGTTAAAAAAAAAAATATTCCTGTTCTGAGAGATTCTTAAATATGTGCCCCCGTGTAATAGATCTTAGAAAAAAAACAATTCCCCGACTGTAATGTCTGTATACACCATTACTTCTTCCTCTGCCCAGGAGCTGTGGTATATCCCACCTGTCCCTGTATAGCCGGATACATACATTACACAGGGGTACATTTATAAGAATATCTCAAGACAGGAACATCAAATTGTGGAATTTTTTTCCCTGTTAATGAAAATGTACAATTGTTCTTGGCACAACCTCTAAGTTAATAAACTGATTAAATTTGAAGAAGCAATCGAAAGGGGTATTCCATCATGGTTGGGAGCATGAGAGGTGGAGTGAGTGATGGACAGGTATTGTACACTATACCCACGGACTGCCGGAGGTATAACACCTGTGATGTCACCAGTATCACTATCCCCATGAAGTGAAGATGGAATATCCCTTTAATTTTGAGTAACATTCTATTTCTCAGATAAATGTGAACATGGAGTGAGGGGTCATCTCTATCGTCCTGCCAGAGATTAGTGAGGCAGAAGGCCATTTCTTCTCTTTATTGTCCCACTTTCTTCAGGAGAACTGTCGCTCCCAGATCCGCACTGTGGAGGAACTCACCGAGTATCACTGAAGAGAATGTGAAAAATGATGAACACAAAGGGTGAAGCAGCTTGTAGGAAATCAGTCTTGGCACCTTGTCTGTGTGACCCGAAATCTCACCTTTAGGGGACAGTTTCAGAATGAAGGAAGTCCACAGATGATCAGTCGTCCTGTGTGAATGTGACATGTAGCTGCCGGATGTCCATGCTGGGCTGATCACACAAAGGACAATCACACTCCTCCTAGACCTTCTCACTTTGCTGCCTGTGCGCTGGTGCTGGGAATTTCCTCACTTTTTGTAACTTCTGTAGACTGCTCAGTTTTAAGACGCTTTGACTCTGGGGGTTTACAATTGGGATCTTGAACCGGTGAATTTTCTGAAAGAAAAATGTATTTTATAGGTAAAACAAACCAAACGAGGGAATCCATTGTTAAAATGGTCCGTAAATAATAAAAAAAAAAATTATGAAATCAGATTGAGTCATTTGGAAAAAGGGGATTTTTGTGTGTACTCACTGTAAAATCCTTTTCTCTGAGCCTCTAATTGGGGGACACAGGACCGTGGGTGTTATGCTGCAGTCACTAGGAGGATGACACTAAGTGGAATATGAAAAAAAACAGTAACTCCTCCAGTATACACCCCCCTGCAGTATACAACCCCCTGGTTGGCACAAGCCAAACCAGTTCAGTGACCAAAGCAGTAGGAGAGATAAAATATAGGCCTGTAAGAAAGCAACCACAGGAGAACTCCAAGAACTGTAAAGAAAACAAAATGGCCCGAAACGGGCAACAGGGAGGGTGCTGTGTCCCCCAATTAGAGGCTCAGAGAAAAGGATTTTATGGTGAGTAAACACAAAAATCTTCTTTTCTCGATCGCCTCATTGGGGGACACAGGACCATGGGACGTATTAAAGCAGTCCCTGGGTGGGTAGAAAGAAAACACACAGCACCCACCCTCCTTGTTGCCCGTTGCGGCAGTTTTGTTTTCTTTATGGTTCATTGAGTTCTCCTGTGCTTGCCTTCTTACAGGCCTATATTTTATCTCTCCTACTGCTTTGGTCACTGAACTGGTTTCACTTGTGCCAACCAGAGGGTGTACACTGCAGGGTAGGAGTTACTCTTATTTTGCAGATTCCGCCTAGTGTCGCCTCCTGGTGAATGCAGCATAACACCCATGGTCCTGTATCCCCCAATTAGAGGCTCAGAGAAATAGATTTTACAGTGAGTACACACAAAAATGCCCTTTTCTCAATCACCTCATTGGGGACACAGGACCATGGGACGTCCTAAAGCAGGCCCTGGGTGGGCCGAAAGGAAAAAACACAGAAAAAAAATCAATAGCCTTTTGCAAAACATACATTCGAAAGATAATAATAATAATAATAAAGCTTTATTTATATAGCGCCAACATATTCCGCAGCGCTTTACAATGTAGGGTTAGAGTACAGAAAATATAATAAAGTAATTACAGTAGAGAACAAATACAGTTCAATAATTGTATACAAAGCAATAGGCATAGAATCAATGTAAAAAAGAAAATACAAAAAATAAAGCAAGAAATGAAGGTGACCCTGCTCAAAAGAGCTTACAATCTACGACGGGATAGGTGTTGCACAAGGTACAGGGGCTTATTGCACTGATGGTCCAGGCATCTTGAGGAAATGGGGCATAGAGATAAGCTTACATGGATGGTCATTATACAATCTGTGTAGACCTTTTTTGGTTTGGTGGAGTTTATAGAAGAGTAATGTCCAGAGGGATAGCCCATTTCACCATCTACAGTACAAAGGACTTCTATTAGGGAGTATGATAGGCCGCCTTAAAAAGATGCGTTTTTAGGGATCGTCTGAAGCCATGCAAGTTGTGGATAGTCCTGATTTCTTGGGGTAAAGCATTCCAGAGGTTTGGTGCAGCTCTGGAGAAGTCTTGGAGCCGGGAGTGGGAGGATCGGATTAGTACAGATGTCAGTCGATGGTCATTTGAGGAACGTAGAGAACGGGTGGGGTGATAGACAGAGATGAGGGAGGAGAGGTAGGGGGGTGCTGCATTGTGAAGAGCTTTGTGGGTGAGAACAAGCAATTTGAATTTGATCCTGTAGTATACGGGCAGCCAGTGCAATGACTGGCACAGAGCAGAGGCATCTGAGTAACGATTGGCCAGATGGGTGATCCTGGCTGCTGCATTAAGGATGGACTGGAGAGGAGAAAGTCTGGTGAGGGGGAGACCGCTTAATAGAGAATTGCAATAGTCAAGGCGGGAATGGATGAGGGCCACGGTGAGGGTTTTTGTTGTTTCCAGGGTGAGAAAGGGGCGGACTCTAGAGATATTCTTCAGGTGTAAGCGACAGGAGCGGACGAGACATTGTGTGTGGAAGGTGAAGGAGAGATTGGTGTCAAATATAACACCCAGACAGCGAGCCTGCTGTCTAGGCGTTATCGTGGTGCCGCATACTGAGAGAGAGATGTCCGATTTAGGGAGGTTAGTGGATGGGGGGAACAGAAGAAGTTCAGTTTTGGAAAGGTTTAGTTTCAAATAGAGAGTGGACATGATATTGGAAACTGCAGCTAGACAGTCATTGGTATTCTTTAATACCGCAGGGGTAAGGTCAGGGGCTGAAGTGTATAGTTGTGTGTCATCAGCATAAAGATGGTACTGAAAGCCAAATCTGTTGATGGTCTGTCCAATCGGGGCTGTGTAGAGAGAGAAGAGGAGAGGGCCAAGGACTGAACCCTAAGGGACCCCAATAGTGAGGGGAAGAGGGGAAGAAGTGGAGCCAGCAAATGATACACTGAAAGAGCGGTCAGAAAGATAGGAGGAGAGCCAGGAGAGAGCAGTGTCCTTTATGCCAATGGAGTGCAGCATAGAGAGTAGGAGCTGATGGTCAACAGTGTCAAAAGCTGCAGAGAGGTCAAGGAGAATAAGCAGAGAGTGGTCACCATTACGTTTTGCTGTCAGAAGGTCATTGGTCACTTTGATGAGGGCGGTTTCTGTAGAGTGAAGGGGGCGGAAACCAGACTGTAATGGGTCTAGAAGAGAGTGAGTGGAGAGGTAACGGGTGAGGCGGGAATAGACCAGGCGCCTCAGGAGTTTAGAGATGAAGGGGAGATTGGAGACTGGTCTGTAGTTATTTGTGCATGATGGGTCGAGAGTGGTTTTCTTTAATAATAGAGTAATGATTGAGTGTTTGAAGGAGGAGGGGAAGATGCCAGAAGAGAGGGAGAGATTGAAGATTGTGGTTAAGTGAGTGGTGACGACTGGAGAGAGGGACTGGAGCAGGTGTGAGGGAATGGGGTCAGTAGTGCATGTGGTGGGACGAGAGGAAGAAAGGAGCCTGGAGACTTCTTCTTCTGTGACTGGGTCAAATGTGGAGAGTGAGCCGGAGGAGATGTGGGGAAGAATGGGGGTGGCAGTGCTTGGAGGCTGAGAGCTGATTTCCTGGCGGATGTTGTCTATTTTCTCCATGAAGTAGGAAGCTAGGTCATCAGCACAGAGGTCAGTGATGGGGGCCTGCACTTTAGGACTGAGGAGAGAGTGAAAGGTGTCAAAGAGTTTTTTTGGATTGTTGGATAGTGAGGAGACCAGGGTGGTGAAGTAGGTCTGTTTGGCAAGGTGAAGGGCAGAGTTGTAGGTTTTGAGCATGAATTTATAGTGGATAAAGTCTCCTGGTGAGCGAGTTTTCCTCCATAAACGTTCAGCACTCCTCGAGCATCGCTGGAGGAATCGAGTTTGTGGTGTGAGCCAGGGCTGTTTTGTTCTCTGTTTGGAGGTTCTGAGGGTGAGGGGCGCTACGTGGTCCAGGGAGCTTCTGAGAGAGTCATTGTAGTGATTTACTGCCTGATCTGGACAGGAGATTGAAGAGATTGGGGACAGAGATGAGATGAGGGAGTCTGTGAGTGCTTGAGGGTTAATGGCCTGTAGATTTCTGGATGTGTGATAGGTAGGATTGGGCTGTGTTGGCCGAGGGTTAGTGAGTGAGAAGGAGAGAATGTTGTAGTCAGAGAGTAGAGGTGAGTTATCCAAGAGGGAGGATGAGCAGAGCCGGGTAAAGACCAGGTCAAGGGTGTTACCGTTTTCGTGCGTCTCAGAGGTTGAGAGCTGTGATAGGCCAAGAGAGGTAGTTAGAGATAGGAGCTGGGATGCAGATGGGGAGATGGGGCTGTTTATAGGAATGTTAAAGTCTCCCAGAATGAGGGTTGGTAATTCTGAGGACATGAAATGCGGGAGCCAAGCGGAGAAATGGTCGAGGAACTGGGTGGGTGACCCTGGGGGGCGGTATACCACTGCTACTTTGAGGTGGAGGGGGTGGAATAGCCTAATGGTATGGACCTCAAAAGAAGGGAATGAGAGTGATGGGGCTGGAGGAATGACCTGGAAAGTACATTGTGGGGACAGGAGGAAGATAAGATCTCATGATCACATAGGTGGTTAAAATGAAGTTCCTTAATTGTGTGAGAACAGCTGCAGCCAGTAATCTATGTGATATATCGTTGGATTCAAGTCTTCTTTGCCTACATTATGTTGTTGTCAGATAAGGTAGCAAATATCTGTTGACAGACTTCCTTTAAAGTCAGATTCTCACATGCGTATTTTGCAGTCTGTACCTCAGAGCAGGCTGTGGGTACCTGGATCAAAACTCAGCAGCCTCTTGGTATAAAATACCAAAGGAATCGGAATAGCTGCATTTTCGGGGTCGCGGTCTTTCTCCAGAATAAAATTTAACAACAAAGGAGTCCTGGAGGTGCTGATCCGGCCCCTACGGAGCCCTGGTCTCATCATCCCTTCTGTCTGGGATCACATGAAAGGACAAAATCTGTACAATCCTCATACACAGAAGATGTGTGGTTAGTTCCTCAAGATATTTGACACAAACATATTTCTTCAAAAACTGTATAAAAATTAACTTAAAAATCGATGAAAGATGTTGAACGACACAGGGACCAGGACAGAGCACTGAGGTCCCCACTTGAGACAGACATTCTTCACACCGGAAGTGCAGCCAATCACTTATGAATCCACCTAACACTTGCCTTGTCCATTCTATACTTGGTCATTTTTCCAATAAGGATGGTATGAGATGCTTTGTCAAAGGCTTTCCTGAAGTCAAGACACACTATATCTACTGAATGACTATTGATTACTCACCATTGCTCCCGGGCTGCAGGCGGCTAGGTTGGGGGGACTCTGGAGGGGTCTGCTGTACACTTGGGGAATTTGTCTTTACAGGAATCAGACTGATTCTCCTAAAGGGGAAAAAAATGTTCCAATAACTAAATGTAACAGGAAATAAAACAAAATGAAGAGCAAGAGGTAGCAAAAGTATCTTATTCTGGTTGTACGGACATGCAATATTCAGCCACTAGTCAGGTTGTCCCTTGCATTAAAGGGATCTTCCCATCTTTAAGCTCCTATCCCAATGTAGTTGGTTTGATATTAGCAAATTCCTGCAATTAGCAATGTAGTCTAGTTCTCCTGATTAGCTGTCACTCACCTCATGTTCAGGACATTACAGCTTAGATAACTATGGTTATGACCACTTGTAGTGACAGCTGCTTGGATCCCTAAGTTGCAATGCCCTACACATGAGGTGAGGGGCAGCTAGTCAGGAGAACCATACATTTTTAAATGGAGATATTTACTAATTAATACCTACTACGTATTGGGATAGGATCTTGAAGTTGGAAATACCCCTTTAAGATAAAACAGAGTCCTGAGGGGATTCAGTCTTTCAAGCAATCATTGCAAGCTCTGGTCGCTGCCGATAAAGGCAGATGCTGGCTGTATAACACAGCTGACATCTGTCCAGCCAACCCATGATATAAGTGAGTGAAAAGGGGTTAACACAGAGGCGTCTAGATCAGACAGCTCCTTTAACAACCTGCTGGTGGCATTGGCCTTGCTCACGATCTCTGTGAATTGGTCCTTACCTGGGGCTGGGGGTGGTGGGTTTGCTCCAGGCTTCCAGGGTGTTCAGAGTAATTCTTCTGGTCTGTGCAGTCTTCTTTTGAGCACTCTTCCTTTCCTCGGAGGTGGGGGTGGCAGGGATGATGTTTATTCCTACTGGGGTTGTTGAATTTCTGGCGGCAGACTGTTTGCTGTGCAGGGGAGTGGACGGGTTGGACTGCTCACCCGCCCGTAATATAGGGGATGACACCCTCCTGCCCTGTGACCTCCTGGCCTTCTTTTCTGAGGTGGAGGGAGTACTTAAAACTAACGCAGGCTTCTCTTTTAGAGGAACTCCGAGTTCACCGTCATCAAAAGATACAAACGAGCAGTAGCCATCAGTGGAGGAGATGGACAGAAATGAGCCATCATTGGACCTGTCCCCGGAAAAAAGAAAAACAAGAAGCAATAATGAGGAATCCTATACTGAGAGTAGAGTAATCCTATACTGAGTGTAGAGTAATCCTATACTGAGTGTAGAGTAATCCTATACGGAGTGTAGAGTAATCCTATACGGAGAGTAGAGTAATCCTATACTGAGAGTAGAGTAATCCTATACTGAGAGTAGAGTAACCCTATACTGAGTGTAGAGTAACCCTATACTGAGTGTAGAGTAACCCTATACTGAGTGTAGAGTAACCCTATACTGAGTGTAGAGTAATCCTATACTGAGAGTAGAGTAATCCTATACTGAGAGTAGAGTAATCCTATACGGAGAGTAGAGTAATCCTATACTGAGAGTAGAGTAATCCTATACTGAGAGTAGAGTAATCCTATACTGAGAGTAGAGTAATCCTATACTGAGAGTAGAGTAATCCTATACTGAGAGTAGAGTAATCCTATACTGAGAGTAGAGTAATCCTATACTGAGAGTTGAGTAATCCTATACTGAGAGTTGAGTAATCCTATACTGAGTGTAGAGTAATCCTATACTGAGTGTAGAGTAATCCTATACTGAGTGTAGAGTAATCCTATACTGAGTGTAGAGTAATCCTATACTGAGTGTAGAGTAATCCTATACTGAGTGTAGAGTAATCCTATACTGAGTGTAGAGTAATCCTATACTGAGAGTTGAGTAATCCTATACTGAGAGTTGAGTAATCCTATACTGAGAGTTGAGTAATCCTATACTGAGAGTAGAGTAATCCTATACTGAGTGTAGAGTAATCCTATACTGAGAGTAGAGTAATCCTATACTGAGTGTAGAGTAATCCTATACTGAGAGTTGAGTAATCCTATACTGGAGTAGAGTAATCCTATACTGAGTGTAGAGTAATCCTATACTGAGTGTAGAGTAATCCTATACTGAGTGTAGAGTAATCCTATACTGAGTGTAGAGTAATCCTATACTGAGAGTAGAGTATCCATGAGAGCGAGTAATCCTATACTGAGAGCAGAGTAATCCTATACTGAGAGCAGAGTAATCCTATACTGAGAGCAGAGTAATCCTATACTGAGAGTAGAGTAATCCTATACTGAGAGTAGAGTAATCCTATACTGAGTGTAGAGTAATCCTATACTGAGTGTAGAGTAATCCTATACTGAGTGTAGAGTAATCCTATACTGAGTGTAGAGTAATCCTATACTGAGTGTAGAGTAATCCTATACTGAGTAGTTGAGTAATCCTATACTGAGAGTTGAGTAATCCTATACTGAGAGTAGAGTAATCCTATACTGATGTAGAGAACTATATGAGTAGAGTAATCCTATACTGAGAGTAGAGTAATCCTATACTGAGTGTAGAGTAATCCTATACTGAGAGTTAAGTAATCCTATACTGGAGTAGAGTATCTATCTGAGTAGAGTAATCCTATACTGAGTGTAGAGTAATCCTATACTGAGTGTAGAGTAATCCTATACTGAGTGTAGAGTAATCCTATACTGAGAGTAGAGTAATCCTATACTGAGAGTAGTAATCTATATGGATAAGTAATCCTATACTGAGAGTATAGAGTAATCCTATACTGAGAGTAGAGAGTAATCCTATACTGAGGTAGAGTAATCCTATACTGAGTAGTTAGAGTAATCCTATACTGAGTGTAGAGTAATCCTATACTGAGAGTAGAGTAATCCTATACTGAGATGTAGAGTAATCCTATACTAGTGAGAATAAAGGTAGAGTAATCCTATACTGAGAGTAGAGTAATCCTATACTGAGAGTGAGTATTACTGGAGTAAGTAATCCTATACTGAGTAGAGAATCCTATACTGAGAGTAGGTAATCCTATACTGAGAGTAGGAGTAATCCTATACTGAGTGTAGAGTAATCCTATACTGAGAGTAGAGTAATCCTATACTGAGAGTAGAGTAATCCTATACTGAGTGTAGAGTAATCCTATACTGAGGTAGAGTAATCCTATACTGTAGGTAGAGTAATCCTATACTGAGAGTTAGAGTAATCCTATACTGAGAGTAGAGTAATCCTATACTGAGAGTAGAGTAATCCTATACTGAGAGTAGAGTAATCCTATACTGAGTGTAGAGTAATCCTATACTGAGTAGTAGAGTAATCCTATACTGAGTGTAGAGTAATCCTATACTGAGTAGTAGAGTAATCCTATACTGAGAGTAGAGTAATCCTATACTGAGAGTAGAGTAATCCTATACTGAGAGTAGAGTAATCCTATACTGAGAGTAGAGTAATCCTATACTGAGAGTAGAGTAATCCTATACTGAGAGTAGAGTAATCCTATACTGAGTGTAGAGTAATCCTATACTGAGTGTAGAGTAATCCTATACTGAGAGTAGAGTAATCCTATACTGAGTGTAGAGTAATCCTATACTGAGTGTAGAGTAATCCTATACTGAGAGTAGAGTAATCCTATACTGAGTGTAGAGTAATCCTATACTGAGAGTAGAGTAATCCTATATGGAGATTACAGTAATCCTAAACTGAGAGTAGGGACACCAGAATTTTTTTTTCTGTTCTTTCTACAGTTTTCTAAGAGTCAAACAAGGATGCAGGAGACGAGAGGACTTTGGGATACATATGACTTTGTATCGCCTGCATGCAGGAAAAATAAGGTTTTAATTTGACAGTACAGGTTGTCAATTCCAATTATTTTATGTGCTCTTTTAAGGCCACTGATAACATAATTGCAGAGTATTGACGAGTTAAGGAGATTCTGATAGACTTAAGGGAATCTGTCAAAGGCTTTTTTTTTTGCATTTTTAGAGCAGAATGATGTAGGGGCTGAGGACTTTATTCCAAAGATGTGTCACTTACTAGTCTCTGTGCTGCTGATGTAATACAATCTGTGTTTTATCAGGAGATTATCACTACAGGACTAGCTGCCTCGTTCCTCCTGGTCTACCCACCCCCCAGCACTGATAGGCAACTTTCTCACAATTGTTAAGCAGTGTTCAGGGCAGAGTTACAGAGTGCAGTATGCTGAGCTGTGTATAAACCTCGCCCACTCTGTTGATTATACAGTATACACAGAAATCTGCCAACGACAGAAAGTTGCTAATTAATGGTGAAGGTAGGAAGCACGAAGCAGCAAGTGAGAGAAAACAGTGATTGTTTCAAAATTATAGCATATAGACCAGCAAGAAACATGACTGGAATCAGATTCTCAGCCCCTACAATACGCTTCTCTCAGATTATACAGCAAAAATCTGGTGACAGATTCGGTTTAAGATAGTTAATAATGACATTTAAAGGGGTTAAATGCCTGATTAACGTCATCTTCACTCTCCGCCTTAATACTGTAGAGTTCGATGGGCCATGGTGTGAAATTGCCACCAACCCCCCCCAGTCTTCCAATAATTATAATGCACACTCAAAGTCCTCCATATAGTATAACGCAGCCTCATATCCCCCCATATAGTATAACGCAGCCTCATATCCCACCATATAGTATAATGCAGCCTCATATCCCTCCATATAGTATAATGCAGCCTCATATCCCTCCATATAGTATAATTCAGCCTAATATCCCTCCATATAATATAATTCAGCCTCATATCCCTCCATAGAATATAATTCAGCCTCATATCCCTCCATATAGTACAATTCAGTCTCATATCCCACCATACAGTATAATGTAACCTCATATTCCTCCATATAGTATAATGCTGGCTACGGTGCATTCACCAATTAAAAAAATAAATAAGTACTCACCTGTCCTCAGTTCCCCCTCAGCTCCGTTCTCCCCTTGAGTGTCCTCCACTATGTACATCTCAGTACAGTGGCTTGCAGTAATAACGTCACCATGTCCTGCTGCGCTGAGATGTCCAAACGCAGACAGCGGGAGAATGAGGAATAGAGCAGACAGCGAATAGCTCTCTCAATCTTTATTGTGGGTGAAGGGGGACTCTGTGCTGGAGACTCATGGGTCCCATAGTATTAGCAATCGTATTGCGCTTGACTACAGTCATTTGCAGGCAAGGCCTGCTCACTCCAAAATATGTCACAAGGGGAAGATAATCTCGGTGCATCGGTCCTGTACGATACTACACTTACCAGGATATGTCGCTCAGGGTGTGATAATGCACATTGGAAACGTAACCAAAAGGAAAAAGCTGCTGCGTGTCGTAGAAAATCACTGCGTCTTCTGAGGCAACAGCAAACACCATGCGATAAGGCAAAGAGAGCAGACATTGCTGGGGAACCTGTGTGTCACCATCTGGAATAGGAAAAAATAAACAAGAGCGCTAGACACCTGTTGTACACATTCTTTTCCTTTAGAGTTTTTGATATTTATCAATGGGACCAATATATCTTGGAATATAAAGATGGCCTTTGCTGGGTTTAGCGACCTTAGTGTTGTGTTCATGTCCTAGATATATCCAGTCTAATGGAATAATTATAGCACAAATGTGAGCATTTAGGTTACGTCACCTTTAGACGTCGGTCTCAACTCAAAAAAGACAGGACAACATCGGACGGCGAGCGTGGCCTTTCCTGGACATGGGAGATGAGCTATGGGCCTAATGAAATAAACATATTATACATAAAATGTAGTTAACATTAATTAAGATGACATTGTTTTCAAGGTTCCCCACAATGTAGGCATTAGACCTAAATTTATCAGATTATTTTTGGATGTCCGTTCAGTTCAGTTATATAATTACCTCAAATGACCTCTCAGGGGGGAGAGAAATATCCAATGCTATTAAGGGGAAATCTGTCAGCAGTTATTGTGTGACGTAATCAGAGAGCAGCTTGATGTAGGGAGCCTGAGTCCAGCAATGATCACTTACTGGAAGGCTTGGTGCAGTTTTGATATAATCCGTGTTTTCTTTGCTGTAGACACAGCAGTGCTCACAATACTGAGCTCTGTATAATCTCGCCCACACCACTGATTGGCAATACAAACTTAGCAAGTTGCCAATCAGGGGTGGGGTTATACTCATCAGCTGGTACTGCAGGTGAGAACTAATCAGGCAGTGATAATCTCCTGCTGATAAACTGATTGTATGGAAAAACTATAGCACAAAGTGTAATAAGTGACATCCTGTGTGTGTGTGTGTGTGGGGGGGGGAGGGGGGGGGGGGGGGGGGGGGGAAGGGGGTTCTAGAGGCTCTTTTGTGAAATATTATCCTGCTCTCAGATTAAACAGAATAAAGAGAATTTTGTTTACGTACCGTAAATTCTTTTTTCTTTATTCATCAATGGGAGACCCAGACAATGGGGTTTAGGGCTCCGCCCTCCGGAGGTCACACTAGGTACTACAAGTTTGTAGACACCGCCTCCTCCGCTTATAAACCCCCACCGTAGGGAACATCCTCAGTTTAGTCCATAAGCTGCGAGGAGAAATTAAACCACACCCGAAACCTCGGGAAGAATGCCGTGCACAGACGGTTCAACAACCCGGCAAACACTGTCTCAACGGAGAACAGAATAAATGCAAAAACATGCAACTGGGTGGGTGCTGGGTCTCCCATTGATGAATAAAGAAAAAAGAATTTACGGTACGTAAACAAAATTCTCTTTTTTCTTGTCATCATAATGGGAGACCCAGACAATGGGGATGTCCTAAAGCAATACCCCAGGGCGGGAAGAGTTCCTCAACAAGACGGATAACACATGGTCCCCCTTAAAGGTGGGCAATCGCCGCCTGGAGGACCCGCCTGCCCAAACTTGCGTCCGCAGAGGCATGGGCATGCACCATATAGTGCTTAGAGAAAGTATGCAGGCTGGACCAAGTGGCCGCCTGACACACCTGTAGAGCAGACGCTCGATGTCGCAAAGCCCAGGAGGCACCAACAGCTCTGGTAGAGTGTGCCTTCAATCCCACCGGGAGAGGCTGACCAGCAGCACGGTAAGCCTCCTGAATGGGAGCCTTGATCCATCTGGCCAAGGTCGACTTCGAAGCCGCAGACCCCTTACAGCGACCTGTCGTAAGGACAAATAAGGAATCCGAACTCCTAAAGGAGGCGGTCCTGGACACATAAATGCGTACCGCCCTCACGAGATCCAGAGTATGGAGGTCGCGCTCAACCTGATGAACGGGAGCGGGACAGAATGATGGGAGAACCATCTCCTGGTTCATGTGAAACGTTGACACCACCTTCGGCAAAAATTCAGGCCGTGGGCGCAACACCACCTTGTCTTGGTGAACCACCAGAAAGGGTGACTTGCACGAAAGTGCAGCCAATTCTGAGACCCTTCTCAGAGACGTAATCGCCACCAGAAAGACCACTTTCTGAGACAGACGAGATAGAGAAACGTCTCTTAGCGGCTCAAACGGCGGTTTCTGCAATGCCGTCAGGACCATGTTAAGGTCCCAAGGGTCCAGTGGTCGCCTGTAGGGCGGAACCACCCTAGACACCCCCTGCAGAAACTGACGAACCTTCGGGAGGAGCGCCAAGCGCCTGTCAAACAACACTGAAAGTGCCGACACTTGACCTTTCAAAGAGCCAAGGGATAGCCCCAACTCCAAACCTGACTGTAGGAAAGCCAACAAAGTTGGAATGGACAAGGGCCACGGAGACCGTCCACCAGAGGCACACCAGGAGAAAAAAATCTTCCACGTCCTGTGGTATATCTTCCTGGATACAGGCTTCCTAGCCCGATTCATAGTGGCAACCACTGTAGAAGAGAAGCCTCTGGATGTTAGCAGCCAGGCCTCAAGAGCCATGCAGTCAATCTGAGGGCCCTGGAATTGAGGTGGAAGAATGGGCCTTGCGCGAGTAGATCTGCGCGTTCTGGAAGAGCCCACCGGAGTCCGCCTGACAGTTGCCACAGGTCCGGATACCAGGACCTCCTGGGCCAATCTGGAGCCACTAGAATGGCTACTCTGCATTCTGTCCTGATTTTCCACAGAACCCTGGGAATCAGAGCCAGAGGCGGAAACACATATGGCAGCTGGAACCTGGACCAACTCAGGATCAGGGCATCCGCCCCCAGAGACTGAGGATCCCACGATCTCGCCACGTATTGGGGCACCTGATGATTCAGCCGTGAGGCCATCAGATCCACGTCCGGAGTGCCCCATCTGCCGCAGATGTCCCGGAAGACGTCTGGATGTAGAGACCACTCTCCGGCGTCCATCCCCTGTCGGCTCAGGTAGTCGGCCTCCCAGTTCTCGACCCCTGGGATGTGAACTGCGGAGATCAGGCAGTCGTTTTCCTCCACCCAAGCAAGAATGCGGTGGACTTCGGCGAGGGCCTGAGCACTTCTGGTCCCTCCCTGATGATTTATGTAGGCGACGGCCGTCGCATTGTCGGACTGTACCCGAATGGGCTGTCCTGACAGGAATTTCTGAAACGCCAGGAGCGCCAGATAGACCGCCTTGATCTCCAGCACGTTGATCTGCAACGCCGACTCCGACTGAGTCCAGAGGCCTTGAGCCCTGTGGTGCAAGAACACCGCACCCCAGCCCTTCAGACTGGCGTCGGTGGTCACCACTAACCATGACGGTTTTAGGAAGGACCTGCCCCGTGACAAGTGACGTGGCTGGAGCCACCACTGCAGGGATTCCCTGGTCGGTTGTGAAAGCGTCACCAACCGATTCAGAGAGATCGTCCTCTTGTCCCATCGGCGAAGAATCTCCAGCTGGAGAGGCCGGAGGCGAAACTGTGCAAAGGGCACCGCCTCTATCGCCGCTACCATGCGTCCCACCAGTCTCATCAATACCCGTAGGGATGATTGTGGTGACAGGATAATATTCTGCACTCCTGAGTGGATCGCTAGCTGCTTGGCTTGAGGTAGGGACACCAGAGCTGAGTCCGTATGGAAGTCCATGCCCAGATATGTCAATGACTGGGTCGGAACCAGGGTCGACTTCTGGATGTTGAGGAGCCACCCGAACTGTTCCAGTGACTTCATGGTCACCTCCAGGCTGACCCGACAAAGGTCTTCCGATGGCGCCCTGACCAGCAGGTCGTCTAAATACGGAATGACGGCATGTCCCTGCACATGCAGTAGAGCCATCATGGAGGCCATCACCTTTGTGAACACCCGCGGTGCCGAGGCTAGCCCGAATGGCAGTGCCACAAATTGGAAGTGCTCTTCCCCCACTGCGAATCTCAGCCATTGCTGATGAGCTGGTGCAATGGGCACGTGAAGGTAAGCGTCCCTGATATCGATGGACGCCAGGAAATCCCCCTGTGACACAGCCGCGATCACGGAGCGCAGGGATTCCATACGGAATTTCCGAACCAACACGTGACGGTTGAACAACTTGAGGTCCAAAACCGGGCGAAAAGAGCCGTCCTTCTTTGGGACAATAAAGAGGTTGGAGTAAAAACCCCTGAACCTCTCTTCCGTGGGCACTGGGACCACCACTCCGTCTCTGCGGAGTCCCTCCAACACCAGATGAAAAGCCTGGGCCTTTCCTGGGGATGGGACCGACCGATGGAATCGGGGTATTGGTCTTGACGTCAGCTCTATCCTGTAACCTCTTGAGACTACGTCTCGAACCCACTGATCTTGAACGTGAAGTAGCCACTTGTCCTGAAAGCGAGACAGGCGGCCCCCCACCTGTGGGGAGGTAGGATGGGAGAGCGAGTCATGTCGAGGCGGGCTTGGGGGTGGCAGCCGCTGCCCCCGCCGGCTTCTTCTGATGACTCTTGGAACGCCACTGAGTTGCAGGCTTGCCCCCTCGGTCTGAGCGAGTGGACGTCGTTGATGACTGAGAGCTGGAGCGAAAGGACCACTGCTTGGGGTTCCTTTTCACGGTGTACCGTGGCTTAGGCTTATTCTGCGGGATCTTAGACTCAGCAGAATCCTTTATCAATTTGTCCAGCTCGGTGCCAAAAAGCCTGTCACCAGCGAATGGAAGATTTTGCAAAATCTTCTTAGATGTGGAGTCTGAGTCCCAAAGACGCAGCCACAACAGCCTGCGGATCGCAATTGCGTTGGCAGAAGCCACCGCGGAGCGAGTGGCAGTTTCCAAAGCTGCCGTCCTGGCATAATCCGCATAAGCCTTTGCTGTGTCGGTAAGTGCCAGGACCTCTGGGCTGGACTTAGCTAGCTTAGTGATACCATCCAAACAGGTGGAAATCGCTTGTAATGTCCAGACCGCAGCGAAATTAGGGGCAAATGAAGACCCCACAGCCTCATAGGAAGACTTGGCGAGTTGCTCAACCTGTCTATCAGTCGCATCCTTCAGCGAGGAGCTATCAGAGGCAGAAAACAAGGAGCGTGCAGCAATCCTGGTCATGGAAGCGTCCACCTTTGGAGACTGCGACCATTCCTGGAGCACCTCCTGAGGAAAGGGGAAACGATTGTCCTTAGGTTTTCGGACATAACGCCGCCCAGGATGTAACCTGGGGGCTTTAACCACCCTTCCAAAATTAGTATGGTCCATAAAGGAGCCACTCGGTCTAGCTTCTGGGCGCAGCCATTGGTAGACCTCCGTCGGGTGTACGGTCACTTCCTCAGGGGGAGTCACGAGACGTAAGGTCTCATTGATGGAGGACACCAAATCCTCTACCCCATCTGGAGGTTCAGACACAGACCCGAGAGTAGAACCCCCATCATCATCCTCACCATCAGAGGAACGCTCCTCCTCAGAGAGAGCCTGGAGCTCGGGAGAGTCCTCACGACGAGCTCGCTTAGGGGGTCTTATAGCAGAAAGAGACACCCGGGGGTAACTGGGAGGAGTAGCTGGGTTTTCCAGTCTCCTATGAAGTGCCTCCAGGGATTGCGACATGGAGGACATCTGGGACAGCAGGGATTCATTGATCCTGTTCTGCGTTTCCCATGGCCCTGGGATCACTTGAACCTCAGGGTATAATCCCGGAGTCGCTGACTCAGCAGTGACAGTCCGGGTCTCTGGGCGTCCACAGTTATTGCAGGACCCCTCCACCATTGTCCCCTTGCATGTGGCACAGGTAATGGTGATCTCCGCCGCCTTAGCAGCATGCTTCCCAACTGAGGACATCGCCACAGTAGGGGAATATAAGCCAATTTGTGTAGACAAATAAACCGGGATTCCCGGTGGCTTACCGACCGCAGTAACGCGGTAGGAGGAAGCGGTGTGTGTGTGTGACCTCCGCGAGTTCCGGTCTCCCCTGAAGTGCAGACACGCGCTGCTGTAGATCCCAGCCGGGAGTGAGGGGAAGATGGCCGCCGAGAGTCAAGTCGTGGGCGGCGCCGAGAACACGCGGGAAGCACACACACACGCCCCCCGGTGAAGTCACCGCAAGAGCTGCTTCCCTCCTCCAGGCAGTCTCCGCAATGGAGGAGCCCAGAGCCCGCAGCGCGGGAAAAGTGTGAATATCCACACACACACACAGACTGTTAGAAACATGTATAAACACTTGCAGTCTGCAGCTGCAGCCCCTGTGACACACAGGGCGGTCAGCCAGGGTGACCCCAGCACAGGGTACACCGCCAGAACCGCGGACCCGAGGGTAACGCGCGGTCTGAGTGTCAAGACACATAAGGTGTCAGACACTACCCCCAGGCACACAGGAGACACACGGGCCTCAGTGCCTGTCCGGTCTGTAAGCACCATTTAGGGAGGCCTCGGACGGGGGTTCAGCACCAGTCCGGAGTGTAAGCACCATAATGGGAGGCCTCGGACTGGGCTGGCTCCAGTCCGGTCTGTAAGCACCATTTAGGGAGGCCTCGGACGGAGCGGAGCTGTGCAAGGCTCCCAACTCCCACTCTCCAGAGCCTCCAGTGAGGGATGGAAAGGGAGTACGACAGCGTACCGGGAGAACACATAAGTGTCCAGGCGTTTCGCCCTCCGGTACCTCCACCAGCGTGTGCCACTGAGGGTGAGCGGGGAGGCTGTCGAGGATCCCCGACGGGGACCATTTTACCTTGTCTTCATACGCCATCACGTAACTGTGAGAATGCAGTGAAGTGCAAGCAAAGCGTGATCCTCCGAGCACACTAAGTTTAAAACAGAGGATGTTCCCTACGGTGGGGGTTTATAAGCGGAGGAGGCGGTGTCTACAAACTTGTAGTACCTAGTGTGACCTCCGGAGGGCGGAGCCCTAAACCCCATTGTCTGGGTCTCCCATTATGATGACAAGAAAAGATCTGTTAAACAGGTTCCCTTTAATGTTTGCAGTATATTTCTCCGAATACCCTTGTATCTTGACTGGGAAAGCAGAAGCTGGAGGCAAAGATTACAACCCATGTGACATTGACTGAAGCAAGAACTTGTGGTCATCAGTAGTCCCCCCCAATTTATCAAATTCCTAAACTGTTAAATTACTTTCTCTCTCGCCTTCATTGGGGGACACAGAGCATGGGTGTTACGCTTGCTGTCTTCAGGAGGCTGACACTAGACAAAAAAGTTAGCCCCTCCTCTGCAGCGTACACCCTCACGCTGACTCAAGCTGAAGCCAGTTTTCAGCTTAGTGTCACCAGGAGGCAGATGTGTGTCTGAACATTTTTATTCAGAGCACACCTGATCATTTTTTCCCTTTTTTCACACGATATCAGGACGACAGGATCCCCAACTCTCCCATCTACAGCAACTGTAAGGCACTTCGAGTGTCGCCCTCTTACTGCCCACTGCAACTGCCACATCTGCTCTGTGGACACTCTTGGGGTGTCGTCCCCCTTGGGTGCCCAGATGCCTAGCTGGCGGGATCCAGCTCTCCATGCCAGCACCTCGCCTCAGCACCCCTGCTGTACAGGGTGTGCTGAGAGCTTGAGAATGGCTTTCCTGTTTTTCTGCCCCCCTCCCGCTTGTGGAGCGAGGGCTACGGGGATGACAAAGCTGGCTCTTGCTCACTGCAGGTAGAATACAATGGATGACACTGCACTGCAGGTCTGTACCATGGATGATGGGCATTGCAGTCCTGTACTATGGATGATGGGCACTGCAGTCCTGTACTATGGATGATGGGCACTGCAGCCCTTTACTATGGATAGGCCTCACGCCTCCTACGGCGGGGAGAACAGCGCAGCACCGCAAGCTCCGGAGTCTCCTCTGCGGCGGTGTTTCCAGCTGGGACGCACGTCTGCGGTGAGTATTCACGGCGTGCATTCGTGGCAGGGCCCACAGAGTGTCAGCTAACGGTGCCCTCCCGACTGGCCGCAAATTAAGCCCCCGGCTTTTGCAGCCTCACCGCTCAGCTCCGCCCCCGACAAGACTCGACCGGCGATCAGCAAATCGCGGCCTGGCCCTGACTCCAGGGGCCTACTCCAAGAAGGCTCCACCCAGCTGCGCCCCGTTACCGTTCCACATCTCGGGCCTCTGAGTGTTTCTCGCACAGAATGAGACATCCTGCGCGCCCTTTGGCTGCCAGCACCTCCCCCAATAACACCACTTAAGGGAACCTGTCACCTGATTCTAAGTCCCTACACTATCTCTAGCTGTCCCTACATCTTCCAAGCAGCTCCCTATCTATCACTTTCTTATGTAAAGTGACCCTATTAAACATGTGTAAATGAAGTATAAACTTACTGCAGTCCCCGTGGTTGAGGGACTGGGTAGGCGTGCCCACGCTGCCTTCCTCACACCTCCGTGTTAAAATACACGCCCCGCTGGGCGGCATTATTCTGGGTCCTCCCTGCCCCCTGGATTTGGAATCTCCCGCCCTCTTTGTACTTCTATGCACCGGCCAGGCGTCACATCCGGCGCGGTGCATTATGGGGCCGGTCACATGATCGGCCCGAGTGTATTATGGGCTTGATCACGTGATCGGCCCGGCTTCAATAAGCGCATTGCGCATGCGCGGAGTCGGGCTGATCACGTGATCAGCCCTATAATGCACTAGGGCCGATCACGTGACCGGCCCCATAATGCACTGCGCTGGATGTGACGCCCGGCTGGTGCATAGAAGTACAAAGAGGGCGGGAGATTCCAAATCCAGGGGGCAGAGAAAACGAAGAATAATGCCGCCCAGCGGGGCGTGCATTTTAACACGGAGGTGTGAGGAAGGCAGCGTGGCCACGCCTACCCAGTCCCTCAACCACGGGGACTGCAGTAAGTTTATACTTCATTTACACATGTTTAATAGGGACACTTTACATAAGAAAGGGATAGATAGGGAGCTGCTAGGAAGGTGTAGGGACAGGTAGAGATAGTGTAGGGGCTTAAAATCAGGTGACAGGTTCCCTTTAAAGGTGCCAGCAGTCATTCCGAGGCAGCCGGCCAAGCTACCTAGCAGGGAACTGAGGAGCATGCCTACAGCTAATTTAGGGATAGGACCACCAGCACTGGAACAAGCAGCTATTTGGGGACAACGTGAACACAGGCACAGCACTGCTACATCTTCCTGCTTCTGGGGTTGAGCGGACTACAATCTGCAGGACGGGTGAGGCCGATATTCAACAGACACTTAGCCCTTCCCTGTAGCACCACAGCATAGCCATGCCCAGCTCAAAGAACTCTTGGCCCCCCCAAGGAACACACTGTTATTTACGTTAACTGTGTGACATGCCAGACAAGACTGCCACGGGGTCACTCCAAACCGTACTGCCAGCCTTGTGCCCTGGAGCGTGACCAACAATCAAATGTTGAACCAGGGCCCAGCACACCTGTCCCCCCCCTCGAGTGGGTGTCATCATCAACCCAGATCCTCTCACAAACCTTCTTGCAGGCACTACAACATCTTCTCCACCCCGCAGGACTCTCCACGAGCACTCCGGAGAACCACCCCGCTTCCAGGGATTCCTCTTTTGATCGGGGCCATAATTTAGTCAAGGTTGCTGAACCAACTAGAAAAAGGGGACATAGGAGTTCACACCCTAGTCCATCTCAGACCTCAGAATCAGTGGTCCCGGAATCCGGTCCCCGCTCCCCAGGGGAGATAACAAAATTCAGATTCTGCGTCCGAGGATGACGTGGTATTTGATCTTGATTCCCCTGACAACCGTGCAATGGTTGACGATCTCATTACGGCCGTTAACCAGACACTAATGGTAGAGGACGATTCCGCCACCTTATAGGAACACCCAATCTCTTTCAAGAGATCCAGGCGTGCACACAAGACCTTTTCTAATCATGCTGAGTTTCAGGGCATACTGGAGAAGCTCAGGGAACATCCAGATAAAAAAATTAATCAGACGCAAGCTCATAGACTTGCATTATCCCTTCTCTAAAGAGTTGTGCAACGAATGGGGGCTTGCTCTCCAACCGTGGACCCTGCTATTTCAAGGCTGTCCACGAAGACTGTCCTGTCCTTACCGGACGGTGCATCCCTTAAGGACTCCACGGATAAACAGATTGAGACCCTTTCTCACTCTGCCTTCGAGGCGGCCAGCGCAGTTCTGTCACAGGCCTATGCATCAGTCTGGGTGGCAAAGGCTTTAACATCTTGGTCAGACTCTCTCCGCAGGGAGATGCAAAGTAGGTCCCTTCCACAGGATCTTGTTGATCTGGTGCGTCAGATCTCTGTAGCCAGAGATTTTCTGATCCATGCCTCTCTTGATGCAGCAAATTGTGCGACACAAGCCGCTAGCAGCCTAATTACTATCCACAGAGCCCTCTGGCTCAGGAACTGGAACGCGGACCGACCATCCAAAAAAATCCCTGACTGGGCTCTCTTATCAAAGCGGTCGTCTATTCGGACACTGCCTCGATCAGCTTATTTCCGATGTGATGGGAGGTAAAAGTACGTCCCTCCCACAACTCAAACCCAAACGGTATGCTTCCAGACGTCAGCCATTTCGCTTTCGGCCTTTTCATTCCTTCAGCGGTTGGAATACCCCCCAGACAACTTCCAGGTCAGACAGATCTCCTCCTAAGGACAGGCAGAACCAGGCGTCTTTCAAGACGAACCCTTCCAGGTGCTCTTGTCCCAAACAGACCAGAAACCAGGGATCCCGATCCCGAAGGTTTCAAGCGTTTTGACTCATGGCCCCTCCCGGAGAGCCACACCAGAGTAGGTGACCGCCTGCTGTTCTTCAGTCACGTCTGGCTCTCCGTAGTAGAGGACAGGTGGGTCAGGGACTTCATGTCCTTCGGATACAGAATAGTTTGCAGTGTCACCTCCAAACAGATTCCGCAAATTCCGCCCCAAAAAAGCCCACTGTGCGGGCTTGCGCATTCCATCAGGCAATAGATTCCCTTCGCCAAGCCGGGGTGATCACACCTGTCCTACACAACGAACGCGTCAAAGGGATCTACTCCAACCTTTTTGTAGTTTCAAAAAATGATGGCTCCGTCCATCCTATTTTAGATTTAAACGTTCAACAAGTACCTCAAAGTCCGATCCTTCCGGATGAAGTCTCTGCGGTCAGTGATAGCTTCCATGGCGCCTATCTCCATATTCCTATCTTTCCTGGCCATCAAAGGTTCCTCCGTTTTGCAGTACAGCCGGAACATTTTCAGTTCACAGCCCTCCCATTTGGCCTGGCCACGGCGCCCAGAGTATTCACCAAAGTCATGGCAGCCATCATGACCATTTTACACTCCCGTGGCGTTGTAGTCATTCCTTATCTGGACGACCTTCTGATAAAGGCCTCATCTTTCCAGGCATGTGCAGAGAGCGTGCAGATTACCATCGACACTCTCTCTCAACTGGGATGGATTGTGAATCTGGACAAATCCTCTCCAATCCCGACACAGCGCCTCTCCTTCCTGGGAATGGTCTTCGATACCTCCCAGGGACTGTTTTTTTCTTCCACTAGACAAATCGGCAGCTCTCCGTCAGGAAGTCCTCGCCGTCAGACGTCCGACACCGCACTCCATCCGATTCGCGATGAAGGTCCTGGGTATGATGGTGGCGGCAATGAAGGCAGTCCCGTTTGCCAAACTCCACCTCTGACCCCTTCAGCTGGCCCTTCTAGCTACCTGGGATCGGAGTCCCTTCTCCCTGGACCAGAAGTGCCACTTGAGCCTTCATGTCAGACGCTCACTCTTGTGGTGGACCCTTCGATCCTCCATGGAGCAGGGAAAATCCTTTCTCCCGATACGCAGGAGAGTATACCGCAACCCAGCCCAGGAGACTAGCGTCGTTGGTGATCACCTTCATCACACCGCCCAAGGGAGGTGGACTCCCTCCGAGATCTCACTCCCGATCAATATCCTGGAGAGAAGGACCATTCTCCTAGCACTGCGCAGTTCCATCACCTCCTAGCAGGTCGATCTAATCGAGTACAATCTGACAATGCCACGGCCGTGGCATACATAAACCACCAGGGGGGAACCCACAGCAAGGCAGTCATGCGCGAGGTACAGAAGATCCTCCAATGGGCAGAGAATCACCATTCGGTAATATCGGCGGTGCACATTCCTGGCGTTGAGAATTGGGCAGCCAACTTTCTCAGCTGTCAAGGACTCGCATCGGGGAATCGTCCCTTGTTCCAGAGGTCTTCCTTCAGATCGGTAACCGGTCGGGGATGCCAGACGTGGACCTTATGGCATCTCGGCTGAGCACGAAGGTTCCAGCATTCGTAGCGCGATATCGCGACCCTCTAGCCATAGGGGTGGACACACTCGTCCTTCCGTGGGGAAGGTTCGACCTCCCGTACATCTTTCCACCCCTTCCACTAATACCGAGGGTTGTTGAAAAAGTTTAAAAAAAAAAACAAAATCAGGTCATGGTCATTCTAATTGCCCCGGACTGGCCCCGCCATCCGTGGTATGCGGAGCTAGTCCAGCTCCTTGTGGACAATCCCTGGCGGCTGACAGCTCAACCAGACTTACTGTCTCAGGGCCTCCTCTATCGCCAGAACTCAGGGGCCCGGAGTTTGACGGCCTGCCTGTTGAGACCTGACTCTTGACCCAGGCCTGTTTCTCATGCGGAGTGGTCAACACTATGGTCAGAGCCCGAAAAAAGTCTTTCATACGAATTTACCACCGCACTTGGAAAACGTTTTTTTCCTGGTGACAAGATCATGGGCATTCACCGCTAGCCTTCTCCACTCCGATGGTTTTATCTTTACTCCAATCTGGTTGGGGCGCAGGTCTGGTCTTGAGTTCCTTGAAATGCCAGGCCTCCGCTTTATCTATTCTTTTTCAAAAGCGACTCACATCCCCAGGTTAAGACGTTCATTTAAGGAGTTTCCCAACTTTCATCTCCTTATCGGCCTCCCCTTGAGCCCTGGGACCTTAATCTGGTATTGAATGTCCTACAGGGACCTTCCTTCAAACCTGAGAGATTTCACTTCAACATCTTTCATGGAAGATAGCCTTTCTAATAGTGATTACTTCCATCAGAAGAATTTCGGAGCTGGCAGCACTTTCATGTCGGTCGCCCTTTCTGGTCTTCCACCAGGACAAGGTTGTTCTCCGACCCTCCCCGGATTTTCTTCCTAAAGTGGTGTCTCCTTTTACCTTGAATGAGGAAATTGTGCTGCCCTCATTTTGTCCGGCACCGTCCCACAGTAGAGAGGGTTCCCTACATTCATTAGATGTTGTCAGAGCCCTCCGATGGTACATTTCCCATACTGCCCTGTTCAGGAAGACGGACGCCCTCTTTTTTTCTCCCCGAGAGCCCCAGGAAAGGGATGCCGGCCTCTTAGTCCATGACTGCTCATTGGATAAGATCCTCGATCCAAGATTCCTACAAAATCAAGAAAAGGGCGGCCCCACGGGTGTGTCAAGGCACACTCCACAAGGGCGATAGGTGCATCCTGGGCCATCAAGCATCAGCACTTCAGGTTTGTAAGGCAGCGACCTGGCCCAGCTTACACACCTTCTCTAAGAATTACAGGGTCCATACGAAAGATCCTACAGGCAGGGTAGTTCACCCCTGAGGGAGGTGACCACGAACTCTTGTTCTTGGTTATTGTTTGCAGTTAATAGTTCTGACTTTTGTCCAGTGTGGATTTCTTGTTTCCCATGCAGGGACCGCTTTTGGACGTCCCGTGGTCTGTGTTCCCCAGTGAATGCGAGAGCGAAAGAAGGATTTTTGTGTACTCACTGAAAACTCTTTTTCTCTGAGACTTCATTGGGGGACACAGCACCCATGCCTAGTTCATACGTTGTGTTCATCTCCGTTCATTGAGTTGTTGGTACATGCTATAATGTGAAGTGCTTTTTTCTGTTTACCTCCTACTGCTTGGTCACCGAATTGGCTTCAGCTTGAGTCAGTATGAGGGTGCACGCTGCAGAGGAGAGGCTAACTTTTTTTGTCTACTTAGTGTCAGCCTCCTAAAGACAGCAGTGTAACAGCCATGGTCGGTGTTCCCAAATGAAGTCTCAGAGAAAAAGATTTTTCGGTGAGTACACAAAAGTCTTTTTATTAATCAGACAACCTACAAAAACAACCCTTAATATTTACTATGGCAAATCTCTGCAGATATTGGGGAATATGATTGGGCACTTGGAAGTAGATTGAGTCTACTGTTCAGGAAGAGACAAGCTGCTCATTGCTCCAGCAGCGGCCTTGTCAGAGAGCATGGGAGTGGTGACAAGTGTGCCTGTGTATGTGGGGGGGGGTTATGGGGAACGGAAGTATGGGCAGAGAGGGATTGATGCACAGACAGCCCACTATGTGACGTGTGTGGGCAGCTCTAGTGTAATGCAGCATCTATACTCTTTCTGCAGTGTGCGCCAATCAAAATGACAAAGGGAGTCAGGGTAGGTTACTGGTTTCCAGAATAGTAAAGTCCTAGTTCTTTCCTATACATGGAAGGTATAGAAGTGTACCCATCATTTTAATATTTATTTCATAAATCAATAGTTCACATGAAAATAAGAAACTAACTCTGTAAGGTCCCTTTCACATCAGCGCTTTGCTGATGTTTTGCGGCCGATCTGGCAGGTGGCGCCGCGTCTGCCGCCTAACGGCTGACTTGCGGCCTGGATCCGGCATGCCCCATGCATTGTCCTTGGGGCTTGCGGTCCGATGCGGCAAGTGCGGTTCTGCCGGATGCGGCAGATTCAGCAATTGTGGCAGCAAAAAATAACCGCTTGCAGCTTTTTTCTTTTTTGCAGCCTCAAGTGTCGGATTCATCGCAACCGCACCAGACGATGCATGGGGCTTGCCAGACCGGTGCTGCAAGTGCGGCCGTTAGGCTGCAGATCTGGCAGATGCGGTAAATCTGCTGGATCTGCCACACATCAGCAAAACGCTGATGTGAAAGCGGCGTAATATATTTCAGCAGATAAATCTGCTTCTTTCTCAAGATTCTGAATTCCTGGGTAAGGCCCCTTTCACATCAAGTTTTTCGCTGATGTCCTGCTGATCCGGCAGGTGGCGCCACCTGCCAGATCGGCCGCACATCAGCGAAAAATGCTGATGTGAAAGGGGCCCAAAACGTGTCTTCAGTGATGACAGATTTTCATATTAGGCTGCTTTCACATCCGCGTTTTTGCAAATCTGCAGAATTCTGCCTTTTTTGCAAAAACTAGATACGTTACACTTACGGCAAGATTGAGTTTTGTCTAATGCATTTTGTATTAAGTTCCGGACATGTGCGGCACTTGTGTTTTCATCAAGATCGGCACTTGCAGATTGTCTTAAAACCTCAGCTAGCAGTGTCCGGCACTGGATCCGGATGAAAATGCAAGTGCCGCACATGTCTACAACTCCAATACAAAATGCATTAGATAAAACGTAATCTTGCCGCAAGTGTAACGCATCCAAATACAAATGCGGAATTCTGCCGGATTTGCGAAAAAGCAGATCGGCCAAAACCGAAGGGCAAAAGTTCATGTTGCCTGATCTGCCGGAACTGAAAAGAAATGCTGATGTGAAAGTAGCCTTACTGAGAAGAGATGACGGATGGTTTTTATAAGATGCAGAAAGGAGAGGGGGGAGGAGCTCTACCTGCATCTCCAGCTCCGCCCTCAGCCTCCAGCTACTACCTCCGCCCTCAGCCTCCAGCTCCTACCTCCGCCCTCAGCCTCCAGCTCCGCCCTCAGCCTCCAGCTCCTACCTCCGCCCTCAGCCTCCAGCTCCTACCTCCGCCCTCAGCCTCCAGCTCCTACCTCCGCCCTCAGCCTCCAGCTCCTACCTCCGCCCTCAGCCTCCAGCTCCTACCTCCGCCCTCAGCCTCCAGCTCCTACCTCCGCCCTCAGCTCCTACCTCCGCCCTCAGCCTCCAGCTCCTACCTCCGCCCTCAGCCTCCAGCTCCTACCTCCGCCCTCAGCCTCCAGCTCCTACCTCCGCCCTCAGCCTCCAGCTCCTACCTCCGCCCTCAGCCTCCAGCTCCTACCTCCGCCCTCAGCCTCCAGCTCCTACCTCCACCCTCAGCTCCTACCTCCGCCCTCAGCCTCCAGCTCCTACCTCCGCCTCCTACCTCCGCCTCCAGCTCCTACCTCCGCCTCCTACCTCCAGCTCCGCCCTCAGCCTCCAGCTCCGCCCTCAGCTCCTCCCTCAGCCTCCAGCTCCTCCCTCAGCCTCCAACTCCTCCCTCATTCGCCCCTGAGTTCCACCTCCAGCTCCTCCCTCCTATAATAGAATCTCATTGCCTGTCTCATCGTTTCTCTCTGTAATATAACATTCTGTAATCACTGAAGGCACATTTTACCCAGGCAGTCAGAAGCTTGAGAAAGGAGCAGATTTATCTGATAAGATATATTACAAAGTTTATTTTCATGTCAACTATTGATTTGTCAAATAAATGACAGTTAAAGGGACTCTGTCAGGTCATTTTTCAGTATGATACTAATATTACCCTTGAATAGGGGCTGGGCAAACCTTTTAAAAACATGTAAAATCATTATTGTACCGTTTATAGTTTCCATGTAATCAGCATTGTCAAACCCTGCAGGGAGCTGCTGAATTAGTCCTGTCCCATTATAGCCAAACCAGGAATAGTCCAGTTCTGTATAAACTGTTATGTAATTATACACTCCATCTCAACAGCTCCCTCCTCCCTGTGCTAACAGTGTCGTGTCAGGTTTCAGTTGCTTCTGTTCTGATGAGGACAAGGAGGGAGAGAGCTATTGCGGATCTGCCTTATCTAGACTCCATCTGTTTCTGTAAGCTGGAATCCTTGCTGTGAGTTTCTGTATTGAATTTCACCTCTTTCCTGGCTGCAGACACAAGAGAATATAGCCCCCCAGTGATCTCCTGTGCAGTGATGTGGTGTGAGTATGACATGTATATTCATGCATGGGGAGTGGACAGGAGAGAACAAAGTGGATCATTCATTGTGAGTGACAGATGGAATGAATCTCTTTATTTGAAGTCTACAGAAGATAGGAGGATTATATAAATAAAAAAAAATACATCAACAGAGAGGGTTTAGCGTGAGGAATTTAGAAATCATAGCAATTACATATGGATTTTTGACCTGACAGTCTTCTTTAAACATATTTTTCATGTAACAGACGTGTACTCACCTCTTCAGCCCCTTCCTAGAGAACACGTATGTTGTGTTAACAAGAGAATCTCCAACCTCCACAAATCCAGCTGAAAATTGTGAAAAGAAGAAACATTAAGGTAATTTAGGGAATGTACTGGTTATAACGTAGGGTGGACCATAAGTAGAGACATGCAAGCAAGACCATCACTCACTTTCCACTAGGTAGAGACCCCAGTTGCAGCAATAAGTGGGGGTCTAGGTGGTCAATCACATCTCACAAACATTCAATCATAGATCTCAGAATTGCAATTCTGTGTCAGGACGTCTGCATAATCCTGACTTTAGGAGTCCAGCTATAAAGTGCCACGTCCAGCTGCAACTTGTACTGTGCATTGTGGGATATCTGCAGCAGGAAGGACACCGAGGAGCTGCCAGTCAGGCTATGTGGGTACAAATTCAGCAACAACAGGGAGGAGGGACATTCATGAGTTGCCAGTCTGGCTATGTGAGCACGGAAGTAGCAACAGCAGGGAGGAGGAACACTGAGGAGCTCCCTATTTGGTGGTAGGTACAGAGTAGGCAAATTTTCACACCTGAATTCTCTGAAGAAACAAACCTGGGGTGAGGAGGAGGGAACCATCAGGTGTAAAGGTCAGTCTCCGAAAGAAAGATTTCATACTATCATCGTGATACATCCGGTATGTTTTAGCCTGCAAGTGACAGAAACCCCTAAGAAGGTCAGAGCATAAATGATAGATTTACCCACTTTTACCCTATTAATGGGAACATTTTTTTTTCCATTTGAAAGATCCAGGAAATCATTGCGGAGCAGGAGTGTTCAATATAAAAGTATGTGTTAAAGAAAGATAAGAGGATACCTCTCCCTCAGGAGTGGGGATAGCAGACATCATCTTGCTGACGTTGAAGGCGACTCTCTTGGTTTCAGTCCTGTAGACTCTCATCACTCTGCAGAGAGAACGATCCTAGATAAACTGTGCAGCTCCATACAAGTAAAATCATGATGAGATGATAGTTTACATCAGAACTACAGAGACAAATATTGCAGCCGTACAGAGGAATACATTTGACTTGTGTAGTTGCCAAATCACATTTGGCTTACCATGTTCATTTTGGCAAACTGCAGTCTGGCTTTTTTATGTCTGTGTCAGCAGTGGGATCCTCCTGGGTCTCCTCAATAGAGTTTCATTTCATTCACATGTGGATGGATAGTTCGCACTGACACTGATGCCCCCTGAGCCTGCAGGACAGCTTGGACTTCTTTCGATCATTGGGGATTATCCACCATCCTGTGTCACAACATTTTTCTCTGCTGTCCACGTCCAGGGAGATTAGCTACAGTTGCATGGGTTGCAAACTTCTTGAAATCTCTGGAGATGGACTTTGGAGATTGTTGATATTTAACAATTTTGGTTCTCAAGTCCTCATATACTGCATTTTTCAGATTATAAGACGCACTTTTGCTCTGCTAAATTTTGGGGGAAAGTGGGGGGGTGCATTTTATAATTCAAATCTACTGTGGGGGGGTGGATCTGGAACAGTGTTCTGGGGCTGGAGGAGGTTGGGTGCGGACTGCAGACACAGTGGGAGGTCACGTGCTCCCGCTCATTTAATATGCACTGCATCCGCCACTGTCCATCTCTCAGTGCTGAAGTTACGCTCGGAGATGGACAGGGGAAGTGGAGCAGTACATATTGTGTGAGCCCGCTGTCACCCCCTCCATTGTGCATATGCCCCTCGACATCCTGCACTCACCCCCTCCATTGTATATATGGCCCCCCACGTCCTGGACTTCCATTTTGTATATGGCGACCTGTCCTGCACTCACCCCGTCACTCTTATATGTCCCCATGCTGGCGCACAGCAAGTAAAATAAAAAAAAAAAAGCTGCTTACTTACACTCAGCAGCTCCGTACTCACAGCGTCACCGCTGTCTCCAGTCTCTGTGCTTCCTGGTATCCGATCATGTGACCTGGGAACACAGCAATGACATCATTGCTGTGTGCTCTGGTCACATGATGGGAAGATACTGCTCCAGACCCAGGACATGAGGGACCATATATACATTGGAGGGGGTGAGTGCAGGCTGTTGAGAGGCTTATGCACAATGGAGGGGGTGAGTGCAGGACGGGGGGCATATATTGAATGGAAGGGGGCGGGGGAAGAGTGCAGAATGGGGGTTGAGTGCAGGATGGAGGGGGCCATAGACAGGATGAGGGGCTGTGTGTACCAACACTGAGGAGCATATGCAGGATGGGGGGGCCATGTACCATCACTTGGGGCCATATCCAGAATGCAGGGGGAAACCCACTTTCGTAAGACAGACACTGGCATTATAAGACGGACCCCATTTAACATTTAAAAAAAAAATTCTCTTTTACTTCACCAAATTTGTGGGTGCTTAAAGATCAGGTGCGTCTTATAAAGCGAAAACTATGGTAGTTCTTTTCTCCTCCTCTTTCTATTATCTATGATTAGTGTAGCACACACAGACACACAATGCAAAGAGGAGTCAACTTCTCCCCCTTTTAATCTGGTTTCAGGTGCGATTTTCATATTGCCCACAACTGTTACTTGACACAGGTGAGTCTGAATGAGCATCACATGCTGCAAACAAAATTGTTTACCCACAGTTTAGGAAAGGTGTCAAACAATTTTATTTAGTTTTGTGTGAAATTATGTCTAAGTTGCCTTTGTTCTGGGTTTCTTTTTTTAGCTGTTCCAAAAAGGAAATGAACATATGAATAACAAAACATGTGTAATTGCAATAAAAAATTGGGAGAAAGACTTCATTCACTGGAACGATTTCAAGAGGACGATATGACAGACTTCCAAATCCACCAATTTTGGCGTCCCAGGGAAATCCATTTTACCTCACTTAATTTTTACTTCCATTTTTGTAGTAAATAATACAGTAAAATTAATGGTGTCATTCCAAAACTAAAACTTGTCCCACAAAGAAACATATCCTCATAAGGCTGTTGACAGAGAAATAAAGAAGTTATGGCTCACAGAACAATAGATGATAAAAATAAGCACAAAAATGAAAAAATGGCCAAGTCCTTGAAGGGGTTATATGACATATCTAATGTGTATGGTCACCTCAATCCTGCACAAGTGGAGACAATATGGTTATGGTCTTTACTTTCTATAGACAAGTGACCCCAAACAGTCACAATTGATGACTGAGCCACATATCTGGGAACCCCAACTTTGCCAACAATGGCAAAAAAAAAAAGAAATATGTGCTGCAAACCCAAAACAGGCTAAAAATACAAAAAGACCCTAAACCTTTTCACCTTGTAGCTTATACCATGTACCTAGTACAGTTCCCAGCATATCGTTACTGTCATAAGCCAAGGTTGTGGGATGTAGTAATCTACAGTCAGGAAATAGATTGTATGTAATTACAGACGACCTGAAGGGCCCCGCTCTGTACAGAAACCCGGGTAACTTTACATGAAAAGATCTTCTCCTTGGCTTCATATAATGTGCTCCGTCCGTCATCTCTCAGCCATGTATATATTCTAGCGCATATACAGTCCTACATACTGAGGGATATATTATGGCACACAGCCAGGCTCACCGGTCACAGCTCAGCGTTGCGATGTACTGACCCAGAGGGTCCCAGGTCACCCCCTGCACATAACTCTTATGCTCATTGAATATACCGATTTTCTGACCTAAAACAGAGAAATGTGCACATTATTGTCAAGCATAAGCTTATGTGCCCTCACTGCAGAAAAAGGCACCAAAATCTGCATCTTCTGGCAGAAAAAGGCACCAAAATCTGCAATGAGTTTTTGCACATTACACTGTCTTCTTGCATGCGGAGATAGTGCTACTTTTTTTTATTCTTACTTTCATTTCCGGGTAGCTGAAACTGTGAAATCCTTTGCTGCAAAGGAAGGGATGGGAAGGCAAAAGGAAGGAAGGGATGGGAAGGCAAAAGGAAGGAAAGGATGGGAAGGCAAAAGGAAGGAAAGGATGGGAAGGCAAAGGAAGGAAGGGATGGGAAGGCAAAGGAAGGAAAGGCAAAAGGAAGGAAAGGATGGGAAGGCAAAAGGAAGGAAAGGGATGGGAAGGCAAAAGGAAGAAAGGGATGGGAAGGAAGGGATGGGAAGGCAAAGGAAGGAAGGGATGGGAAGGCAAAAGGAAGGAAAGGATGGGAAGGCAAAAGGAAGGAAAGGATGGGAAGGCAAAGGAAGGAAGGGATGGGAAGGCAAAGGAAGGAAGGGATGGGAAGGCAAAGGAAGGAAGGGATGGGAAGGCAAAAGGAAGGAAGGGATGGGAAGGCAAAAGGAAGGAAAGGATGGGAAGGCAAAAGGAAGGAAAGGATGGGAAGGCAAAAGGAAGGAAAGGATGGGAAGGCAAAGGAAGGAAGGGATGGGAAGGCAAAGGAAGGAAGGGATGGGAAGGCAAAGGAAGGAAGGGATGGGAAGGCAAAGGAAGGAAGGGATGGGAAGGCAAAGGGAAGGAAGGGATGGGAAGGCAAAAGGAAGGAAGGGATGGGAAGGCAAAAGGAAGGAAGGGATGGGAAGGCAAAAGGAAGGAAGGGATGGGAAGGCAAAAGGAAGGAAGGGATGGGAAGGCAAAAGGAAGGAAGGGATGGGAAGGCAAAGGAAGGAAGGGATGGGAAGGCAAAAGGAAGGAAGGGATGGGAAGGCAAAAGGAAGGAAGGGATGGGAAGGCAAAAGGAAGGAAGGGATGGGAAGGCAAAAGGAAGAAAGGGATGGGAAGGCAAAAGGAAGAAAGGGATGGGAAGGCAAAAGGAAGAAAGGGATGGGAAGGCAAAAGGAAGGAAGGGATGGGAAGGCAAAAAGAAGGGAAAGGCAAAGGAAGGGTAGGGCAAAGGGAAGCGAGAGGGAAAGAAGAGGGAGGAGAGAGTATATTCATTTCCGACGTCTGGGAGTCATTTCAGCACATCTAAGTGACCATGCGTTTTTTTGGGGAAAATGCAACATAACCGTGTCAGCAGTAGATCCCCCCCACCTCATAACAGTGCGTCATCACAACATTTATTTCCCCATTTTCCTCCTCTAAAACCCCAGTTCATCTTATGATCTGTTCCATGTTATAAAGCGAAAAATACGAGTAGGTAGGTTTTTTTTTTAACCTCTTGTGCTTCCTGTCCCTATAGAGGATACAACAGACAACCCCTGTGGTGCTGTCATGAGAGATGAGCTGGAAAATATAATTTCCATGGATAGGGAAGATAACCTGGGGAATGTCAGACATGCTTTTATATGTTTTTAAACAGTCTAGATTTCATAGGAAAAAAACAAAAACTCAGGAAAAGGCAAATATTCTCCCACCTTTAACAGTGTCCCACATTATTGCTGAATTATCCACAGATGCTGAAACCATAAAGAGACTGTCCTGTGTCCAGCTAATGTCATACACATCCTCCAAATGACCCCTGCAAAATAATGAAAAAAATTAAAAGAAAGGTTTTTTCTTTCCTTGGGGATGTCTGCCAAAATAAAAACGAAGGAAGGCCGAGGGAAAAGTCTATATATTGAATCTATATTAACACAGATCTAAAAGACAGTGCTCAAATCAATACAAAATTATATATTATATGCAGTGAGTGAACTAAGTATTGAACACGCCAACAATTTTCTAAATAAATATATTTATAAAGTGCTATTGACATGAATTTTTCACCAAATGCCAGTAACAACCCATCCAATCCACACAGGCAAAGAAATTAAACCACCCACAAGTGTTCATAAATTAAAGTGATGGTTAATAATGATCTATGACACAGGAAAAAAGTTATGAACATGTGAAGAGAGAGGGGTGTAAAAAAAAACATGAAAATACCTGACAACAGCTTAAATCTATCGGTCATTAGAAAGCAATCCTGCTTCTTAGTGAAAATAATATGAGCTGGTTCAACTGATGGTCTATAAAAAGGTGTCTCATTACCAAGGTGCCACACAAGAAACATCTCATGATGGGTAAAACCAGTGAGCTGTCTGAAGACCTTAGCAAACCTTATCGTTACAAAACATTGGCATTGATTACTGAAGAATTTCTAAACTACTGAAGGCTCCAGTGATCATTGTTGGGGCCATAATCCAGAAATGGAAGGAACATCATTTCACCATAAACCAGTCACAATCAGGTGCTCCCCACAAGATTTCAGGCAGAGGAATGAAGAGAGTTGCTAGAAAAGTTGTCCAAGAGCCAAGGAACACATGAGGAGAACCACAGAAAGACCTGGAATCACCAGGGACAACTGGCCTACATGTACACGCAAGGCTACCGTATTTTTCGCTTAATAAGACGCACCCACAAATTTGGTGAAGGAAGAGAAAAAAATAAAATTTTTCATTTCCAGTGGGGTCCGTCTTATAATGCCCGTGTCCATCTTACAAGTCATATATATGTCCCTCATGCTGATTAATATATATAAATATATATAATATATATATATATTATATATATATATATATATATATATATATATATATATATATATATATATATATATATAAAAACTCTCATCATGGTACATGGTCCCCCAACCTGGAATATAGCGTCCCCATCATCAATATGGCCCCCTTATATTGAATATAGACACCCTGTGTAGGCACACATGCCCCCCTCTGCCGGATAGGCCACCCCACCATCCTTGATATGGCCCCCCATCACTGTGTATAGCCCCCTATGCTGCTGCCCACACTAAAATCACAAACCGCTTTTAACTTACCTCTGGGGTGCTGTCCTCCGTGGCTCCAGTCCTCCTGCATCCCCGGGGAAGCCAGTTGTGATCAGGGCGCGCAGTGATAATGTCACTCTGCTATGCTGATCACATGACCGGCCTCCCTGGGACTCAGGAGGTGCGGCAAGCAGGGAGACACTGAGGACAGCGCCAGAGGGGAAAGTTTTAGTGTGGGCAGCAGCATGTTTGGAGGCCAAAGGCAAATCAATCCAAAAACAACATAACAGTGATGTTTGGAGGTGGGACCATCATGGTGTGGGACTGTTTTTCATCATGCTACACTGGCAAACTTCATGTGATTGAAGGAAGAATAGACAGATGTACTGACACATTCTGGATGAAACTCTGCTGCCTCTACCAGGATGAAGAAGATGAAACAAGGGTGGACATTTCACAAGACAATGACCTCAAACACACAGCAAGGGAAACTCTCAACACTACAGAGACAGAAAATAAAGCTGCTAGAATGGCCGAGCCGATCACCAGAGCTGAATCCAACAGAAAATGTCTGGAAGGAACTAAAGCTCAGAGGTCATAGAAGGATCCACAGGACCTGCAGGATGTGAAGAGTGTTTGTGTGGAAGAACGGAAATCCACCTGAGCAATGCAGGGACTTGTGTCTCCATACAGGAGGCGTCTGGAGCATCATCACCAACAAAGGCTTTTGTACGAAGTATTAAATAAATTTTCAGTAAAGGGTTCAATACATTTTCCCCTGTGTCTATTATTATTGCACTAATTTTATGGACATCTACTGATTGCTTTCTCTGCCTGAGTTGATTGGATGGGAGGTTACCAACATCTGGTAAGAAATCCATGTCAATAGCACCATTATAAATATATTTACTTGGAGGGGCGAAGCCTAGCGTCTGTTGTGAGCGGTCGGGTTCTGGAGCAGCTCCGCCGCTAATCCTGAGAAATCTCCTGATGTGATCCCTACAAGACACAATTTCTACCCCTGCGCCAGTGCCTAAGGGCTCCCGAGAAGCTGCCACCCGTACTCCCCTTTTAGTCCGGTCCTGCAGCTGTGCCCCTCAGCCACCAGAACCTGCCTCCGGCACCCCCGCCCAGCAGCCACACCACCTACCTTGGTAAGCCATGGGGGTCCAGGGGGGAGACGGGGACCATACAGTTAGGGCCAGAAATATTTGGACAGTGACACAAGTTTTGTTATTTTAGCTGTTTACAAAAACATGTTCAGAAATACAATTATATATATAATATGGGCTGAAAGTGCACACTCCCAGCTGCAATATGAGAGTTTCCACATCCAAATCAGAGAAAGGGTTTAGGAATCATAGCTCTGTAATGCATAGCCTCCTCTTTTTCAAGGGACCAAAAGTAATTGGACAATGGACTCTAAGGACTGCAATTAACTCTGAAGGCGTCTCCCTCGTTAACCTGTAATCAATGAAGTAGTTAAAAGGTCAGGGGTGGATTCCAGGTGTGTGGTTTTGCATTTGGAAGCTGTTGCTGTGACCAGACAACATGCGGTCAAAGGAACTCTCAATTGAGGTGAAGCAGAACATCCTGAGGCTGAAAAAAAATAAAAAATCCATCAGAGAGATAGCAGACATGCTTGGAGTAGCAAAATCAACAGTTGGGTACATTCTGAGAAAAAAGGAATTGACTGGTGAGCTTGGGAACTGTAAAAGGCCTGGGCGTCCACGGATGACAACAGTGGTGGATGATCGCCGCATACTTTATTTGGTGAAGAAGAACCCGTTCACAACATCAACTGAAGTCCAGAACACTCTCAGTGAAGTAGGTGTATCTGTCTCTAAGTCAACAGTAAAGAGAAGACTCCATGACAGTAAATACAAAGGGTTCACATCTAGATGCAAACCATTCATCAATTCCAAAAATAGACAGGCCAGAGTTAAATTTGCTGAAAAACACCTCAAGAAGCCAGCTCAGTTCTGGAAAAGTATTCTATGGACAGATGAGACAAAGATCAACCTGTACCAGAATGATGGGAAGAAAAAAGTTTGGAGAAGAAAGGGAACGGCACATGATCCAAGGCACACCACATCCTCTGTAAAACATGGTGGAGGCAACGTGATGGCATGGGCATGCATGGCTTTCAATGGCACTGGGTCACTTGTGTTTATTGATGACATAACAGCAGACAAGAGTAGCCGGATGAATTCTGAAGTGTACCGGGATATACTTTCAGCCCAGATTCAGCCAAATGCTGCAAAGTTGATTGGACGGCGCTTCATAGTACAGATGGACAATGACCCCAAGCATACAGCCAAAGCTACCCAGGAGTTCATGAGTGCTAAAAAGTGGAACATTCTGCAATGGCCAAGTCAATCACCAGATCTTAACCCAATTGAGCATGCATTTCACTTGCTCAAATCCAGACTGAAGACGGAAAGACCCACAAACAAGCAAGACCTGAAGGCTGCGGCTGTAAAGGCCTGGCAAAGCATTAAGAAGGAGGAAACCCAGCGTTTGGTGATGTCCATGGGTTCCAGACTTAAGGCAGTGATTGCCTCCAAAGGATTCGCAACAAAATATTGAAAATAAAAATATTTTGTTTGGGTTATGTTTATTTGTCCAATTACTTTTGACCTCCTAAAATGTGGAGTGTTTGTAAAGAAATGTGTACAATTCCTACATTTTCTATCAGATATTTTTGTTCAACCCTTCAAATTAAACGTTACAATCTGCACTTGAATTCTGTTGTAGAGGTTTCATTTCAAATCCAATGTGGTGGCATGCAGAGCCCAACTCGCGAAAATTGTGTCACTGTCCAAATATTTCTGGCCCTAACTGTATAAGCAAAGAGTGGGGGATGGGGGCATATATACAGGATGGGACACATATATATAGGACATGTATGCCGTGATGGGGGACATGTAAGCCATGATGAGGGATATATACCAGGATGGGGACATATAGATTCAAGATTCAAAGAAGCTTTACTGACAGGACTAAATACACATTAGTATTTGCCAAAGCAAGTGTACAAAAGGGAATAGGGATAGGGATTGTGGGGATGTTGGGTTGGGGCTGTAGGGAAGGTGGATGGGGTAGATCCAGGGTGGGGACTATAGAAGTCCATGGCATATCATAGTTCTCTTTCTCGCAGTCTATGACATTCGCTCACTACTGCGCTGCTATCTCCACTGCTCTCTCTTCTTCTCCCAGCAGGATATGTTTTCTCTTCTTCCTTCATGGTGATGAAATCTGGGAAGAGATGGGAGAGTCTCCTGACTGCTGAGTATTTGGAGCAGTGTAGCAGGAGGTAGCTCCCGTCCTCCAGGGCCTCCTGATCACAGTGTTGGCACAGTCTTTCCTCCCTGGGCTTGTATCTCTGCTTGTGTCGGCCAGACTGTGGGCACAGAGTCTATATCGGCTCAGGATCTTACGGTCTCTGGTATCCGGGAGTTTCTCCAGATATGGGGCTAGTCTGTAGTCTCTCTGTAGACTCCGGTGCATGGTCAGTTTCTGTGAGCTGATGATATTCTTCCAGTCACTGACATACCTCTCCTTGCCTTTGTCTACCATCTTCCTAATTCCGGCTTTTGTCAGGTTGTTGTGATTGGTCTTCTGGTCTGGTTGGGTTTGGGAGGGCTGTTCCGAGGGTCCTGGTTTTTCTGTTTCACCTACATGTATCAGGGCTTTATGGTGATGGGAGCTTGGATTGCTCCTATGTAGGTGAGCCCGGAATGACAGCGCCCTCTTAAGGACTGTTAAGTGTAGATGGAATCTGCCCAGCTTGGCCCGACAAGCACTGTTGGAGGTGCTCCGATGGACCTGGAGAAGATGCTTGCAGAATTCCTGGTAAAATGTTTCAACTGGGCTGGAATCCCACCTTGACCAGTCTAGATAGGTGTCGAAGATTTTTAACCAGACCCTCACTGGTGGCTTCAGATGGTAGAGTTTCCTTCGGATGGCATAGGTGGTTTTGCAGGCTTTTTCTTTCAAGGTTTCTATGGCTTATTTGAAACTCTCTGACTGGTAAATCTCCAGGCCTAGGTAGGTATATTTGTCCATTCCTGTAATATGTATGATAAATGATGGATGTTTCCAATATGTATGATAAATGATGGATGTTTCTGTCTTTTGTAACCTGCTATTTATCAAAACCTGTTTGGATTCCTTTCTATCAATTTAACATCAACAGGGGGTTTCACAAATAAGTGACTTTATATCTGAGTACTCAGAGGGATCTGCATTTTTGATTATTATATCAAGTGTTATATAGTACCCTGGATCCTAGGAGACATATTATGTACTTATTTTGTTGATAATGTATGCATCACTATAACTGGTATGGGCAATTGGCAATGAGGTTTCTTATGATATATTGTTATCATTTGAATTGTTATAGCTGGATTGGGCTATTTTAGATGTTTTTATTTTCTTGTGTGACCATTTTTGTGTGTTTTTGATACTGAAATAAATTTGTTAACATTGATCATAATTTTGAGGTTGTATCGCTTTATTGGACCTTCTTTTGGTTTATATACTCCATTCCTGTAAGGGCACAGTTGTTGAGGACAAATGAAGGGTGCTTGGTCTGATCTTCTCTTTCTCCTCTGGAACACCATGTTGGTTTTCTTTAGGGTTGACCGATTGAAATTCAGCTCTACCTGGGCACTAAGATTTTCAGGTTGTCTTGGAGGCCTTTCTCGGTTGGCGAGAGCAGCAGGTCATCTGCATACAGCTATAATTTCACCTGGGCGTTGTGGAGGGTGAGACCTGGTGCTGTGGAGGATTCCAGAGCGGTAGCCAGCTCGTTGATGTAAATGTTGAAGAGCGTTGGACTTAGGCTGCAGACTCTCTGCTGGAAATAAGCCGTTCTTTTGCCGTTCACACTCACGCTGCAGAGGTTCTCGGTGTAAAAGCTTTGATGACAACGTAGGTCTTTACTCCTATTCTGCTCTCCAACAGTTTTAGGAATAATCTTGAGTGCCACACCACACTGAATCAAAGGCCTTTTTGAAGTCCATGAAACAGGCGTATATCTTCCTATTCTTTGTATTGTGGACGTGTCTCTGAATGAGGCTGTGCAGGGTATAGATGTGGTCAGTGGTGCGGTGGTTCGGCATGAACCCTGCTTGGCTCTTGCTGAGGACGTTGTGCTCGGTGAGGAAACTGAGGATCCTCTTCTTCAGGACACTATTGAACAGTTTTCCCAGGTTGCTGCTGACACATATGCCTCTGTAGTTGGCTGGGTCATACCTGTCCCCACTCTTGTGGATGGGTGTAATGAGGCCTTGGTTCCAGATACGAGGGAAGTAGCCGGCACTCAGCACAATATTGAACAGTTTAACCATTTCAGCCTGTATTTCTGGTGGACTGTACTTCAGCATTTCTGGTAGGATCCCATCCAGGCTACCGGATTTTCTGCACCTTATGGAAGAGATTCTCTCGGCTACTTCCTGTAATGTAATACGTGTATCCACGAGGTTTTGGAAATTTTTGATTTTTTTCCTGCATTGCTTTTAGTTTTGCCATTATGTTTTCCTGTTTTGAGCTTAGTTCTTCCTTTTGGGATGTCTTTATAAAGGTCTCTGAAGTAATGGAGCCAGATGTCGCCATTTTGGATATGTTTTTCTTGTCTTTTGTGCCCATGTGGTTCCATAGTTCCCAGAAGGAGTTGTCTTGGAGGGAATCTTGGAGTTGGTAAAGCTTGGTAGAGATGTAACTTTGCTTCTTCCCCCTGAGGATGGTTTTGTACTGCCTTTTTATGGTGTCATAGGCTTCCCTCAGACCCAGGTGGTTGGGGTCTCTGTGTTTCTTGTTTGAGGCTGTTCTCGGGGTCTCCCGTACGGCTTTACATTCTCTGTCAAACCAACCATTGATCTTTTGTTTCTTTTGGTCTCTTGTAGTCGACTTTAAGGTAGGAAAGACTGCCCATTGCATAGAATATTTCTCTAGTCACCTTCCATGACAGTAGAATGGAGGTTGCTTCCCCGCCCTAAATAGGGGACAGGAAACATAAAGAGGTTAAGTACCCCTCCCCTTCCTGCATCCACCAGTGTTTTTCCTGTCCCCTATGGGGCATGAAGTGGTTACTACGGTGCTGCCTGTGGCTGGTGACTAGGGACACTGTGTAATTACATATGCCGGGAGGCTTAGGTCAGGAGGCTTCGGCTCTCCTTCCTCCGGTGCCGATCCCATCTCCATGTTGGCCATGTGATCCGGGACCTTCCTTGCCCGCTCCACCCGCACTCTTCTAGGGGAGCAAAGCGGGGCGGTGGCTGACCGGGGGCCTCTCTGAGCTCCCCGGCGTTTTCCTCATCTCTGGGTGTTGCCGGCCAGTGTTTGCGCGTACCGGAAATGACGTTGCGGTGGTTACCGCGTTACTTCTGGTTTGCGCTCCCGGCTGACGTCCTTTGGCGGCCTATCCAAGGCTCCTGCGTGTTCTGGGCAGTCAGGATACCTTCTGCTGGACCCGGAGGAGGAGTCTTTCGTTCGCTGAGGGCCCGGTTACAAAAGGCCCGCTCTTGCTTCAGTCCAGGTAGGCCTCTGTGTCTAGTGGTCGCTAGGAAGCCAGGTGCTAAGGGTACTTTTAACTATCTCCCTGAATCCTCTGATCTCTTTGCCCTCAAAAGGTTACCTGGGTGGGCCTGGGTAGCACTAGCAGGCAGTCATGGACAGTGACAAAGCACTTCTGCCTGCATCTGCAGAGCCCAGCGTTCATCCCCCCTACTGGAAGTAGCAGGATATGGGTCCCTCATTCCTTTGGGTCTGAGTTGTTCTGGTGCCTTACAGGGTCCCTCTCTTTCTCTGTAGGGAGACGAAGCTTCTGGCCCAGAATGCTGCAGAATATAACCATGCAGTTTACCCTGCAGTAGCTATTGGAGGCTCTAGTCCCGAGACGTTGTGCTTATTGTACGTCTGGAAACCCTGTTGTATTCAGTTATCGTGGCCGACCGGCGTGGTAGTCTGTGGCGTTATTGACTGGCGTCAAAATACATGGATGTCTTGCACCCCTCTTTTTTCTGGCATGTGCCCCCGATGGTGCATTTACTAATATATTAGGGCAACATTCTACTGTACATTCCCTTACCCCTGTGTGCTGGAAAACTGTAGCAGGGAAGATGCCCTGTGGGGCTCCCAGTGTAGTGGGTCTCCAAGTATAAAGATGGGCTGTATGGATGCTCTTTACTTGAATCTAAAGTGCCGGGCTCAGTGCACCCATGCAGGGGCAATGGCGGCCATTACATGGCCTCAGAGTCCCTGTGTGGCACCCCTGCAGGGGATTGCCATAGGATCCACCGCTGGAAGGAGGGATTTACACCTTGGTACACACAGCACACAACACCTTCCACCCCAGACCTGAAGGGGAGCTCTACTGGCCGCCTTAAGCCAGATCCCCTATAAAAGATCCAGGCCTGAGGGGAGGAGTCAGTTAGTCCCAGTTAGTTCCAGAGAGAGGAGAGAGAGTGAAGGAGCTGGTCACTGGGATAAAGCCAGGCCCAGGACCAGGGAACACTGACCCAGCTGTGCTGCACCCTAGGGAGAGGGACGGAGGCCATTGGAGGAAACAGGGAATTAAAGAAGGGAACAGATTAAGTTTCCCTTTAGTTTACCTGGACACCGGAGTCCGACACTGCTGAGCATCCAGTGCAGCAGGAAAAGCCCGGAAGGACCAGGAGGAACTAATCCCCCTGAGGTAACAACAGAGAGACACTCAAACTGACCAAGCACTGGACCAGGGGCCAAAGGAAGAATAGGGACCCCGCAGAAGAATCTCATTGT
The DNA here is from genome assembly GCA_033576535.1 of Allobates femoralis. NCBI lineage: Eukaryota > Metazoa > Chordata > Amphibia > Anura > Aromobatidae > Allobates > Allobates femoralis. The sequence continues at coordinate 45,651,272 of JARQOC010000002.1, read as the reverse complement.
CGGTTATAGAGCAAAGCCCTGGGAGGGAAGAAGGAGCGGTGAGTTCAGTTATAGGCAGAACTCCCCACAAACCACCGTACACAGTGACAGAGGAGGCCTCACAACTCTCCAAGGTGAAAGTCCCAAATTGCAACGGAGACCTGGTTACTTCTCTGGACTGTACCTGTTACTCGTCATCAGTAAAAGGTACCGAAACAAAGAGGTGTGTGTGTGTCTGCTTACCCACCGCTACCCACAGCGTTGACCACAGAAACGCTACTACGACTCCCTTCATTCATCCCCGCTGCCCTGAGGGTAAAGCTCCACCTGTGGGGGATCTGTACTACACTGAGCTGCACCTCCATCACCTCAGTGGCCGGCCGCAGCACTGGTATGCACTTTACCAGGTACCACAGGTGGCGTCACGTAAGCAATCTCCTTCACCACCATCATCCCTCCACCATCCCCGCCATTGATGGTCCAGGGCACAGGACTGGGGACCGACCAGCCGTGATCCCCCATCCAAGTCGCCATCAGCCCCGGTATCCGAGTACTCCCTACCCTGTCGACCGCCTCAACCTGGCGTTACGAACAGGATTTGAACCAGCCTGGTAATACTAGGTAAAGTGTGCCTAAAGACTTTGACTGTTTGTACACTGTGGATTACAAAATAGAGCCGCCATTACATCGCCTCAGAATTTAAACTGCGTTACTACAACAGGAGAAAAGAGCGGGAAGATAAACCCCGCCCTCCGCTTTGCCGAGGAGTGACGAAGTGTAGTGGGGCGGGCTACGGAAAGGCCCGAAGGACTCGCCTATAGGATTCTCGCGGTGGACGGGCCTAAAAATGTAAAAGAACTATGTGCTGGCCCAGGGGCATGCCTCGGCCCCTCAGCATACATGGGCCATCCAAGAGGCGCCAAAGTGTCTCCCCGACCCCCTTGCTATTAAACAACCAAGGGGGCGGGTCGAGCACCAGCCCACACCAGTTCAGGACAATAAAAATTAAGCAGGATGCGACTTGTTACCCGTGAGCGGCCTGGTAAAGATGGTAGTCCCCAAACTTAGAGCGTTAATCCGGGAGCCCGAGGAACCGGGAGACCTCATCCAGTTTCCTAAGGAGGCCGATGTGATCGTGGAAGAGGAGGGAAACCCAGATGAGTCCACCGATGTCGGAGAGGATCCTGGAGGAGGGAGCAAATGGTAGCACAGAGGAGCTTCATGAGTTATGGTGGGCCAATCGCTTGGGACAGCGACAGGACCGGATCAATAAGAGGATGCGGCGGCAAGTACCCCATCCTACTACAGTAACATCATATTCCCGGTCACCTGATGAAAGGCTCATATTCCTGCCGAACATTGAACACCACTTCCCACAGGGTCACCCGAAGCGTGATCTGTATGGAGGTGACAAGATAATCTACAAATGCCATGCAGGTCCCTGTGGGTGGTCGCAATCCAGGTCAGTAAAGTTGAAAAGTGAAAAGTCCAGTGACCCGGTATTGCATTGCCAAAAATGCAAACAGGTCTATTAAATGCCTTTTCTTGCAGTGACTTGTTCATGTTTTCTTGCAGTACATGGACATAAATGTATCCAGATGTTTTCTTAAACCTGATGAACAATAATCAGAGACTCATTACCCAGTCCCCGTTGGGCCGATGTTGACAAAAATGTTATTATAGTTTGCAATGTTTAAAGCACAGTGCCTCCTGCAAAAAGGAAGATTATTAAAAGCATTCTTATGTTAATGTTATTTTAAAGTTACCCGGTTAACCTGTTAATAAAAATGTCAACTTATGCCCGGTTTGGTTTTAACACCCGCGGACGGGTGTATTTCACCAAGCGGGTGTGTGGCGCCCCTCTGGCTAGGCGCCACAGAAAGGTATTGCAGTTTAATGAAAATGTAATGTCAAGCGGTGTTGGATGTGGAGGGAATTGCAGAGTCCAAACTTAAGCACCCATAAATAGCACACCTTAGAATAATGGACTGTATATTCAGTAGGTCCAGAGGGGGTGAAGCTTAGAGTGAGAGCGGGTGACATCAGCAGAGTTTAAGGGGAAGCTTTAGTCCCTGTCAGGAGAGAGAAGGTTCTAGTTAGTTCCAGTCAGACAGGGAGTGAGTGAAGACCTGTCAGTCCAGACGGTGAAGGAGAGCGACGGATTAGCACACAGTGGATCCTGTATCTGTGGCGAGGGTCTCCCTTTTTCAAGAAGGGTAACCCGGACTTAAGAAGGGGGTGAACCAGGACTGGTTGGAGCCAGCTGGAAACCCAGGTCGACACTGGTACCGGACCCGAGGCGGTTAGTGAAGGTTCAGCCCTGACAGCAGACCAGAGAGCTGTAGGAAGACTTCATCACCACAAGTGGAGATAACCTGACCTCAGTCCCAAACTAGGTCCAAGACGATTTAAGAGAAGGACTTAGTGCCTGTGAAGGGAAGGGTCAGTCTCCCCTCTCCCGTTTGCATGGGAAAGTAGTCAGAACCGGGGATTGGCATACAGGCTTGGTCTAGGAAGTGGTAGGGGAAGAGACCAGAGAAGATAAAGGACACCTGTGAGGGACACTAATTGTTCTCCACATCTGCAACCCCCTGGAAAACCCGGTGTATCTATGTACTTTAAGAGCCTGGTACCAGTAAAGTGACATCAAAGCTGAATCCGGTGTCTGGTCTCATCCATCCGCCGTTCAAGGGCCTACAGCATCGTTACAGAGGTGAGGACTACTACTCCCCTCATCCATCACCGCTGCCCTGAGGTAAAATCTCCACCTGTGGGGAGCTGGACCACACTGAGCTGCGCCTCCATCACCTCAGCGGCCGGCCTGCAGCTCAGGTATCCAAATTACCAGGATCCACAGGTGGTGTCACATTCTCATTATCCCCTGTAAATATTCCCCCCCTCATCTAACAAATGACAGCCAGGGCACGGAACGGGGAACCCAACCACCCGTGATTCTCCAGTTAATTCCATCAAACCCAGGCCCGGTATACGAGTACCCCTTGCCCTGGGCTCATTAACCTGTAATGGCCGCCGCTGTATTTGCAAAAGGCGGGGGGCGAAGCGTGCAGGGAAAAAACCTCAGAGCTTAACTGTGCCCTGCACGCTCTGTTCCGCCCCCTCTATGACGCTGGCCATGTCATCAGGGGGTAGGTCAGGGGCGGGGAAATAGGCGTCGGCTTCGGACTAGGCTGAAGCCGCGTCCTAAAGTAGAACTTTGTGGCCGAAAACGGCTCCAGGCCCGCACTGAGGTCTGGGAAAATGTCAAAACTGACCCAGACCCCGCCGAATTATCAGCGCAGCATAGCGCTGGCACAGTGCTACCCACAGGGGACTCAGAATACTGGGTCTCCTATTCCCCAGCCACCAGTGTAATGTGCTGGTTGCTGCAGGAGTAGACAGACTGTGCTCCGGTAAATGATGGGAACAGTACCACTGCGGCATGTCCCCTGCCCCATACGGAGCCTACAGCCAAGCTGCGACTCCTGGTCCGCTGCAGCAGCGTGTGCTGCAGCCTCTTACATCAGCCGCCCTTCCCAGGGCTGAGGCTTGTGGTGTGCTGCCCTGTGAGTGGGCTAACCTGCTTCAGGTCTCCCGTCCTTTGTAGTGCAGCCTCTTCTAGCCCTACCTGAGGTGCCTCAACCTAAGAACCCCATGAGGGGTGCTTAGGGAGGGATGCTGCTGTTCACCGTCAGAGGGCTCCTTCTAATCCTCGACCTCAACCCAGAGACTCCAACAGTGGTGACCCGGGGAAGGAGGACCATCGTCTCGACCTCAACCCAGCACCCCAACTGTGGGATGCCGAGGAAGGAGTGGCATCTCATCTTCAACCAGGCGCTCGCAAAAGTGGGGGACCGAGGAAGGAGCATGCTGGGAGTCTCGCTAGAGACCAACTCTTCTTCATGTTTAAAGAAAAAAAAAAAAAAAATTAAGAAGAATAAAATGAAGTGTTCCTCCTAACGACACTAAGCAAAAACTGGTGAAGCAATGCCTGCTCCAGGGTTGTATACTGCAGAGGAGGAGCCACTTAACTGTTTTACAGATTCTGCATAGTGTCTCCTCCTAGTGGACAGCAGCATAACACCCATGGTCCTGTGTCCCCTAATGAGACGAAGGAGAAATACTGCATTTTGGATATGAAGTTTATTTTGATGTGACTTTCCCCCCCCTTTTTTTTTTTTCTTTCTTCTTCCCGAGGATCAATATTACTAGGAATGGCGGAGGGAGGAGGAGTTTATGTATTATTATTGTCATTTAGTCACAAGAATTATTCAAGTGTGTTGGTAGGACGCTAAGCTTGAGTACACCCATTCTCTGGGCACAGAGAGGGACGACTATGGTGTAGAAATGTTTTGTTATACGTTACGGTTTTGAGGGACGGGGGGAGGGAGAGAGTTGGTATTTGGTTTGGATGGTGTTTCTTCCAGGGCAGAAAGCTCATATTAACGTGGGATTTGGGGCTTGGATGACGATAGAGGTTTACAATGGGGAGTAAAATTAAAATGGGGACAGATAGGAAAGTATATTGGAATATGTGCCTAAGTTGTCTTAAAGTGAACAAGGGAGATCCTCTCAGCTGTATGTTATACATAGGGTTTACAAAACTCCAGATTTGATGTATAGGGCTGGACCTCGAGCTAACACTGCATGCCCACGTTGTCGAACAGACCATGTAGGGTTGATGCATATGATGTGGTCTTGCCCTAGATTATTCGCTTACTGGACTACTGTCAAATAAAATTGAAGCCGTTTATAACAGTGTTTGATCTGTATACTGGGTAATGTAGAGGACATAAGAATAAGTAATGTACGTAAGACTGCAATTGCTAGATTATTGTGTGTGGCCCGTCGGCTGACAGCGAAGCATTGGATATTGGAGGATGCCCCAACTAGAGACGAATTTATAAACCAATGCAGAAAAAGAGTCCAATGACCGGGCACTACACCTGTGGAGCTCTGCTAAAAGCCTGTCGGCTATCCCCGGTGCCTGGTGTTGCTCAGCCTTAAATGAATAATCAGAGATTCAAAAAAGAGAATAAAGAAAGGCGGCACTCACCGTGTAGGCTGGTGGAAGGGTGTTTTAATCCAGGAAGATCAATCCATTAAAACATTGTTAGTGCGGTGGGGAGAGGGAGTGAGAGGCCGTCGGAACGACGGTACCGTTTCGTATCGTGTAGTGATACTTCTGCGGGTTCCAGTCTCTACTGGAACCCGCAGAAGTATCACTACACGATACGAAACGGTACCGTCGTTCCGACGGCCTCTCACTCCCTCTCCCCACCGCACTAACAATGTTTTAATGGATTGATCTTCCTGGATTAAAACACCCTTCCACCAGCCTACACGGTGAGTGCCGCCTTTCTTTATTCTCTTTTTTGAATCTCTGAATTTATAAACCAAGTCGCATAAATTTGGAAAAAGGAATTTATCTGAAAAGGAAACAAGAGAATTCATTTGATATCTTATGGGTTCCCTGAATGGACGCTGTTTAGATTGAAGCTTAGACTTGGGGGGTGGGGGGGATGTTTAAAACTTTTGTAAATTGTGAATGACAACATGTAGGATGTAATTTGCTTGATGTTAAATAAAAATCTATTTGGTTTACAAAAAGAAATATACAGTATATACTTAGGGCCACTTTACACACACCAACTTATCTGTCCAACTTTTGACCAACTTGCTGGTTGCAGTGAAATCATGGACATATTGCTCCATTTTGTGGCTGTGTACAAATGTAAAAATGTGTCCATGATTTCACTGCAACCAGTAAGTTGGTCAGAAGTTGGACAGATAAGTTGGTGTGTGTAAAGTGTCCCTTAGAAAATTGGAGACATGGTCAATACTAATTTCACTTGCAGTGTATTTATAGCCCAAACTAAGGCTGCCTTCACACTTGCGGACCCCTCCGCAGCGTCCTGTGGAGGGGATCCGCAAGCTGACCGCAGCCATCGCCAGCCCCTATCTTTATAATGGGAACGCATGGTCATGCGCAGGTCTGCGCATGACCGTGCGCTCCCATTCACTGCAATATGTGATTTGTACGCAGGCGGATGCCCGCGCACAAATTACACACTCTCGTCTGCACCAGGAATGCGACATGGTCGCGTTCCTGGTGCGGACGAGAGTGTGTGATTGTGTGCGATTTGTGCGCGGGCATCCGCCTGCGTACAAATCACATATTGCAGTGAATGAGAGTGCACGGTCATGCGCAGACCTGCGCAGCACCGTGCGTTCTCATGATAAACATAGGGGCTGCGTTCAGCTTGCGGATCTCCTCCGCAGGACGCTGCGGAGGGTCCGGAAGTCTGAAGCCAGCCTAACTCTGATTTAGATGGAGACACAAAGAGGAGATACCTCTGCACTGAAACTGCACAGAAGAAAAGCAAATAAATTCACTGTCCGGCCGGCATAACCTGGGCACCTCAGGATCACTAGGTCCCTGCAAAGTCATGACCTTACAATAGATTCATCATGCGACTATTACGTGCGTTGACCAAAGACATTATGATTGCCTAGAAATCACACAAGGTGCCCAGAATGCCAACATCAGAGTGCGGGCTTAAGAAGTTTGCCATCCCCAGGTCCGACTGCCACCAAACCAGGGTCAAACAAACCTTTTTGCTTAACTCTAGAATGGAAATTCCTAATTGGATGAGGCCCAAAAAACAAAAAAAACAACAACACACATACATACCTGAGAGACTTAAATACAGTCCAATTTTCCTTGTTCAGCTCAGGTTCTTCTTCGTCATCATTAAAAGGAGTGGATTCCACTTCTTTGCTTTCACTGAGTTTCCATAGTAATATCACGGCATCTGCAGAATTAAGAAAAACATATTCCAGTTATCAGCAGCAGCCAGAATAGTATTGGCTTCTGGTAACAGAACAATAGACAAAAAAATAAGGATCTGTAAACCCTGTTTAGGTCTTTTGACAAAATTTGCTACTTTCAAAAAACCAAAGAATGAAATGATCCCCCCAGATAGTGAAGGAGACTAAATGTGAATTAAAGAGTTACCATCTCCACCCGAGGCCAAAACCTCCCCATTAGGGGAGAATCGCACAACATTGACTGCCTTGGTGTGACGGGTCAGACTGGCCAAGAACTCCACAACCGCTTTCCCTTTTTCATTTTTCTCCACCTTCCAGATCTGAAAACAATATAGATAAAAAGATAAAAATCAATCAGGCCTCATCTAAGAGTAAAAAAATGGAAAATCGTACAAATTTCTGCCTCAAATCTCCTGTGCGAGTTCTCTCCCTTCTAGGCCAAATTAGCAGCCACAACATTTACTATGAAGCCGACAGCGTTAAGACAGTAATCTACTATAGACGATTCACAAGAACAATGGAAACAACAGGAGAAAAGATTAACTCGTGGTCTTTAAGAGAACCTGTCAGCAGGATTGATCACTATAAAGTGCAGCACAGGCCATTATGTTGCCGTGATGCTGAGTATTGATCTGTGGATGGTGAATAATCTTCCTCTAAAGTTTCCATCTGATGACGTTTTCTGTGCATCAGGGTGGGCCAGGGGTCGGGTCTTAATCTTCTCTGCCTGCCTCCTCTGTTTCGGTGAGCGGCACGTGCACAGTGTGATTCTGCAGAAAATTTAAGGCTACGTTCACACGCCGCGCTTTTTCCCCAAAAGTGCATCGGCGTCAGCGCTCCTGGCAAAGTGAATGGACTTTGACTTTTGCCGTTCAGACACTGCGTAATTTACCGGCCCCAAAATCGCGTCTGTAAATTGAATGAACTTGTCAATTCTTTGCGCCAAAAGGCGCGTGCTTTCTCCCATAGGACCCATTATAAGGCGCTGGAATATGCATTGCCATTCAGACACTGCTGTATTCTAGTGCCTATAAGCGCGGTTGCAGGAGGAAGTGATGTCACACGGGGGCAGGAATAATCCTGTTCCCGTGTGACATCTGTGTACTTTCGCTATAGCAGTGTATGCACACACACTGCTAAAGCGAAATAAAAGAAAGCCATGGTTTAAAAAATAAAATACTCACCTCTATGCAGACTGTCCCGGAAGGGTGTCCGATCGCTGCAAGGACCTGAACTTATTGGTTTTGGCGGGCGGTTGAAACCACTCAGCTGTTGCTGTCAGGTGACACATCAGCTGATCGGTTTGCCGCCCGGTCAGCTGATTCAGGTCCTTGCAGCAATTGTTCCGGAAAGGCGTCCTATCGTGCAAGGACCTAAATCAGCTGACCGGGCGGTAAATTGATCAGCTGATGTGTCACCTGACAGCCTGCCCCGTGTGACATCACTTTTTTTTTTTTTTTTTGAACCAATCATTTTTATTGAAATTTCAGATATACAACCATATACAAAGTCCCAAGAGGACCAAACAAGAATAAAGGAAAAACTGGAAGACAGGGGCATGGCCCACATTATATCAAAATTATGGAGAGACAAAGCATATGACAACATATTCCATACAAAAACATATAGAGGCCAACACCGGAAGAGTCATAAAATTTAGAGGGGGACTGCAAGTGAAGAAGATGCCCAAGGGTCCCACCAAGCTAGGAATTTATTCTTCTTAGAGAGACTGTTAGCCACTACGGATTCGTAGCTGTAATGTAGGTCGATACGCATAATAAGTTCTTCCCTGGTTGGAATTCTAATGATTTCCAATGTTTGGCAATGCACTGCCTCGCCGCCGCTAAAATGTTAGATATAATAGGCTGGAAGGGCTGATGGAATTCTGTCAGAGAGATACCCAATAGGGCCAAAGGGCCTGACAACGAAAAGGAAATTTTAATAACCGCAACCGCACAAATTAAATTTTCCACCTGGCGCCAAAATGTTTGGAGGCGGGGGCATTCCCACCACATGTGCACTGCCGAGCCCTTAAAATTACACAACTTCCAACAAAGGGAAGAAGAGGAGGGAGGAAATTGGAGTTATGTACCTATTCAGATTACCGTATATACTCGCGTATAAGCCGAGTTTTTCAGCCCAAAAATTGGGCTGAAAAGTACCCCCCTCGGCTTATACGCGAGTCAGTGCGGGGGCTGCTGTATACAGCGGTATACAGCAGCCCCCGCATCCCCAGTAATGCAGGGCCCCCCCCTCATGCTCCGGTCACCTGTAAAGCAAGTTATACTTATCAGTGCCCGCTGCCGTCCGCGCCCGCCGCTGCCGACATGCGATCCTCCATCTTCATTCATCTTCTTCCTGCTTCTGTGCGCGTCGCAGGCAATGACGTCATTACCGGCGACGCGCACAGGAAACAGGAAGAAGATGCATGAAGACGGAGGATCGGGATGTCGGCAGATGTGGGCGCGGACGGCAGCGGGCACTGATAAGTATAATTTGCTTTACAGGTGACCGGAGCATGAGGGGGGGGCCCTGCATTACTGGGGCTGCCTGTATACTACCACTGGGGCTGCTGTATATAGGGGCCCTGCATTACTGGGGCTGCAATACCACTGGGGCTGCTGTATATAGGGGCCCTGCATTACTGGGGCTGCAATACCACTGGGGCTGCTGTATATAGGGGCTGCAATACCACTGGGGCTGCAATACCACTGGGGCTGCTGTATATAGGGGCTGCAATACCACTGGGGCTGCAATACCACTGGGGCTGCTGTATATAGGGGCTGCAGTACCACTGGGGCTGCAATACCACTGGGGCTGCTGTATATAGGGGCTGCTGTATACACCACTGGGGCTGCAATACCACTGGGGCTGCTGTATATAGGGGCTGCAATACCACTGGGGCTGCAATACCACTGGGGCTGCTGTATATAGGGGCTGCAATACCACTGGGGCTGCAATACCACTGGGGTTGCTGTATATAGGGGCCCTGCATTACTGGGGCTGCAATACCACTGGGGCTGCTGTATATAGGGGCTGCAATACCACTGGGGCTGCAATACCACTGGGGCTGCTGTATATAGGGGCTGCAATACCACTGGGGCTGCAATACCACTGGGGCTGCTGTATATAGGGGCTGCTGTATACACCACTGGGGCTGCAATACCACTGGGGCTGCTGTATATAGGGGCTGCAATACCACTGGGGCTGCTGTATATAGGGGCTGCAATACCACTGGGGCTGCAATACCACTGGGGTTGCTGTATATAGGGGCCCTGCATTACTGGGGCTGCAATACCACTGGGCTGCTGTATATAGGGGCTGCAATACCACTGGGGCTGCAATACCACTGGGGCTGCTGTATATAGGGGCTGCAATACCACTGGGGCTGCAATACCACTGGGGTTGCTGTATATAGGGGCCCTGCATTACTGGGGCTGCAATACCACTGGGGCTGCTGTATATAGGGGCTGCAATACCACTGGGGCTGCTGTATATAGGGGCCCTGCATTACTGGGGCTGCAATACCACTGGGGCTGCTGTATATAGGGGCTGCAATACCACTGGGGCTGCTGTATATAGGGGCTGCAATACCACTGGGGCTGCTGTATATAGGGGCCCTGCATTACTGGGGCTGCAATACCACTGGGGCTGCTGTATTTAGGGGCTGCAATACCACTGGGGCTGCAATACCACTGGGGCTGCTGTATATAGGGGCTGCAATACCACTGGGGCTGCTGTATACACCACTGGGGCTGCAATACCACTGGGGCTGCTGTATATAGGGGCTGCAATACCACTGGGGCTGCTGTATATAGGGGCTGCAATACCACTGGGGCTGCAATACCACTGGGGCTGCTGTATATTGGGGCTGCTGTATACACCTCTGGGGCTGCATATACCTCTGGGGCTGCATATACCTCTGGGGCTGCTGTATACTACCAATGGGGCTGCTGCTGTATACTACCACTGGGGAGGCTGCTGTATACTACCACTGGGGAGGCTGCTGTATACCTCACTGCTGGGGGTTGTATACCTGTGCTGGAGGCCACCCTCGGCTTATACGCGAGTCAATAGATTTTCCCAGGTTTTGGGGGCAAAAGTAGGGGGGTCGGCTTATACACGGGTCGGCTTATACACGAGTATATACGGTAATTTTTTTGCCTGTTCAAGATGGTTAATACATGATGAATATTTAATAGATTGTCTAATCGCCACCTCCCAAACATTAGCTGTGGCTGAGGAGAGAGTGGACTCCCAGGAGGACATTAATGGAAGTTTATGATGAGCCGAGGGCAAGGGGTACTCTGATACCGAGCCTGGGTTTGATGGATTTAACTGAGTAATCACGGGTGGTCGTTTTCCCAGTTCCGTGCCCTGGCTGTCATTTGTTAGATGGGGGGGGCAAAAAATATTTACAGGGATGAAGAAGTACGTGACGCCACCTGTGGATCCCGGCGCTGCAGGCCGGCTGCTGAGGTGATGATGGGTGCAGATCAGAGTGGTCCAGCTCCCCACAGGTGGAGCTTTTACCTCAGGGCAGCAGTGATGGAGGATGATGAGGGGGACAAGGAGTAGTAGTTCTTACCCCTCCGGTGAGTCGATGATGATGCTGAGGCCCTCCGGGCGCCGGCGGGTAGAAAGACAAGAGACCGATTTAACTTCAACTCCACTTTACTGGTACCGGCAGATGTTATTGAGAACACGGTACAGTCTGGTTTAACGAGTAGTAGTTGTCGGTTTAGGGTAACCCTATGGAGTCTCCAGATGTTCCTCTCTGATAGTCTTTCGGGGTCTAATTCTGTCCTTCTCTCTATTTAACCACCCTTGCAGAGCTCTCCCGCCAGTCCCCTGGTCTTCTATGGTGGAGCACGGGTTTCCTTGACCAGTACGGACGGGAGTAAAGTAAGCAAAACCTCCCGGCACTAGAATCCGGACCGATTCTCCTGTAATCTTGGACCGATTTTGGGCCTGAGGGGCGAGGTACCTTCTTATAGCGCCTACGGCTACCTAGTGATTATGGGCCCGCGGCTCGTCTGTTTGCGGCCAGGGATAAACCTCTGACCACCTCGGCTTCTGTGTTGCTGATGTTCCCTAGACGTTACCAGCCGGCTCCAACCGGTGCTGGTTCGTCTCCTACTGTCCTGGGACACCCCCTGCTGTCCTGGGACACCCTCCTGGAGATGGGTGATCCCTCCTGTCAGAGGGCTGTCAGGCTAGACCTCACTGCCTGCCTTCCCAGCACTAACTGACTCATATATATGGAAAATGGTGTGTCACGGTCCGCGCTGCTGTCTCAATGGAATCACAAGGGATGGATGTCTCCAAGAAGTCACAAGGAAGGCAAGAATCCAAAGCAACGATATCCTTTATTCACCAACGCGTTTCGGCACCTATCCTGGCACCTTCATCAGGATAGGTGCCAAAACGCGTTGGGTGAATAAAGGAGATCGTTGCTTTGGAACCTTGCCTTCCTTGTGACTTCTTGGAGACATCCATCCCTTGTGATTCCATTGAGACAGCAGCGCGGACCGTGACACACCATCTTCCCTATATATGAGCATTTTTCCACGTACGAGTGGCTGGTGGAGGTCTGCAGCAGCTTTAAACCGAATGCTTATAAACCAGTTGTGGGTCACACAACTGGACCAGGTGAGTGTACACCTATTGATATACTCAGTGTGTCACTAGTGATAGGGCACTATTGCGCCTCTTGTCTCCCCCCTTTTTGTATTTATACAGCATTAACTGACTGTCACTCAAGTCTTCCTGCACTAACCTAGGCTCCTCCCCCTTTTGGACATAATGAATAATCAGTCCCTTACTCTAAAGGTGGCCTAGTGTTGTGTGTAAATTCAGACTTCATAGGTGAAACCCTAAACCCACAGCTATAGAGGCACTACATAAATTTGCAAAGTGTAATACCTCCCTGTGGCGCCTAGCCATAGGGTTGCCACATTTATTGTCATTGCATTGGAATAATAACGAATTATAAAGTATTGAGACTCCATGAGAGTTCCTCCTGCACCTTTGAGGTAAAAACGAGGCTGTAAAAAGCGGCGTCTGAATGCAATACATTTTTTTTTTTAACCGCCGTAAAACGCAGGAGAGAACGTCCATGCAAAAAAAAAAAAAAAAAAAAAGCTGAAAAAACGTGGCGTGTGAACGCAGCTTTACACGTTTTCAGTAAAACAGCGCAAGATGCGGAACATGCACAGATTGAGATTTCAGTTTCATGAAAGCTTCTAGGCAAAAATCTCGATCTGCACATGCGCCATTTTATTGAGGACAATCTGTAGAGTCACACTGCGCATGAACTTCAATAAAATGATGCCGGTGATGGAGCATGTGCTGATTGAGATTCTAGCTATGAAGAGGAAGAGTTGAAATCTCGATCTGCCTCCGGCACCATTTTGTTGAAGGCCTGCAGAATCAGACTGCGCATGAACCGACCACCGCAAAGTTGGCAGTAACACATACAAGTGACCTGTAGAAGAAACAGACTAGACAGGCGGAGAAGACACGACCCCCAGGTCTTGCCCTGGTGCTCAAAAAACTTCCATCAAATGAAAACTTTAGAGGGAGATTATTCCAAAACCACAGATCAGATCCTTAATAATAATAGTAATTTTATTTATATAGCGCCAACATATTACGCAGCACTTTACAATTCAGAGGGGACATATATAAACGATATGAGACAATACAGAGTAACAAAAATTCATGAGGAGTTAGCTCCCTGCTCGCAAGCTTACAATCTAAGAGAAAATAGGGGAGGCACAAAAGGTAAATGGTAAAAAGTGCCGTCATATATGGTGTAAGCCATCAATATAATAATTAGGGGATTCATGTAACGCTGCATGAACCAGTCACCAGTCGGGATCTGTACAAGTACAGATGAAGTGCTATATTATGTATAGGGGACAGACAGACAGTCTGCAGGTGCAGCAGACATATGACACAAGAGGCCAGATTTGGAAAAGGGAAGATAGTTAGACAAGTGCGGTGACGTGATAAGCCAGTCTAAAGAGATGCGTTTTTTAAGGCTTGCTTAACACTATTGGTATAAGGAATTAATTGAATTGTCTTTGGTAACCCATTCCAGAGAATTGGTGCAGCTCGTGAGAAGTCTTGGAGATGGGAGTGGGGGGACGTGGCTTGGCAGCCAATGGCGCCGGCTGCTTGAGCGGGGAGCTCCGGCGAGCTTAGGTCATTAATCATCTCTCAGCCCGAAAATAGCTCTTCTACATCTGGGCTGCCTCCTGCTCCCGGTGACATGCCTCGTGGACCTGCGAAGAAACTGAACTCACCGCCCAGGATGACTAACTTCTATGGCAGGGAAGGGGTGCAGCACTCCAAGATGGCGCCGGCGTCCCGCTCCAGGTCGGCGTCCTCCTGATCCTCTAAGGGCATCGGCGAGGTGAGGGCTTCGGAGGAGGAGGGGATACCGCTGACAGCAGCTACTATGGAGCGGTTGCTAGCTTCCCTGCGCACCACTCTGCATGAAGACTTTAAAGGCATGTTAGGAGAGCTTAATAGAGAGGTCCAAGCGCTTGAAGAGCGCACAGACCATATAGAACACAAGATGACTGACTATGCCGCTGCGCATAATGTCCTGGCTGACAGTGTGGCAGCATTGGAGGACAAAATGACTACCCACCAGCTGAAGCTGTGGGATCTTGAAGATAGATCTCGCAGATCTAATGTGAGGCTCAGGGGGATATCAGAGGAGGTCAAAGACTTGGAGTTGTCCTCTTTCTTTACTGATTTCTTATCTGCTGTTCTGCCTGACACCCCATCTGCTTGACTGGAGATTGCTAGGATCCACATGGTCCCAAAGCCTACTCATGTCCATAAGGGCCCCGTTACACGGGGAGACATCACCGCCCATAACAGAGGCGACGTGGGGGGCATGGCCTATTGCCGGCGTCATCGCCCCTACATCGCCTCATGTGAAGGGGCGATTTCGCCGGTGCCTGGAGGTCGCCTGGTTTCAGAGCAGTGCACACATCACCCCATGTAACCGGGCGCCGGCGACCTGTCAGGCGATGGGAGCCATAGGCTCCCATTGTCAGCATCACCGCTGGGGTTTCCAGATCGCCGGCGCAGGGCTGGAGGTGTCGCCCCATCTGAACGGGGGGCGGCGATGCTGGCGGGGGCGGCAAGAGCGTGCGTGCCCCCGCCATCCCGAGCCCCATGTGACGGGGCCCTAAGGATTTACCCACAGATGTCCTGGCATGCCTGCATTCCTATAAGACTAAGTATGATTTTATGCAAGCGATGAAATCTCGCCCGGACCTGCCGGATCCTTATGCTAAAGTGGCAGATTTTCCTGATTTATCTGTTGGGACACTAGCTACAAGGAGAGAATAAGTACGGTTTTCTTATGATGATAACCGTTATGTCTTCAACTCTCCCAAGAAATTGGACAAAGCCCTCCCGGGAATGGAAACGCTCTCCCCCGACGCCTGAAGCACCGTCCCGACCTGTACGCGGACTCACACAAAGGAGGCTGTTTCCGGGATGGAGGTTGGCTACATGATTGACTTGACTTGATTTGTTTTTCTTGCGTTAAGCTGTTTGGCACAGTTTTTGATGGCCGGGCCTGTGGGGGGCTTCTCCCCTGTCTTTTGTACCAGCTTGGCATTGTCCAGTGGGGTGGCGGATCCACCTTCCTGAAGGACATGCGTGCCTGTTTACTCATTCTCTGCCTTTTTGGTTTATATGTGTGTTTTCACAAGTGTTCTTATTTGCATGTTATGTTTGTCTTATTTCTCCCTCTCTCTCTTTTCCAAGATGCCATTTTTCCCCTGGAGACCGCCAGACTCTACACACGAGAAATAGGTTGCTGGTTTACTAACTTTACAGACATGGTTAAAAATATCACTGAATGTGAACGGGTTAAATTTGCCATAGAAGAGATCTATGATGAGGAGAGAGGAGCCCCGCCTTTGAGAGCCGATATTTTAGCTGGTAGGCCCCTTTAAGGTTCCTGAAGGTGTGAAAATTACCTCTGCAACGTATATAGAGTTTCCAACTGAGAACTTTCTTCCATGATACAAAAAGCAAAAACGTGCCTTTAGGAGCAAAATCATCCTCATGCATGACAATGCACCATCTCATGCTACAAAGAATACCTCTGTGCCATTGGCTGCTATGGGCATAAAAGGAGATAAACTCATGGTGTGGCCACCATCTTCCCCCCCTGACCTCAACCCTATAGAGAACCTTAGGAGTATAATCAAGCAAAAGATCTATGAGGGTGGGAGGCAGTTCACATCAAAACAGCAGCTCTGGGAGGCTATTCTGACATCATGCTCACAATATCAATGGATGCTAGAATTGTGAAGGTGATATCAAAGTAGGGCTCCTATGTTAACATGTAACTTGGCCTGTTAGGATGTTTTGGAGTTAAATAGCTTTTTATTTCAGTGAATGTGACATGTTAATGCTGCAAAATCAACAAATGAGCATTTTCAGTTCTTTCAAACATATCAAATGTTTACAAACTCTACTGTGCCTAATAATTTGGAACAGTGCATTTAGAGGTTTTTAAATTTTGAAAATTATACTGTTATCATAGGGAGATTAATAAAATTTGATGTATACTCTAACGGGTGATGACTTATTACACTGACTGTCATTTGCACCAACCATTTAGAAAAATCAGAGAAAAAGAACATTTGCATAATAATTTGGAACATGGTGCAATTCCTTCTCACGACTTGGATTGTTCAGCTAAACCGGATGTTAGAAGGAAAAATATTAACATGCTTTGTAAAGAACATCATTTACATGACATTTGGAGGTATCTGCATGCTGCGGAGAGGGACTACTCTCACTATTCGTATAGACACAAGCCCTACTCAAGGATTGATTTTTTCCTTGTGGATAGTGTCCAACTTCATAATTGCGTCTCGGCTGAGGTGGGTCTGCTCTCCTGGTCGGATCATGCGCCGGTCAGTGTTGCGATCTCTGTAGCGTGCAGACCTCATCCCCAGTGGCAGTGGAGGCTAAACCCAGCTGTATTGCCTCATCAGAAAACTTGTAGTGAGATGGAAAAGAATTTGTCAGATTTCTTCTCCATGAATGATAATAGGGAGGTAAGGGATGAGTCTCTGTGGGAAGCTCACAAGGTCTACACTAGAGGCCTTTTTATTCAGAAGTCTTCACAACTTAAAAAAGAAAGAGATCGACCCAGGGTGGAACTCAGACTCTCTCCAGAGCCTTGAATCTCTTAATAAATCGGCCCGGTCTAGCCCGATTTCCCTTCAGCTTTTCCAAGTTAGGACACAGTTAAGATCGTTCTTGCTTGAACAACACGAAAAATATACGAGGAAAGTAAAGACTTCATTCTATGCTGGAGTGGATAGGGCTGGTTCTCTATTGGCAAGAAGAGTTAAACGTCGAGAGGCCTTGGCATGCATAGATGCTATTCGAGACCAGGCCAGTTCCATCATTCGGAATCCAGTCCTTATCACGGAGACCTTTGCTAAGTACTATTCAACCTTTTATAATCATAAAGATGATTGACTCCTTCTCCTACTCCTGAATTGATCAACTCTTTTCTAAATGAGATCCCCCTCCCCAAGGTTACTCAAGATCAACTAGATCATTTGAATGCTCTGTTTACCTTGACAGAGATTATCCAAACTATTAATTTAACAAATCCACTCTGCTCCGGGGCCGGACAGGTTTTCTAATATATATTACAGAAAATTCTCACACATATTGACCCCATACTTGTTACGTACTTTCTCCTCCTGGCAACATAAAGGCTATTTGCCTGCTTCGGCCTTACAGGCGACGATAATAACTATCCCAAAACCGGGCAAGCAAAGGGATGACCCTGGCAGCTATCGTCCGATATCTTTACTAAACTGTGATGTGAAGATTTATTCGAAGCTCCTGGCAGCATGGTTACTTCGGGTCACTCCTTCCCTGATCCATGTAGACCAGGTTAGATTTGTGACAGGGAGGCAGGCTGGAGATCGTCGCATGTTGGATCTTCTTGAGGTAATGGAAGGGCCGGGGGTCCCTGGTGCATTCCTGTCTCTAGATGCAGAAAAAGCGTTCGATAGGGTGCACTGGGGATACCTCACCTCGGTCCTAGATAAGTTTGGTATTTCTGGCCCATTTGTGTCTGCAATCATGTTGCTATACACCAATCCAAATGCAAGAGTGCTCTCATCTGGTTTCTTGTCGGCTCCCTTTCTGATATCTAATGGTACGCGCCAGGGTTGTCCCTTATCACCGGTTATTTTTTCGTTACTTATTGAACCCCTAGCGGAAACTATACGCACAAATAAACATATAGTGGGTCTTAGTGTGGGCTCCCGGCATCACGTAATAGGACTTTACGCAGACGGCGTCCTCTCTGGAAGAGATTATACAAGTTTTACATACGTTTTCTCTGACATCTTACTACAAACTCAACGCGAGTAAGTCCCTGCTACTTCCTATTGGTGTCTCTCCGGATGCCCAGGCGTGTTTGGAGGAGAAGTTTCCTTTTGTGTGGAAACGTCATGGGATTCCATATTTGGGTGTAACTCTCTCGCGATCCCATAGGCTGGAAGCTTCTAACAAGGAGAGGCTCCTCTCGACCTTGAGGTCAGAAATTAGGAATCACCCTCTCAATAATATGTCATGGATAGCCAGTATCCACGAATTTAAAATGTTTGTACTTCCACAGATATTATATGTATTCGATCACAATAGTAGAAGGCACCGGGCACTTAACGTCCTATGTTAGGGCGGGCTGTCACTCCCGTGACACCGTGCAGCTATTGCTGGTGGTGCTGGCTTCAATAGTGATTATCAAACAGTCAAATAGTAGAAAAAATGTAGCTGCACTCACCAGAAGTTGATCTTGAAATCATTTATTTCATGTTCATCCCGACAGTCATGAACAACAGCAAGGGAGGGGGTGCAGGGGCGGAGGACGACGGCCTGCCGTTTCGCGGTCGTGTACCGCTTCGACGGCGAAACGGCAGGCTGTCGTCCTCCGCCCCTGCACCCCCTCCCTTGCTGTTGTTCATGACTGTCGGGATGAACATGAAATAAATGATTTCAAGATCAACTTCTGGTGAGTGCGGCTACATTTTTTCTACTATTTGACTGTATTATATGTATTCAGAGCTTTGCCAATACGGATCGCGACGAGATTTCTACGTAAACTGCAATCTTTAACCAATTCCTATATTTGGGCAGGTAAGAAGGCTCAGGTCATGGGAAAGATAATATACCTTCCTTTTGCTGAGGGGGTATAGGAGTCCCAAATATTATCAACTACCGTGTTTCAGTGAAAATAAGACCGTGTCTTATATTTTTTTGGGCGTCAAAAGTGGCACCCTGTCTTATTTTCGGGGGGGGGGGGGGGGGTCTTATATTGGCAGCCCCAGCCACTGCAGCCTCCCATCCACACACACCTACCCACCCATACACTTACAAAAACACACACACACATTATATATATATATATATATATATATATATACACACACACACACACACACACACACTAACACATATACACATACACATACACACATACACACTGCTTCTTACCGGCTCCCCTGGCCTTCGCTGTCGCTCCCTGCTGTCCTCCGGTGTGTCCAGGCTCCTCCAGTGTCCTCGGTATCCCCCAAGTGCAGCCGTGCTGGAGCAGATGGGGTTAATCACAGCCTAACTTGCTGTGTGCCCCTGCTCATCTCTGCCCAGCCTGATGTCACTGCAGCCCGGCTCGAGCTCTGATTGGCTCCCAGGAACCAGCGGGAGCGGCCAGATGACGAGCCAATCAGAGCTCACAACGTCATCTGGCCGCGCCCGCTGCTTCCTGGGAGCCATTCAGAGCTCGAGCTGGGCTGCAGTGAGTGACATCAGGCTGGGCAGAGATGAGCAGGGGCACACAGCAAGTTAGGCTGTGATTAACTCCATCTGCTCCAGCGCGGCTGCACCTGCAGGACACTGGAGGAGCCTGGACACACTGGAGGAGCCTGGACACACCGGGGGACAGGTACCAGGAGGCGGCCTTATATTCCCCAGAGCCCCCCCAGGCAGTCTTACTTTCGGGAGGGGGGGGGGGGCCACCTTATATTAGCAGACCCCCCCGTTCCCCCTACCCTGTCTTACTTTTTGGGGGGGGGGGTCTTAAAATCGGGGAAAGACGGTATTATAAGACGGCGCTTCTTCAGTTGGCAAAAAAATGGTGGTCTTCCCCGGCTGAGCCCCCCGGTTGGATGAGTATTGAAACCCACGCTTTGGGAGGTCTTCCTCTGCACTCTCTTTTAGAGGCTGAGTCACTAGCTTGTGCAAACATTAGGCCGGCACTTCTAGCTCCTCGGGCTACTTTAACCTTGTGGCACGGTGTGATTCTGACCTTGGTTTCTCTTCGGGCTGGGGTCATCGGTCTGGAGGCACTCCAATTCCATATTGCAGGGTTGAATTTACAGCCGTGGCAGGATGTTGGTCTGCATGTATTTGGAGACTTGCTGCGGGATGGCTCTTTTCCTCACTTTGTGAGGAATTTCCAGAGCTTAAAAAACGCTTTCTTCAGTACATGCAGATAAAGCATTTCCTTCACTCGATTGATAAAATGCGAATGCCCTTGATTCCCACATGCCCTTCCGCATTTCAGAAATTTCTTCTCTCTGACCCACAAAATTATAAAGGATTATCGTTGATTCATAAGGAACTTAAACTAGCATTCATGTCTCGTCCATCTTACATGATCAAATGGGAGGAGGACCTGTTGTTTCAGGCTTCGGAGGAGGAGTGGAGTGCAAGCCTAAAGGCTGTAGGGTCGTCTACCAGATATATTAGTCACCAAGAGTCCTTGAAAAAGATCCACCTTAGGTGGTATCTCCCCCTTCCCAGTTGGCCAATTTCACACCGGATGCTTCTCATTTGTGTTGGAGGCAGTGTGGGGGAAGGGCACACTGTCCCATATGTGGTGGTTTTGCACTAAACTGAGACCCTTCTGGGCAGTTATTTCCCAGCTCTTACATACAATGACAGGGTTGGAAGTTCCCCTTACCCCGCAACTAGCTGTTCTAAATATCGGTGTGGACGGAATACATAGGGATTTCCAACCCATTGTCTTTATAGTTCTTACAGCCTCGAGAATGTCTATAGCTGCTAAGTGGAAGGCACCATGTCCCCCAACTCTTCAAGAAGTGGCTGATACACTTAACTCAACTTTCCATCATGTGTACTGGCTATCGTTAGATTCTAAACAGAAGAATAAGATGATTGACATATGGTCCGGCTGGGCCTCCAATCCTCTGCCAGTTCCTATTTGGTGATAGTTCTACAATTGCCGCCTAGGCTGCATTTGTGAAAGGTTATTCTAGCACGTTCTTTTCGTACTCAGACTTAAAAGTGGAGTTTGATGGTCTCTTATATTTCTTTCATTCCTCCTCTCCCCCACCTTACCTCACCTCACCCCACCACTCTCGTCTTTTCTGCCACCTATCCTTTATCTTCTTTTCTACTCTTTTCTTCTATCCCTCCGCCCTTCCCTCTTAGGTTAAATTCGATATATGCATTGCCTTATGTTGGTAATATTATGTACGTGTCTTTTTGTCCATGTGACCTTTGGTCAAATGTTGTTTTTCTTTTGCTTGTTGTCAAATCTTTCAATAAAAATGTATTGGATTAAAAAAAAGAGATGGGAGTGGGAAGTTTGGATTGTAACTTATGTCAGTCTTAGGTTACTTGGGGAATGGAAGGCACGTGTAGGGCGATAGAGATGAGTAAGATGTAGGGTGGTTCAGAACTGTGGAGGGCTTTGTGGGCGAGCGTGATAATTTTATATTGTGCTCTATAGCGGATTGGCAACCAGTGCAATGATCCTTTACCACAAGTATCACTGTAATCAGCGTCACAGCGACATTATGGCCTGGACTTTACTGTATAGTGATCAATACTGCTGACAGGTTCTCTTAAAGGGGGTGTCACACGCGTCAATGTCGTCAGCGAGATGATCGCTGACGACATTGACGGCTGATCGCTGGTGAGCTGTCACACAGACAGACTCACCAGCGATCAATTGACCAGTGACATCATGGAAACGATTTAAATATCGTTTCCACGATGTCCTGCTCCCGCTGCCAGCCTGCTGGAAGCGGGAGCAGGCTGGTCTCCAAGGTACACTGCGGGTAACTAGGCAGCGCGCGCTGCCTAGATACCCGACGTGTACCTTAGTTACCAGCCTCCTCCGCTCACCCGGTGAGCGGAGGAGGCTGGTAACTAAGGTACACAGTCGGGTATCTAGGCAGCGCGCGCTGAGCGGAGGAGGCTGGTAACTAAGGTACACGTCGGGTATCTAGGCAGCGCGCGCTGCCTAGTTACCCGCAGTGTACCTTGGATACCAGCTCCCAGCGCTTGTGACAGGCGCTGGGAGCTGGAATATCGCTAGTCCCGGTGTCACACGCAGCGATGCTGCGTGTCCACCGGGCGACAATCGCCAGGTTTCAGAGCTGGTTCTGAAACCTGGCGATCATCAACCAGCGATTTATCGCTGGTTGATGCAGTATGTCACACGCGTCAATATCGCTGCAACGTCACGTGCAGCCGATATCGTGCAGGCGATATTGACGCGTGTGACACCCCCTTAAGTTACCATGAGCCACCATCAGATCTGAATAATGTGAGGACAGATAACACTCCTTTTTCTGGCAGTCCTGCTCAGTGTTCAGCCTGATTTTTCCCACAGTAAACTCACCCGCACGGCGGTGTCCACCCCTGCAGAGGCCAATCTGTTAATTTTGTTATTGCCATGCTGAAAATCGACACTGTACACCGGCTCTCGGTTGTGCCATGAGATCTCACAGGTGATGACTTTCATTCTGCAAAGAAAGAACAAGCAGATTACCAAAGTGGAGAAGTAAAATTGTCCCGGCCTTTGATTCGGACTCACATTGCTGAGCGCCTGCATCTTTACCCGGCTGATTTTATAGTGCCATCATCTGCCTCTAATGGGGATGTCACATGTGTCAATATCACGTGCAATATCGTTGCTGCACATGACGTTGCAGCGATATTGACGTGTGTGACAGGGCACATCAACCAGCGATAAATCGCTGGTTGATGGTCACCAGGTTTTAGAATCTGCTCTAAAACCTGGCGATAGTCCCGATGTCACTGCTCTCCCGATGCCCGGTGTTGCCGCTATCAATGCTCTTCCGGTGCCCGCTGTCACCTATCTCACGGTGTCGCCGCTCACCCGGTGCCCCCGCTATCCTGGTGTCACCGCTCTCTCATTGCCCGCTGTCACCTCTCTCCCGGCTCTCTCATTGCCCGCTGTCACCTCTCTCCCGGCTCTCTCATTTCCCGCTGTCACCTCTCTCATTGCCCGCTGTCACCTCTCTCCCGGCTCTCTCATTGCCCGCTGTCACCTATCTCCCGGTGTCGCCGCTCTCCCGGTGCCCGTGCGTGCGCCGCTCTCCCGGTGCCCGCTGTCACCTATCTCCCGGTGCCCGCTGTCACCTATCTCCCGGTGCCCGCTGTCACCTCTCTCCCGGCTCTCTCATTGCCCGCTGTCACCTCTCTCCCGGCTCTCTCATTGCCCGCTGTCACCTATCTCCCGTGTCGCCGGTCGCTCGCTCTCCCGGTGCCCGCTGTCGCCTATCTCCCGTGCCCGCTGTCACCTATCTCCCGTCTACTCATTGCCCGCTGTCGCCTATCTCCCGGTGCCCGCTGTCACCTATCTCCCGGCTCTCTCATTGCCCGCTGTCACCTCTCTCCCGGCTCTCTCATTGCCCGCTGTCACCCATCTCCCGGTGTCGCCGCTCTCCCGGTGCCCGCTGTCGCCTCTCTCCCGGCTCTCTCATTGCCCGCTGTCACCTCTCTCCCGGCTCTCTCATTGCCCGCTGTCACCTCTCTCCCGGCTCTCTCATTGCCCGCTGTCACCTCTCTCCCGGCTCTCTCATTGCCCGCTGTCACCTCTCTCCCGGCTCTCTCATTGCCCGCTGTCACCTCTCTCCCGGCTCTCTCATTGCCCGCTGTCACCTCTCTCCCGGCTCTCTCATTGCCCGCTGTCACCTATCCTCCCGGTGTCGCCGCTCTCCCGGTGCCCGCTGTCGCCTATCTCCCGGTGCCCGCTGTCGCCTATCTCCCGGTGCCCGCTGTCGCCTATGTCCCGGTGTCGCCGCTCTCCCGGTGCCCGCTGTCACCTATGTCCCGGTGTCGCCGCTTCTCCCGGTGCCCGCTGTCACCTATGTCCCGGTGTCGCCGCTCTCCCTGTGCCCGCTGTCACCTATGTCCCGGTGTCGCCGCTCTCTCCCGGTGCCCACTGTCACCTATGTCCCGGTGTCGCCGCTCTCCCGGTGCCCGCTGTCACCTATGTCCCGGTGTCGCCGCTCTCCCGGTGCCCGCTGTCACCTATGTCCCGGTGTCGCCGCTCTCCCGGTGCCCGCTGTCACTTATGTCCAGGTGTCGCCGCTATCCCGGTGTCAATGCTCTCCCAGTCCCTAGTGTCACCTCTCTCCCGGCTCTCCCATTGCCCGGTGTCATTGCTCTCCCTCGGTGTCCCGCTCTCCCGGTGCCCGCTGTCGCCGCCTCTCCCGATGCCCGCTGTCACCTATGTCCCGGTGTCGCCGCTCTCCCGGTGCCCGCTGTCACCTATGTCCCGGTGTCGCCGCTCTCCCGGTGCCCGCTGTCACCTATGTCCCGGTGTCGCCGCTCTCCCGGTGTCGCCGCTCTCCCGGTGCCCGCTGTCACCTATGTCCCGGTGTCGCCGCTCTCCCGGTGCCCGCTGTCACCTATGTCCCGGTGTCGCCGCTCTCCCGGTGCCCGCTGTCACCTATGTCCCGGTGTCGCCGCTCTCCCGGTGCCCGCTGTCACCTATGCCCCGGTGTCGCCGCTCTCCCGGTGCCCGCTGTCACCTATGCCCCGGTGTCGCCGCCTCTCCCGGTGCCCGCTGTCACCTATGCCCCGGTGTCGCCGCTCCTCCCGGTGCCCGCTGTCACCTATGCCCCGGTGTCGCCGCTCCTCCGGTGCCCGCTGTCACCTATGTCCCGGTGCCCGCTGTCACCTATGTCCCGGTGTCCGCCGCTCTCCCGGTGCCCGCTGTCACCTATGTCCCGGTGCCCCCGCTATCCCGGTGTCAATGCTCTCCCAGTCCCTAGTGTCACCTCTCTCCCGGCTCTCCCATTGCCCGGTGTCATCGCTCTCCCGGTGCCCGCTGTCACCTATGTCCCGGTGTCGCCGCTCTCCCGGTGCCCGCTGTCACCTATGTCCCCGCTCTCCCGATGCCCGCTGTCACCTATGTCCCGGTGTCGCCGCTCTCTCCGGTGCCCGCTGTCACCTATGTCCCCGCTCTCCCGATGCCCGCTGTCACCTATGTCCCGGTGTCGCCGCTCTCCTGGTGCCCGCTGTCACCTATGTCCCGGTGCCCCCCGCTATCCCGGTGTCATTGCTCTCCCCGGTGTCGCCGCTCTCCCCGGTGCCCGCTGTCACCTATGTCCCGGTGCCCGCCGCTCTCCCGGTGCCCGCTGTCACCTATGTCCCGTTGCCGCCGCTCTCCCGGTGCCCGCTGTCACCTATGTCCCGTTGCCGCCGCTCTCCCGGTGCCCGCTGTCACCTATGTCCCGGTGCCGCCGTTCGTGCCGCGCGACTCTCCCGGTGCCCGCTGTCCACCTATCTCCCGGTGCCCGCTGTCACCTATCTCCCGGTGCCCGCTGTCACCTATCTCCCGGTGCCCGCTGTCACCTATCTCCCGGTGCCCGCTGTCACCTATCTCCCGGTGTCACATATATGTCCCGGTGTCACCTATGTCCCGGTGTCGCCGCTCTCTCTCCGATGCCCGCTGTCACCTATCTCCCGGTATCGCCGCTCTACCAGTGCCACCGCTATCCCGGTGTCACCGCTCTCTCCCGGTGCCCCCCGCTATCCCGGTGCCCCCGCTATCCCGGTGCCCCCGCTATCCCGGTGCCCCCGCTATCCCGGTCCCTAGTGTCACCTCTCTCCCATTGCCCGGTGTCATTGCTCTCCCGATGTCGCTGCTCTCCCGCTGCCCGCTGTCACCTATCTCCCGGTATCACCGCACTCCCAGTGCCACCGCTATCCCGGTGCCCGGTGTCACCTCTCTCCCGATGCCCCCACTATCCCGGTGTCAATGCTCTCCCGGTCCCTAGTGTCACCTCTCTCCCGGCTCTCCCATTGCCCGGTGTCATTGCTCTCCCGATGTCGCCGCTCTCCCGATGCCCGCTGTCACCTCTCTCCCGGCTCTCTCATTGATTGCCCGGTGTCACCTCTCTCCCGGTGCCCGGTGTCGCCGCTCTCCCGATGCCAGCTGTCACCGCTCTCCCGGTGCCCGCTGTCGCCTCTCTCCCGGTGCTCCGCTGTCACCGCTCTCCCCGCTGTCACCGCTCTCTCCCGGTGCCCGCTGTCACCGCTCTCCCCGGTGCCCGCTGTCACCGCTCTCCCGGTGCCCGCTGTCACCGCTCTCCTCCCGTGCCCGCTGTCACCGCTCTCCCGGTGCCCGCTGTCACCGCTCTCCCGGTGCCACTGCTCTCCCGGTGCCCGCTGTCACCGCTCTCTCCCAGTGCCCGCTGTCACTGCTCTCCCGGTGCCCCGCCTGTCACCTGCCTCTCCTCCGTGCCCGCTGTCACCTTCTCCCGGTGCCCGCTGTCACGCTCTCCCTGCCCGCTGTCACCGCTCTCCCGGTGCCCCCTGTCACCGCTCTCTCCCGGTGCCCGCTGTCACCGCTCTCCCGGTGCCCGCTGTCACCGCTCTCCCGGTGCCCGCTGTCACCGCTCTCCCGGTGCC
The DNA here is from genome assembly GCA_033576535.1 of Allobates femoralis. NCBI lineage: Eukaryota > Metazoa > Chordata > Amphibia > Anura > Aromobatidae > Allobates > Allobates femoralis. The sequence goes on along the minus strand of JARQOC010000002.1, from coordinate 45,624,695 downwards.
CGCTGTCACCGCTCTCCCGGTGCCCGCTGTCACCGCTCTCCTCCCCGTGTCCCGCTGTCACCGCTCTCCCGTGCCCTGCTCTCCCGGTGCCCGCTGTCACCGCTCTCCCGGTGCCCGCTGTCACTGCTCTCCCGGTGCCCGCTGTCACCTGCTCTCCCGGTGCCCGCTGTCACCGCTCTCCCCGGTGCCCGCTGTCACCGCTCTCCCGGTGCCCGCTGTCACCGCTCTCCCGGTGCCCACTGCTCTCCCGGTGCCCGCTGTCACCGCTCTCCCGGTGCCACTGCTCTCCCGGTGCCCGCTGTCACCGCTCTCCCGGTGCCACTGCTCTCCCGGTGCCCGCTGTCACCTCTCTCCCGGTGCCCGCTGTCACCTATCTCCCGGTGCCCGCTGTCACCTATCTCCCGGTGCCCGCTGTCACCTATCTCCCGGTGCCACTGCTCTCCCGGTGCCCGCTGTCACCGCTCTCCCGGTGCCCGCTGTCGCCGCTCTCCCGGTGCCCGCTGTCACCTATGTCCCGGTGTCGCCGCTCTCCCGGTGCCCGCTGTCACCTATGTCCCGGTGTCGCCGCCTCCTCCGGTGCCCGCTGTCACCTATCTCCCGGTGTCGCCGCTCTCCCGGTGCCCGCTGTCACCTATCTCCCGGTATCGCCGCTCTCCTCCGGTGCCCGCTGTCACCTATCTCCCGGTATCGCTGCTCTCCCAGTGCCACCGCTATCCCGGTGCCCGGTGTCACCTCTCTCCCGATGCCCCCGCTATCCCGGTGTCAATGCTCTCCCGGTCCCTAGTGTCACCTCTCTCCCGGCTCTCCCATTGCCCGGTGTCATTGCTCTCCCGATGTCGCCGCTCTCCCGGTGCCCGCTGTCACCTCTCTCCCGGCTCTCTCATTGATTGCCCGGTGTCACCTCTCTCCCGGTGCCGCCGCTCTCCCGGTGCCCGCTGTCGCCTCTCTCCCGGTGCCCGCTGTCGCCTCTCTCCCGGTGCCCGCTGTCGCCTCTCTCCCGGTGCCCGCTGTCGCCTCTCTCCCGGTGCCCGCTGTCGCCTCTCTCCCGGTGCCCGCTGTCACGCCTCTCTCCCGGTGCCCCGTCACCCTCTCCCGGTGCCCCGCTCTCCATGCCGCGTCACCGCTCCCCGGTGCCCTCTGTCACCCTCTCCCGGTGCCCGCTGTCACCTATCTCCCGGTGCCACTGCCTCTCCCGGTGCCCGCTGTCACCGCTCTCCCGTGCCCACTGTCACCTATCTCCCGGTGCCCGCTGTCACCTATCTCCCGTGCCACTGCTCTCCCGGTGCCCGCTGTCGCCGCTCTCTCCCGGTGCCCGCTGTCGCCGCTCTCCCGGTGCCCGCTGTCACCTATGTCCCGGTGTCGCCGCTCTCCCGGTGCCCGCTGTCACCTATGTCCCGGTGTCGCCGCTCTCCCCGGTGCCCGCTGTCACCTATGTCCCGGTGTCGCCGCTATCCCGGTGCCCGCTGTCACCTATCTCCCGGTGTCGCCGCTCTCCCGGTGCCCGCTGTCACCTATCTCCCGGTATCGCCGCTCTCCCGGTGCCCGCTGTCACCTATCTCCCGGTATCGCCGCTCTCCCGGTGCCCGCTGTCACCTATCTCCCGGTATCGCCGCTCTCCCGGTGCCCGCTGTCACCTATCTCCCGGTATCGCCGCTCTCCCAGTGCCACCGCTATCCCGGTGCCCGGTGTCACCTCTCTCCCGATGCCCCCGCTATCCCGGTGTCAATGCTCTCCCGTCCCTAGTGTCACCTCTCTCCCGGCTCTCCCATTGCCCGGTGTCATTGCTCTCCCGATGTCGCCGCTCTCCCGGTGCCCGCTGTCACCTCTCGCCCGACTCTCTCATTGATTGCCCGGTGTCGCCGCTCTCCCGGTGCCCGCTGTCGCCGCTCTCCCGGTGCCCGCTGTCGCCGCTCTCCCGGTGCCACCGCTCCTCCCGGTGCCCGCTGTCACCGTCTCTCCCGGTGCCCGCTGTCACCTATCTCCCGGTGCCCGCTGTCACCTATCTCCCGGTGCCACTGCTCTCCCCGGTGCCCGCTGTCACCTATCTCCCGGTGTCGCCGCTCTCCCAGTGCCACCGCTATCTCGGTTTCACACCACTCTCCCGGTCCCCGGTGTCACTGCTCTCCCGGTCCCGCCGCTTCTCCCGATGTCACCGCTCTTCCCGATGTCACCGCTCTCCCGATGTCACCGCTCTCCCTGTGCCTGGTGTCGCCGCTGTCACCTCTCTCCCGGTACCCGGTGTCGCCGCTCTCCCGGTTCTCACCTCTCTCTCTCTCCGCCGGAGGTTTGACTGCAGTCACTTTCCCGCGCGCGCTCTCTGTCCAGACAGCTGATGTCCCGGCTGCGGCAGCGCCACCTGGCGGCGGGAGGGAGCAGAGCGGCGCCTCGTGTGAAGACAGTGTTTACAGTCAGAGAGCAATGTCACCCCATGTGTGAGAGGAATTCAGGGAGATTTTACTTCAGGAGGTTATTTTACCCCAAATTCAGAAGAACAACAGAATGAGCACAAAATCAGGCCAAACTTCAGAGTCCCCCATAAATAGTGCACATTATTGAGTGACCCCATAATAAGGCCACACGGCAGAGTGACCCCATAATCAGGCCACACGGCAGAGTGACCCCATAATCAGGCCACACGGCAGAGTGACCCCATAATCAGGCCACACCGCAGAGTGACCCCATAGTCAGGCCACACGGCAGAGTGACCCCATAATCAGGCCACACGGCAGAGTAATCCCATAATCAGGCCACACCGCAGAGTGACCCCATAATCAGGCCACACCGCAGAGTGACCCCATAATCAGGCCACACCAACAATCGCAAGAGATGACCCCATAATCAGGCCACACCGCAGAGTGACCCCATAATCAGGCCACACCGCAGAGTGACCCCATAATCAGGCCACACGGCAGAGTAACCCCATAATCAGGCCACACCGCAGAGTGACCCCATAATCAGGCCACACCGCAGAGTCCCCCATAATCAGTCCACACCGCAGAGTGACCCAATAATCAGGCCACACTGCAGAGTGACCCCATAATCACACCACACCGCAGAGTGACCCCATAATCAGGCCACACCGCAGAGTGACCCCATAATCAGGCCACACCGCAGAGTGACCCTGATGCGGCCAGGGCTAGGGGGTACTCGGACACCAGGGCTGCTGAATAGGTAGTCACGGGTGGTCGGGATCCCGTTTCCGTGCCCTGGTGATCATTTGAAGTAGATGTTGATGATGGGGAAAGGGGTTATTTACAGGGGATCGTGACGCCACCTGTAGTTCCTGGTAAGATGGTACCGGCACTGCAAGCTGGCCGCTTAGGTGATGGTGGGTGCAGCAGAGTGTGGGACAGCTCCCCACAGGGGGAGCTATTACCTCAGGGCAGCAGTGCTGGATGAGTGTGGATGAGGGGAGTAGTAGTAGGTGTTGGTGCTGCAGTTCTTACTCCTCTGCTGAGCTGCTGATGATGCTGAGCCCTCCGGGCACCACAATAAGGAGTCCAATTCAACTTTACTCCACTTTAATGTGTGGCGCCCCGCAACGAGTGCGTCACAGCCAAGACAGCAGCAGCAATATTCTCTGACTAAGCAATCGTACAGTTAACTCAGAGATCCATACCCTACATGCATTATCAGCATAGAGGGCCAATAAGGTCCTGGTGGGCGTAGTGTAGTGGTAGTGTGTAATAGAGAACTGAGTACAATTAGAGAGTCTGGAAAAAGAGAACTCTCCGAGACAACGTAGGAGAAGGAGCTAAACCAACTAGCTCTGCAACGTAGGAGAGGGGGCTGCACAGTTCCGTGCGGCCCCCTGGCCGTCTCCCTGGCCGTCACCCCGGTTGAGTACCATTACTCCTGGTGCCTTAACAACCGATCTACGGGCATCTACATGCGGGTCCAACAACATCCCGTGCCCATCTACAGCCGGTTTGCTGGTACCGAAGCTAGTAGTTGTTCAGCACTGCTATGCGAACCAGAGGAGTGGAGGGACCGCTTTACAGGAGCACCCCACCACCCACCAAAAGGACCCAAGCCTCCCCAAAACATCCGGAACGTATACCCCGGATAGGGCATTGAAGCAGCCTCCTTGTACCCGATCTGGCATTCCTGGGCGACAACGGCAACACAAGTTTAGTTAGAATGGAGGAACACCGCGGATCTCTGAGAAACACTGGTCATTGCTGAGTCCACCCGGTCCACTACCTACAAACTGTATGCCATGTACTGCCTGCTGGTTACAGTAAAGAACCCGTTACAGAGACTTCCAGTGTCCGTGCATTTTTATGAACTGCATCTCTCCGCGCACTAAGGTAACCGCAGCTGCCTCAGAACATCTAGTGCAGCTCCTGGCTCGGGGGATCACCGCTCAGCCTGTGGGGAGCATTCCATCTTGCTGCATTCCATCCCCCAGAGGCCCCGCAGCGCCGGTACAGTTACCGGAACTCTCATAGGTGGCGTCACGAAACAAATTAACCCCTAATCAGTTCACTTAACGATGTCTTTATTTGATCTGGACCACCGGGCCCCACTACCGGCAGGCATGGTCCATCCGTGACAAGGAGGAGGAAGAAAACGCCTGTCAACCGCAGTCCCGGCCACGGTGAGTCAAATGAGTATCGGCAGATGGTGATGGTATACGGTACAGTCCGGTTTACCTGGGGTCGGTCACCAGTTCCAGGTTCCCTGTTATGGAGTCTCTAGATGTCCTTCCTTCTATGGCTTTCTGGGTTAAACTTGTCCTTTTTATTCTCCACCCTCGCAGAGCTCTCCCGCCAGTCCCTTGATCTCCCACGGTGGGGCACGGTTATCATTTCCCGGATTTAAGAGGAGACCAGTCACTCCCCCAACGTCGGTATTCGGGCCATTACCCCTGCGGTCCTGGATCTAGTGTGGTCCTTTGGGGCGAGGTACCTTGTAGTGCATACGGCAACCCGATTATAGTGGGCCTGCAGCTCGACAGTCTACAGCCAGGGATGAACACCTGACTACTTCGGCTACCCGCACTGCCGATGCTTCCCCAACATGACCAGCTGGCTCCAACCAGTCCTGGCCTGTTGCCCTCTGTCCTGGTTCCCCCCGTGAAGGTTGGGGTTCCACTCTGCAGCGTTGCTGTCAGGCTAGTCCTCACTGACTGCCTTCCCAGCACTGTCTGACTAACTGTCACTTTCCCTCCCACTATTTTATCCTAGGCTCCACCCCCACCCCTTTGGGACCTACTAAATTACCGGCCCCCCTACTCTAAGGGTCCCTTTACACACGGCTACATTTCTAGGGTGGCTACAGGTAACTTACTGGTTGCAGTGAAATCATGGAGAGATGATTCCATTTGTACACAGCAACAAGATAGAACCTTGTCTCCATGATTTCACTGCAACCAGTAAGTTACCTGTAGCCACCCTAGAAATGTAGCCGTGTGTAAAGGGGCCCTAAGTGGTGTGGTCCTAGGTGGGTGTAAAACTAGACTCCATAAGGTGAACCTTGAACTGATGACTTTACAGGGTTAACACATTATTATTATGGTGTAATACTACCCTGTGGCGCCTAGTCACAGGGGCGCCACACCCCCATAATCACGCCACATTGCAGAGTGCCCCCATAATCAGGCCTCACCGCTGAGTGACCCCATAATCAGGCCACACCGCAGAGTGCCCCCATAATCAGGCCACACCACAGAGTGACCCCATAATCAGGCCACAGCGCAGAGTGCCCTCATAATCAGGCCACACGGCAGAGTGCCCCCATAATCAGGCCACAACGCAGAGTGACTCGTATAGGGATGTTAGGCAGCGTAAGGCACAGATTTAGGTGAGTACCAGGAGGTGACCCCTCACCCCATCCCTGACCCCTCACCCCTATCCCTATCGCCGAGGACTTATTTCTGTAGCATCCCCATTGTCACCCATGTCTTGCACTCCGGGCGTCTGTACGTTCCAGTCTGATAACATACTTTCATTATGATTTTTTAAGCCATTTACATTTCTGAAAAAGGTATTGTGTGGCACCCTGCTAACCACAGGTACCCAGACTCACCCGCAGCATGGATGGGTTTCCACAGCGGGTACACAGCTAAACGGAACACCTTCCACCCCAGCACAGTAGGGGGAGCTCAACCTGCTGCTTTTGTCTGGGCTACAAGGGACACAGGTACTCAGGTCTCGGGCGATCAGTTGCGGGTATGTCACAGGTGGTCTATGCCCGAGCCTGTGCCCTTGGGTGACAATGAAAAGGGGTGCATTTACAGGCATTGGAGTTATTGTCAGTCGTGACGCCATCTGTAGGTTTCGGTGAGGGCACTGGCACTGCTTGGGCCTCCGGGGTGATGGGCGACAGCAAGGTGGAGTAGCTCCCTACAGGAGGAGCGGGGTCCCCAGGGCTAAAGGCACCGTCACACGAGGCGACGGTGCTAGAGATGTCGGCGGCTACTGGCGGGAGCACGCACGTTTTTGGCGCCCCACCAGCGTCGTCGTCCCCCATTTACATGGGGCAACACCTCCAGCGCCGGCGATCTAACAGGCGGCATCACCGCCGGGGTCTCTCCAAACCCCAGCGGCAATGCAGGACAATGGGAGCCTATGTCTCCCATCGCCTGTCAGGTCGCCGGTGGTCATTTACATGGGGCGATGTGAACACATCGCCCCAGATCGGCCGCCTGGTGTAAGAGCGCTGCTCTGAAACCAGGCGATCAGTAAATGGCGTCGCCCTCGCCCATTCACATTAGGCGATGCAGGGGCGATGACGCCGCCGATAGGCCATGCCCCTGCATCGCCTAATAAATCGGCGGTACCGTCGCCTCGTGTGGTGGTACCTTAATAGTACCTTTACACGCCGCTACAGAAGGTTAGAAACAACCGGGTGTCGGAGACAAATGTATCTTGCACCGTCAAAACAACCCGAGGTAGCGGCGTGTAAATCAAGTTGTTGCCACCCGTCACTGTCGACACCTGTTTCAGAGCAGTGCTCAAAAACAGGTTGGTTTCAACCCAATGGTAGCGGTGTCTAAATGAGGAACAGGAAGGTTTTGTCGTCACCTAGCTGACACAGCCTCCGGGATACCGCCCCTCTTCAGCGATCATTGGTGACAGCTCCTGCGTTACGATTGGTTGTCTCTGCATAGGGCGGCATATTTAAGGAGCTGACCAGTCACACTATACAATTGCAATAGCATCATGTATTAGCCAGCCTTTCTGCGCTGCCTGGCCAATCATGATGCTATTGCATTGTCCAATCATCGTACGAGCGTCTCGTAATCCACAATTGTGGCACGCCTATGTGTTGTCCCTGCTGCCCCAGGTCCTCCCATATTACCTTCTGTAGGGGCGTGTAAATAAGGGAAGGTGCTCTACAGAAGGTAACCTGCGGCACCCGGCGGTGCCTCCATAGATAGATTAAACCTTCTGTAGAGCACTGTAGCGGTGTGTAAAGGCGGTGTCGGGTACCGTTTGCAACCGTTGGAACGTGCTCGTGCACGTGAGACACCCGGTTGTTTCTAACCTTCTGTAGCGGCGTCTAAAGGTACCATAAGAGTTATGATGGTGTAGTAGGGCAGCAACAATAGACTCCTGATCTTCCTCAGACCAGTTTCGGGTTTCCAGCTCTGCTGCACCTGTTAACTGTCCTATCACTACTGATGCTCTCTGCTTATCGGTCATCGCATACATGTCCAACACATTACAAATCTTTCTCTTGAATGCGTCCAGGGTGCCTGGATGGCCTTCATACTTGGGCAACCAGGCTGCATTGGGGACGTATGGCAGGGAGATCGGCGTTATGGGGTCTACTGATGCAGGTGACGGTAACGGTATGGTGCCACCGGGTGGATTGGAGACTGCGGGCCCCACGGGTTGTCCGTTCGGGGCTCCGTTAGCGGCGGCGGGCTGGTTCACGATTGGGTCCGCTGCATCGTTTGGGCCCGGGACACTCATTCTCGCTCCCCCTAGTGAATCGCTGCCAGTCTCTGAAAAATGAAAGTAGGTTCCACGGGCGGGGAGTGGAGCACCTCGGATATTTCCGGATCCGATTGCTGCATTCGCTGGTTCTTGTCAGAGCGTGGGGCGGGGCCTATCTTCGCACCCTTGCACTGTAACGCCTCTTTCTTTCTTGCTCTATGGCATAGCAATGGCGGCCCAGATTACCAGTTCACAAACACAGTCTGTATACGGCACACAGTACCCAGTTACACTGGGCACGAGATCCTGTTCGTGACGCAAGATTTGTCTGGGCCACAAGGGACACGGGTACACAGGTCTCGGGCGATCAGTTGTAGGGATGTCACAGGTGCTCTGTGCCCGAGCCTGTACCCTTGGGTGACAATGAAAAGGGGTGAATTTACAGGGATTGGAGTTATTGTCAGTCGTGACGCCACCTGTAGGTTCCGGTGAGGGCACCGGCGCTGCTTGGGCCTCCGGGGTGATGGGCGGCAGCAAGGTTGAGTAGCTCCCTACAGGAGGAGCTGGGTCACCGGGGCTAAGAGTTATGATGGTGTAGTAGGGCAGCACAGTCATTGCCGCACAGGGTTGGAATAGGGAAGCATAGTCGGTGTGGTGTAGGACGAGTTGAAGGAGGGACACGCACACACTAAAGTCTTTTGGTACCTTTACTGATGTCTGGTTGCAGGTACGCACGTCCGGGTTGAAGAAAAACACCTTAGGACTTCCACAGCGAGTTGGGATATAGGCCTCCTTCTTCTGCTCTCTTGTCCTGAGTCTGGCAGGTATGGAACCAAACCAGACCGTTACTTCTCTCTCCACACCCGTGTTGCTGCACTGAGGGCTCTCTCATGGGCCACCGCTGTCTCTCTCCCTGCGGTCCATGGCTCTCAATTGTTGGTGCTGCGGGTGTCCAGGAAGCTAAGCCTCCTCGGGGTGTTTGATTCTCTGCTGGGCCTATCTTTGTCCCCTGCAGACTTGGGCTCCAGTGACCGGTGTTCTGGTGGGGTGAGCCGGTATGGCTCCTCTGCCCCGGTAAAGTGCTCCTCGCCTCTGCCTTCGGTCCCTACTCTCTGGACCCTCACACTGGCTCTGGTGTGGACTGGTTTGGACCTAGCACGGCTCCGGTTATCAGTTCAGCTCACTAGCCTCTGAGCTACTTTCACAGCTCTTCTAGCGTCTACACACTCTGGCTAATTTACCCCCTATCACCTGTATTTATAGGGGATCTGGCTTAACAGCAACCAGTTGGGCTCCCCCTACAGGACTGGGGTGGAAGGTGTTGGGTGTATGTTTGGGTACCAACTGTGGAAAGTCCTTTAGTGTACTAGTGGGTTCTGTGGCTCACCTGGCACAGGGCACCACATTCCCCCCTGGTTAACTTCAGTACTCCTGGACTGAACAAAGCATAAACATATAAACAATAACAGGTATTTACAGAGCCTTAAAATTCAAAAATGTACAAAAACCATTGAAAATTTTGTAAAAAACAGGAAAAACATAAGAAAGCAGCCCTTACGACGCTAGTCCATCCGCCGCAGGCTGTAAAAAGTAAAGGAAATAGTTTTTGCCACCACTAGTCCTGTGGTTGTAGTCCAGAGTTAAACAAATGGGGAAATCCAGGGAAAAAGGGTAAAGTCAACACAGTAAAGTCTCTGAGGGCTTGGAAAATCAATGGGTTAACACACTTTACACACAATTTTCCTATGGGTGTCTCTGCTTAGGAGGCCGGGTCTTATCTTCTCTCTACCCCATGCACTTCTATTCCCAACTTAATGTGCATGGGGCTGTGCCCAGTTCCTCCACCCTTCTATACACTGTCTATTTACTGTCTATTTACATATGTTACTATTTAACTTGCTACTTCACACGTTGTTTTATACCCACTCTCCATACCTAGATGGGGCCTGTCCTTGGGTACTGCGACATGACCTACGTAGACTAGGTGTTTCATGTTGTGTACTCACTTCTCTATGAGGTGGAAAGGTAGGTAACTGTCTGTGAGGCCTTAATCTTACTGTAGGACTAGCAGGTTCACCGATTGTAGGAATCTCTGGTTCTGGTACAACAGGCTGTACGTCTTGTACTTGAATGGGTTCTTCTTCTCCTCTTGGTTTTTCTGGTATTGGTACAGGTATTTGTTCCTCCACAGGTTGATAAAATGAGAGTACTGGTACTATGACTGCTCCATTGAATTGAGGCAAGTCTTCTGGGAAATCTCCTAGTTCAGTGTGGATTACTTTCTCTCTTGTTTCTTCAACTGTTGTTAAGGGATAGTTTACTTCTTGTGGTTTCAATTGGTGAGGACATTTCTTGAGAAGATCTCTAGATACTGTTGAGGTTTTTCTTCCTTCATCTAGGCTAATTACACAGGTTTTAGAGTTGTCAAAGTTGGATTGCATAACAGTGTAGGGTTCAGCTTCCCATTGGTCATCTAGTTTGCTGGTCCTTCGCTTTCTTTTGAGAACTAATTCACCGGGTATCAAGGGTTCAGCTGACGCATATTTGTTGAAGTCATGTTCTTGTTTGCTTCTGACTTGTTCTAATTCTTTTCCACGCATTCCTGAACTTTCTTGTACTGTTGTTGACAGTGATAATTCCAGTCTTCTGCTGAAGTATTCTGGTCTGGTTCTACAGTTCCGATCTCCAAGTCAATTGGGAGTTTTCCAGGTCTTGCTCGCATTAAGTATGCTGGTGTGTAGTTAGTAGAACTTACAGGAATGTGGTTGTATATATCCACTAAGTCAGGTAGTTGTTCTGGCCACTGATTCCTTTCTTCAAGTGGTAAAGTCTTTAACATGTCGATGACAATGTTGTTCATTTTCTCAAAAGACCATTTGTTTGTGGATGATACGGTGTAGACCTGATCTTCTAACAACCATACAATCCTAGAAATTCCTGGAACAGCTGTGACTCAAATGCGGAACCTTGATCTGTTAGTACATGGTCTGGGTACCCATGTGGTTGACAGAAATATGTCTGGAACTTTTTGGCTGCTACTTCTGCAGTTAAATCCTTAACTGGTGCTACTACTAAGAATCTAGAGTAGTGATCAACCATGGTAAGAGCATAGGTATACCCTGTTCTGCTGGGTGTCAACTTCTCATGATCCAGGGCAACAATCTCTAGAGTCCTCTCTTTTTTGTAATGGAGCTTTCTGGCTTTGCTGATCTTTTCTTCACAGGTGACACAGTCCACAGTTTTACGCCATCTTTCAATGGAACCTCTCATGCCGACCCAGTAAAAGCGATCTTTCAGCAACATCTCCAGTTTCTTCCAACCAAAATGTCCAGCAACATTATGATACACCTCTAATACCATCTGTAAATCTCATTTTGGAACCACAATCTGCCAGATGAGTTCATGGGTTCTGGGGTTAAGGTGACGTCTACACAGTTTACCTTGATAGACGAACAATTTCCCCTTCTCCTTCCATAGGCGCTAGGCTTCTTGTGGAGCCTCTGGACTCAGGCATGAGTGTTCTGTCCTGTCCTGGGTCTCTTTCCAGCTATGGTGAGATAACAGGTTCACTGTTGTCTCTTGACATCTTTGGCTTGCCTGATGACATGAGGATGTGCTTGGACGGTTGAAGGCCGGTAACTCTACTTCTTCTAGCTCATCCACGTCTTCTCCCACGTCTGGTAGATTAGGCATTCTGGATAGGGCATCAGCGTTGCCATTCTTATGACCTGCCCGGTACTTGACAGTGAAGTCGTAGTTGGATAATCTGGCCATCCAGCATTGCTCCATGGCTCCCAGCTTTGCAGTCTGTAAATGGGTTAGAGGGTTGTTGTCGGTGAAAGCGGTGAACTGGGAGGATGCCAGGTAATGTTTGAACCGTTCTGTGATTGCCCAGACTAAGGCTAGGAACTCCAGCTTGAAAGAACTGTAATTCTCTGGATTCCTCTGTCGGACGGAGCTTCCTGCTGGCGTAGGCTATAACCTTCTCTTTGCCTTTCTGTCTCTGTGCCAAGACAGCTCCTAAGCCCTCAATGCTGGCATCGGTGTATAACAGGAACGGTAGACTGTAATCAGGGTAGGCCAGGATCTCTTCTCTGGTCAAAGCATCTTTCAGCTGCTGGAAAGACTCTTCTTGTTCTCGCCCCCACCGGAATGGAGGACCTCTGATCTTGCCCTTCTTGTCCTACCAGGAGATCTTGCATGGGCGCTGCTATCTTCGTATAGTCCTTGATGAACCTCCTGTAGTACCTGACCAGTCCTAGGAATTGGCAGACTTCTCTGAAGGTAGTTGGTGCTGGCCAGTCCTTGATGACGGTGACTTTGTCCGGGTCCGGTGCTATGCCTTCTGCACTGACCACATGCCCAAGGTACTGGGCTTTAGGTTTTAACAGGTGACACTTTGACGGTTTCAGCTTCATACCATACTTGTACAATGATTCAAACACTTCATTCAAGTGCTGCAGGTGGTCTTCATAGGTTTTGGAGTACACTATGACATCATCCAGGTATAGCAGTACGGTTTCGAAATTTCTGTGGCCTAGGCAACACGCCATCAGTCTCTGGAATGTTCCTGGTGCTTTGCATAACCCGAATGGCATACTGTTGAACTCACATAACCCCATTGATGTTGTGAAGGCTGTCTTCTCACGGTCTTCTTCTGCAACAGAGACCTGCCAGTGCCCACTAGTAAGACCTAAGGTTAAGAAGTAATTGGCAGACTTTAATGCAGCAGTGACTCTTCGATACGGGGTAACGGGTATGCATCCTTGTGTGTTACTTTATTGATATGCCTATAATCTACACACATCCTCATACTACCATCTTTCTTTTTAACCAGGACCAGTGGTGCTGCCCTGGGACTACAACTATCTCTGATAACCCCTGCATTCTTTATGTCCTGTAACATTTCTTTTTCTTTCTGGTAGTGTGCTGGTGGTATGGGCCTGTATCTTTCTTTGATGGGTGGATGGTCACCTGTGGGTATATGATGTTGTACCCCTTTAATCCTCCCGAAATCAAGTGGATGCTTGCTAAACACTTGTTCATACTCCTGAACTACCCGATCAACTCCATTTTTCAGGTGAGAAGATGTGTTGTCAGTTACTACGTGGAGCTCCTGTCACCATTTCTCTAGCTGTTTCTTGGAGTTGTGAGGCTCGTCTGACACTGTCTGAGCTAGTGATTCAGCTTCATGTATACAGATGTTATCTACATGGTACAATTTAGCAACAGTGGAATTTCTTGGTAGCTTAATTTTATCATCACCATAGTTCAATACACGTACAGGTACCCTTCCTTTGCATACATCAACCACCCCCCCGGCTGTCAGGAGTGCAGGAATACTGTCAGACACTACTGGCTCTACTATTGCCTGGTAGTCCTGCCCTCTGAGGCAGGGCCGGTTTTAGGCAAAGTGGGGCCCTGGGCAAAAGGTTAAAGTGGGGCCCTAAATGCTCACATATTGCACCGTCATACTCAGACATTTAGGTTACATTTACAAGCGCTGAATTCAGATTGGTGAATGAGTGCGATTTATAATATTCAAGTCATTCAGAGCTTGTTTCCAGCCTTTTTACACAGGATGATGAAGAATGATGGGTGCAGAGCAATCACCGGTAAAGCAATCTGTCCTCTACAGCAGCATGTTATCGGCAGCTCTTCTGCAGTTTGCAGCAGGCGATGTGCTGTCGAGAGCAAGGATTTTTGTTCCTCCATAAATATCCAATCACCCGATGATGAGCCGTATTTTGCTCATTTGTTGGGTGATTGCTGACATGTTTACACCTAAGAACTGTCATCTGAGCATCCAGGATTTATAAATGTAGATGTTACATACACACAACACACAGTATGTGACACAAACACTATATATTACACGTATACACCGCGCACACACACACAGACACACATGGTATGTGACACAACCACTATATATTACACGTATACACCGAGCACACATACACAGACAAACACGTTTACACCGAGCACACACACAGACACACACATCCATTCCCATCATTGTCTGTGTCATACAGGACGGCTCCTCCAGGGAGAGTCGCTCTTTCTAACCACTTATACTCTGACAAAGAGATGGGGATTGTGAACACAGGACTCCTTATATTGATTAAAAATTACCTACAAGTGTTTAATAAAACAGGATTTACACACTGGAGAGTCAGTAAGAAAAATGTTTCCATAGGATCATCTACTTAAATGTCATCTTTAACAAAGATCTGCTATATTCTTCAAATTATAAAAAAAATACATTTGAAATAAGCCCCATCCTGTTGTTCTGGGGTCACTAGTGGGAATATTGATCTTAAAGGAGTTGTACACAGGGGTTGTGCTGTTTTTGAAAGAATGTAGTAAAGTTTTACTAATCCTGGACATCCCCTTTAAAGCCTTGTAAGTTCTGCTTGATAATTGGCTACAAATGTAGGAATTAAAGAGGTCCCCTAACTCTAATTACAGCCATCATGAACATGTGAAGACTGAAGCCTGTGGGGGGCGCTCCTGCTGCTATTATACGGCAATTACAAGGATTTTATAACTTTTACCACTGAGCGATTTTTCGTTTTTATTTTTCCCTCCGCTTCTTCCAAGAGCCAGAACTTTTTTATTTCTCCTTCCACATAGCCATACGAGGGCTTGTTTTTTGCGGGATGAGTTGTACTTTTGATTGACATCATTCATTCTACCACAAAATGTGTGGCACCCTGGCACCTGTTGGGCACCACAGAAATCCTTAGGCACAAATGGAGTAAGTAACAGCAAAGCAAAACCCACAAACACAACAACACCTTAGAACACCTGGTTTCACCCCGAGCCTCTAGGGGGAGCCCACTGGTCACTTTGAGCCAGTTCCCCCTATAAATAGAGTCTTGGAGGGAGAAACTTTAGAGTGTGCAGACGCTAGGAGAGCTGCAGGGTGTGCGTGATCTCCACTCTATGAGACACACACTAGGCCCAACCAGTCATCCAGCCAGTGAGGAAACCCTTGCAATTGGGGTTAGAGGACAAGGAGAAGCACCTCTCAGGGACACCAGAGTGATCATAACTCTCTCCCTTAATAACCGGTTACTGGAACCGAAGCTGTGGAAGCTACATAGCCACTGCAGAGAACCAGCATACTTCACAGGGAGTCTAGCCCCCTGTTCCACCTGTCGCACCTACCAACGAGAGCCCAGGGTAGAAGGTAGAATTATCATGACCCTTTTACAGTGCCCTCAGTGCTGACAACCAGGTGAAATCCGTTCTATTGAACACACTGCCCGGTCCGGATGGATTCCACGTCCACCCGACCTTAGCACCAGATGTAGAGAGAAGGAAGCCTATACAAACTGCTTGCTGTGAACCTCCAGGATTGCTAAACTTCACGAACCCGGTCTGGCGTACCTGAATATCACCAGTAAAAGGTACTTAAAAGACTGTGGCGTGTCTGTGTCTGAATCCTGGCCTAATAGCAGCATTACTGCAGCTGCCTCACAACATCTTGCGCAGCTCCTGGCTCCGGGGACTCCCGCTCATCCTGTGGGGAGCGTCCCATCTAGCTGCTTAACATCCCCCGGAGAACCCGCAGCGCTGGTAAAGTTACCAGAACACCCGCAGGTGGCGTCACGAAGACAAATCACCCCCACTGTTCCGCCATTCCCCTATTGATCTGGACCACCGGGCCTACACCACCGCAGGCGCGGTTCCGTGACTGAAGGAGAGACAACGCCCACTACGTGTACCCCCGGCTATGGTGAGTCAGAATTTGGCGTCACGAACAGGATACGAGCAGGCCCGTTATCACGGGTATTGTGTGCTATTTATTGACTGTAAATATCGAACTGTACATTTGGTCCGCCATTGCTGCGCGAAAAGGTGGGAAAAGAAGGGGCGTGACTGTGCAGGGAGCGCGAAGATTGGCCCCGCCCCCACGCTCTGACGACTTCCTCCGTACGCAGCAGGAACCGGAAACTCCCGTGGTGCCTCACTCCTCACCGCGAGGCCGACACTTCCGTTTGAAACCGAGGGAAAGGCTACGCTTAACTAAGGGGGAGCGACCATGAGTAACCCGGCTCCCGATCACGCGGTGCCCCCGCTAAACCAAGCGGCACCTCAAAATATACCTCTTGATGGACAGCAACAAGTCGGCGGTATGCCACCGCAACCCGCTCCGATTATGCCGATGTCTCTACCCTACGTTCCTAGTGCGACCTGGTTACCCAAGTACAGCGGTGTACCCAGCACCTTGGAGAACTTCCAGAGGAAGATATGCCAGGCGCTGGACATGTACCCGATGACCGGTAAGCAAAGAGCTTCAGTTATTATGGGACAGTTAGCCGGTGCAGCCGAACTGCAGAGCCGCAGCTGGCCTGTAGAAACTCAGGAATCTGTGGAGCAGATATTCGCTAAATTAACCCGGGTCTTTGAGCGCCATACTGAAGCTGAATTAAGACTGTCATTCTATCGTTGTAACCAAGGGGCACAAGAAAGTGTCCTTGATTATTCACTGCGCTTGCAAGAAGCATACAGACTGTTAAAACAAGTTGATCCTGATGGTGTCCGAGATGAGAACAAAGCGTTAATTGGACAATTTATTGTGGGCCTTAAACTGTCTGAGGATAGAAAGCAAGCAAGCTGGTGGTCCATACAGAACCCAGGCGCAGAGTTTGACACCTTGAGAGACTTAACAGTTTGGGGACAACGACTCGCTGAAGTACCTGATCCCGCTTCACAGCAGCAGCAGTACACTGACACCCCTTCCGTGCCGGCAGCAGCATCTCCAATCCCTGCGATTCAGTCCAGTGCACAGACTGTAACACCTGACCGGTTTGATCAACTGTGTGCTAATGTCGAGCAGCTGATGAAAGACGTGGCCAAGCTACAAGCTGGGAGAAGACCCAAGACAGATGCAAGGCCATCAGACAAGATTCAACTCGCCGACAGCCCTGACGACGTCCCGTGGATGAGGAGAAAGACACCGCCGTCGCGAGGAAAACCTGCAGACCGCCGCAGTCCTGACAGACGCCGCAACAGTCAGCAGAACGACTTAGGAGGACGCAACCTGCAATCCCGTCCTTTAAACAAGCAACCCCTGGGCGAGAAGGGCCAACCCCAGGAGTAGACTGTCCAGGCCCTACGTCCAGCTGGGAACACAAGTATGTGGGAGACTGTCCATACTTACCAGTCGTCATTGATGGCATCGCTATATCCGCCTTGATAGACACTGGGTCCCAGGTGACATCCATCCCCAGTACCCTTTACAAGCAGTTCTGGCCAGATGTTAAGCTAGAACCCCCTAACCCGAGATGAACCTTGAAGCCACTAATGGTATACCGGTTACCATAGAGGGACAGTGGGAAGCTACAGTAAAGGTGGGGAGGGTGCAGTTGAAAAACCAGGGTATCTTAGTGGTCCAGGATAAGCCTAACCACAAGGATCCATATGTCATATTGGGTACCAATGTCATGATCAAATGCCTCGATGAAGTGTTGTTTTTACTCCAACAGAGTGCTGAAGCCGGTAAACCCAGAGAAAAGAGGGCTATTCAGAAGCAGATTAGAGCTCTGGTGTATCAACAACAGGTAACATTGTCAAATGGTGAGATTGGCAGAGTAAGGGTCACAGATCCCATTCCAATTGTGGTACCACCCAGAAGTGAAATGATGATCTGGTGTCGAGCAGCCATAGGCCTCAGAGGGCAGGACTACCAAGCTGTAGTTGAACCTGTAATGTCCGATAGTAGTCCTACGCTCTTGACAGCCAGAGGGTTGGTCGATGTGAGAAAAGGGAGAGTCCCCGTACGCATATTGAATTATGGTGATGACGAAGTCAGACTGCCAAGATATGCAACTGTCGCAAAATTGTACCAAGTAAAAGATGATGCTGTGATTGATGTAAAATCCTCAAACCAAGCTGTCACTGATGAACCCCCTCACTCCAAAGATCAGTTAGAGAAATGGTGTCAAGACCTCAGTGTAGGAACTGACAATACACCCTCTCACCAGAAAAATTGAGTATACCGGGTAGTTCGGGAGTATGAGCAAGTGTTCAGCAAACACCCACTTGACTTTGGGAGGATTAAAGGGGTACAACATCACATCCCCACAAACAACCATGCACCTATCAAAGAAAGGTACAGGCCTATACCACCCACTCACTACCAGAAAGCAAAAGAGATGCTTCAAGACATGAAAAATGCAGGAGTCATTAGGGATAGCTGTAGTCACTCACCTGAAAAATGGAGTTGATCGGGTAGTTCAGGAGTATGAACAAGTGTTTAGCAAGCATCCACTTGATTTCGGGAGGATTAAAGGGGTACAACATCATATACCCACAGGTGACCATCCACCCATCAAAGAAAGATACAGGCCCATACCACCAGCACACTACCAGAAAGAAAAAGAAATGTTACAGGACATAAAGAATGCAGGGGTTATCAGAGATAGTTGTAGTCCCAGGGCAGCACCACTGGTCCTGGTTAAAAAGAAAGATGGTAGTATGAGGATGTGCGTAGACTATAGGCAAATCAACAAAGTCACACACAAGGATGCATACCCGTTACCCCGCATAGAAGAGTCACTAGCTGCACTCAAATCTGCCAACTATTTCTCCACATTAGATCTTACTAGTGGGTACTGGCAGGTTGCCGTTGCAGAGGAGGATCGTGAGAAGACAGCCTTCACTACTCCCATGGGCTTATGCGAGTTTAACAGTATGCCATTCGGTTTGTGCAATGCCCCAGGAACATTTCAGAGACTTATGGAGTGTTGTTTGGGCCACAAGAACTTTGAGACTGTCTTGTTATACCTTGATGATGTCATTGTCTACTCTCAGACCTATGAAGATCACCTCCAACACCTGAGTGAAGTGTTCGAGTCACTGTCCAAGTACGGGATGAAACTGAAACCGTCCAAGTGCCACCTGCTGAAACCCAAGGTCCAATACCTAGGACACGTGGTCAGCGCCGAAGGCGTCGCACCGGATCCGGACAAAGTCACCGTAATCAAGGGCTGGCCAGCACCAACCAACCACAAAGAGGTACGTCAATTTCTAGGACTGGTCGGATACTACAGACGATTCATCAAGGGCTATACCAAGATAGCCGCCCCCATGCAAGATCTCTTAGTAGGTCAATCCAAAAACGGCAAGATCAGGGGACCCCCGTTCCACTGGGGACCAGAACAGGACAAATCATTCCAAACGTTAAAAGATGCTTTAACTGGAGAGGAAATCCTGGCCTACCCTGACTACAATCTACCGTTTTTGTTGTACACCGATGCAAGCAATGAAGGTTTAGGAGCAGTCCTATCTCAACGCCAGCAGGGCAAGGAGAAGGTGATAGCCTACGCAAGCAGAAAGCTCCGTCCCACCGAAAGGAACCCGGAGAATTACAGCTCCTTCAAGCTGGAGTTCCTGGCCCTGGTCTGGGCGATCACAGAGCGTTTCAAGCATTACCTGGCATCCGCCCCATTCACAGCTTTCACAGACAACAACCCTCTAACGCATTTAGAGACTGCAAAGCTGGGAGCCCTAGAACAGCGTTGGGTAGCAAGACTCGCTAACTACGACTTCACTGTAAAGTACCGGGCAGGTCACAAGAACGGCAATGCTGATGCCCTGTCCCGAATGCCTCATCTTCCTGAAGAGGGAGAAGACGTAGACGACCTGGAAGAGATTGAACTACCTGCTTTCCACCGTTCAGGTACAGCAACATGTCATCAGAGAAACCAGACACGTGTAGAGAGGACCGTGAACCCGTTACCTCACCATGACTGGAAGGAGGCACAAGCCAACGACCCAGATGTCAGCCTGGTAAAGGATCTGATCACTCAAGAACACGCCAACATGGACTCTGATGCCTCATCAAATGCTAAACGCCTGTGGAAGGAGAAAGGGAGGTTGTTCGTCTACCAAGGTAAACTATGCAGAAGATACCTCAATCCGAGAACCCATGAATTAATCTGGCAGATTGTAGTTCCCAAGACTGAAGTCCAAATGATCCTCGAAGCATACCATGATGATGCCGGACACTTTGGATGGAAGAAGCTGGAGAGACTCCTAAAGGATCGGTTCTACTGGGTCGGGATGCGAGGCTCCATTGACAAGTGGTGTAAAAACTGTGGACCATGACACCTTCGAAGGAAAGACCATCTAACTCAGAAAGCTTCGTTGCAGCCAATTGTTACCACCAAACCTCTTGAAATAGTTGCTCTCGACCACGTGAAGCTTACCCCAAGTCGAACCGGGTACACTTACGCTCTCACCATCGTTGATCACTACTCAAGATTCCTGGTAGTCGTTCCAGTTAAGGACTTAACTGCTGAGGTAGCAGCCAAAGTGTTCCAGAGTTACTTCTGTCGCCCCCATGGGTATCCAGACCAAGTCTTAACTGACCAAGGGCCAGCCTTCGAATCAGCTCTGTTCCAAGAATTCTTAGGGCTATATGGGTGTAAGAAAATCCGCACAACACCTTATCATCCCCAGACGAACGGTTTATGTGAGAAGATGAACCACATAGTCATTGACATGCTCAAGACCTTACCAGTTGAAGAGAGAAATCAATGGCCAGAGAAACTTCCAGATCTCGTGGACATCTACAACCACATACCTGTCAGTTCAACAAATTACACACCTGCTTACTTGATGAGAGCAAGACCAGGTAAACTGCCTATTGATTTACAGATGGGAACCATTGAACCCACAGAAGATTCTTCTGATGAAGACTGGGTCAGCCAACGCCAAGAAAAGTACAGGAAAGTACAAGAAAGCGTGGAAAGAAACCTAGAAATCAGTAGAACCAAACAAGAAAAAGACTTCAACAAGCACGCCTCAGCTGAACCGCTAGCTATATGTGATGTAGTGCTAAAAAGAAAGCGAAAAACCAACAAATTGGATAACAGTTGGGAATCTGTACCCTACACCGTTATGCCGTCACACTATGACAACTCAAAAACTTGTATTATCAGTAAAGACAATGGGAATACTATTGCGACTGTCTCAAGGGATCATTTAAAGAAATGTCCGCCACAGTTAATCCCACAAGCAACCAGTTACCCTGCAGTAACTACAGATGAAGAAACAAAAGAAAACTTAGTCCTTACAGAAATTGGATACTTACCCGCTGATTGGCCACAATTAGGTGAAGCATTCCTCATACCAGTTATGCATTTCTACCAACCTGTAGAAGATCAGCCAAAACCAAATCCAATCCAACAAGTCCAACAAGAACAAGTCCAAGTGCAAGAATTGCAGCCTGTTATTATGGA
The DNA here is from genome assembly GCA_033576535.1 of Allobates femoralis. Lineage (NCBI taxonomy): Eukaryota > Metazoa > Chordata > Amphibia > Anura > Aromobatidae > Allobates > Allobates femoralis. Next base: position 45,603,553 of record JARQOC010000002.1, on the reverse strand, counting down.
ACCTGAGATTCCTGTAATCGGTCAACCTGCTAGTCCCACAGTAAGAGAAGCCATTCCTACTCAACTACCTACAGAGGTTAGTCCAGTTGATAGACTCCGCACTTACTATGGTCTACCACAAAGCAGACATAGAGAATTAAGAACCACTTCGTACACTACACCAACAGCTTTGGAAACACCCACACTACGCAGATCCACACGTAGTACATTAGGTCAACCCCCCAAACAAACTTGGAGAATGGGTTTAAAATGTAGTGGAAAATGTAACCTGTAAGTGTTGTAAATAGCAACAGTTTTCAAAACCTGTAAAAAGTAGTGTACAGAAGGGTGGAGGAACTGGGCTCTGTCCCAAGTATACTAAGTTGGGGACAGAAAGCGCCTGGTAAGGTATAGAAGGTTAGTACCGGCCTCCCAAGCAGAGACACCCGTAGGGATGTATAAAGTTTAAATATGTGTGAACTTTACCTTTTCCCTTTTCCATAAACTTTGGACAATTGTCACAGGACTTGTGTGACCACTAACTTTACCTTTTTCCAGCCTGCAGCAGATGGACTAGTGCCGTACGGACTGCTTTTCACCTTTTTCACATTTTTCACTTCCTTTTCAGTGATTTTTGTGTTTTTCTTAAGACTCTGTAATTAAATGTGTATAAAATGCTTAGTGTTAAGTTGTAAAAAGAACTTTTTGCTCAGCCGGGAGAACTGAGGTTAACTAAGGGGGAATGTGGCACCCTGGCACCTGTTGGGCACCACAGAAATCCTTAGGCACAAATGGAGTAAGTAACAGCAAAGCAAAACCCACAAACACAACAACACCTTAGAACACCTGGTTTCACCCCGAGCCTCTAGGGGGAGCCCACTGGTCACTTTGAGCCAGTTCCCCCTATAAATAGAGTCTTGGAAGGAGAAACTTTAGAGTGTGCAGACGCTAGGAGAGCTGCAGGGTGTGCGTGATCTCCACTCTATGAGACACACACTAGGCCCAACCAGTCATCCAGCCAGTGAGGAAACCCTTGCAATTGGGGTTAGAGGACAAGGAGAAGCACCTCTCAGGGACACCAGAGTGATCATAACTCTCTCCCTTAATAACCGGTTACTGGAACCGAAGCTGTGGAAGCTACATAGCCACTGCAGAGAACCAGCATACTTCACAGGGAGTCTAGCCCCCTGTTCCACCTGTCGCACCTACCAACGAGAGCCTAGGGTAGAAGGTAGAATTATCATCACCCTTTTACAGTGCCCTCAGTGCTGACAACCAGGTGAAATCCGTTCTATTGAACACACTGCCCGGTCCGGATGGATTCCACGTCCACCCGACCTTAGCACCAGATGTAGAGAGAAGGAAGCCTATACAAACTGCTTGCTGTGAACCTCCAGGATTGCTAAACTTCACGAACCCGGTCTGGCGTACCTGAATATCACCAGTAAAAGGTACTTAAAAGACTGTGGCGTGTCTGTGTCTGAATCCTGGCCTAATAGCAGCATTACTGCAGCTGCCTCACAACATCTTGCGCAGCTCCTGGCTCCAGGGACTCCCGCTCATCCTGTGGGGAGCGTCCCATCTAGCTGCTTAACATCCCCCGGAGAACCCGCAGCGCTGGTAAAGTTACCAGAACACCCGCAGGTGGCGTCACGAAGACAAATCACCCCCACTGTTCCGCCATTCCCCTATTGATCTGGACCACCGGGCCTACACCACCGCAGGCGCGGTTCCGTGACTGGAGGAGAGACAACGCCCGCTACGTGTACCCCCGGCTACGGTGAGTCAAATGTACTGGAGAATGAGAACGAAATTCCAAGTGCTTTGAAATTGCAAATAAAAGTGCAAAAAAAGTGCAATTCCACAATTTTTTTTAGTTTTTTATTCATCATGTTAACTATATGGTAAAAGTGACTTCATAAGTTGATTATCTAGGCTAGAATAAGAAGATACTGAACATTTTTATTTCAATCATAAAAACCCCCAGAAATTTGTAAAAAAAAAAAAAAATAAATAAATTTGCTTTATTCGCCATTTTCCGAGACCCATGATGTTTTGAATTTTTGAAGATACAGGGCTATGTGAGAGCTTACTTTATGTGCCCTGAGCTGACATTTTTACTGATACCATTTTGAGTCAGCTACAACATTTTGATCGCCTTTTATTGCATTGTATTGTAACAACGTAGTGGCCCAAAAAACATAATTCAGGCGTTTTTATTTTTTTTCCGTTACGCCATTTACCAATTGGATTAATTTACTTCATATATTGATAGCTTAGATTCTTACGAAAGCAGCGATACCAAATATGTGTATTTTTTTTTTTTTTTTACTGTTTTATTGCTATTTTCAGTTCAGCTCCTTTGGGGGCCCCTAAGGGAGTGGGGGCCCTAGGCAACTGCCCAGTCTGCCCCCCCCCTAACGCCGGCCCTGCTCTGAGGCCTACTGTTGCCCGACACCAGATCATCATTTCACTTCTTGGTGGCACTACAATAGGAATTGGGTCTGTTACACGTAAACTACCAATTTCACCACTTGTTAGTGTTACCTGTTGCTGGTACACAAGGTCTCGGATCTCCTTCTGAAGAACCCTCCTCTCTCCTGGAGTAGCAGTATCTGCTCTCTGTTGAAGCAAAAACAGCACTTCATCTAGACAGTTAACCATCACATTGGTACCCAGTATCACATGTGGATCCCTCTCATTTGGTTTATCCTCAACTACAATGAGTCCCTGATTCCCTTTAATTCCACCCTCCCCACCTTTACAGTTGCCTCCCAATGCCCCTCTGCATTAACGGGCAACCCATTGGTAGCAATGATATTCAAGTCAGGGTTTGGAGGGTTAAGTTCAAGTTCAGACCAGAACCGTTTGTAAAGGATACTCGGGATGGTGGTCACCTGGGATCCAGTGTCTACCAAAGCAGTGGTAGCGATGCCGTCTATGATGATGGACAGGTACGGACTATCTCCCACGTACCTGCGCAGCCAATTGGATGGGCCTGGACAGTGTACTCCTGGGGTTGGGCCCCCGGCCCAGGGGCTGCTCGTTTAAAGAGTAGAACCGGTAGATATGCTCTTCTTTGTGACACTTGCGACAGATGGGTTGTCCGGAGGCACTGTAGCGATCCGTGATCCTCCCTCGAAGCGGTGGTGTCCTCTTCTTCATCCACGGAACGTTGTCCAGGCTGTCAGCGAGCTGGATCTTTGCTGGTGGCTGTGTCTCCGTCTTGGGTTGCCTAGTGTCGAGCCCAGGCTTTGGGGTACTCGGGTGTCAGGCGGCAAAGGGTTAACTGCTGTGTCACGGGGAATGGCGGCCGCGCCTGATCCCGTGTCCTGGGATTATCTTTAAAAGGGGGATTTATATACAGGCGATTATGTACAAGTTTATAGTTTGTTGTGATGCCACCTGCAGTGTCTGGTGATGTGTACCAGCGCCGCCACAGTCCTCCGGAGGTCGGTGGTATTGCGGCTGAGATGTGGTAGTCCTCCGCAGGCAGGACTGGGACCTCCGGGGCAGCGTAGTGAGGGGGAAGCAGGTTGTAGTAGAGCTGAGGTTGTATGGGGAGAGTTGGAATAGTCTATAGAGGATGCTGGGAGTGAAAAGGATACACGCACACAGCCAAGTCTCTTTTACCTTTTACTGATGTCTTGCAGGTAAATATGTCCAGGGTACCGACGGGTGACAGGGTTGCACAGTAGGTTCCCACAGCAAGTGGGTATAAGGCCTCCTCCGCTTTGTGTTGTTTCTGAAGCACAGCCTGCTGCAGCCTGACTTGCCTCCACTCTCTTCCTTTGCCTGTCTCTTTCTCCTCCTGTGCAGTCTCCGGGATGACCCTCTCTGGACACTGCGGCTGGCCTGCTGTGCCTGGCTCCCTTTCTTGACCCACCTGGGAGACCGGGTAGCTGAAGCTTCCACGGTGCGACGGGGTTTTCTGTGGGCCTATAGTCCCCACAGGTGCGGATCCCCAATAGTGTTTCTCCTGGGATGAACCCTTTCAAGTTCCTCGCTCCCTTTCTGTTCTGAGCTCCCTGCCTTCAGTCCCACTTAGGCTTGTGGGACGCAGAAGGGCCACTCCGGGTCACTGGCTCGGGCCTGAACGCAGCACCAAACACCAGGACTTACTTGCAGCTCTTCTAGCGTCTGCACACACTGACTAGCTCCTCCCCCAGCAGCAGTATATATAGGGGATCTTGCCTAAGGGCAGCAAATTGGGCTCCCCCTACTGTGTCGGGGTGGAAGATGTTGGATGTAGTAGGTACCTGCTGTGAAAACCCAGCTGTGCATTAGAGAGATCTGTGGTTACCTGCGTGAGCCACCCCCCCCCCCCCAGGTAACATCAGTACTCCTGGACTGAGCATTTTTGTGTTAACAAGAGAAATAACAATAAAACATAACATATGTACAAAGTTTGAAAATACAAAAATTAACAAAAAGACACTGAAAAATATTTGAAAAATAGAAAATGGGTAAGTCCATAAGGTGCTAGTCCATCCACCGCAGGCTTCTGAAAAGTTTGTGGCTACGTTAGTCCATTAACCGTAGTCCATTTGAAATTTTTAAAAGTTCAAAAGGGGAAAGAGTTCAAAGGGGCAAAGTTCAGTTCCATAAGAGTCTATACAGTAAAGTCTCTGTACGCTCCGCCTAAAAAAGGGGAAAAGTCTTTTAGAGTTCACGTTTTAACAATAAACAGGGGTCCCTATGGGTGTCTCGGTTTAGGAGACCTGGTACCTTTCCCCCCAGGCACTTTCTGTTCCTGGCTTAATGTGCTTGGGACTGGGCCCAGTTCCTCTACCCTTCTGTACACTACTATTTACTCTCTTTTATACAGTTTACTATTTACATGTTTCCTCAATGTGCTCTACCTTACTTTATACCCACTCTCCAAACCTAGACGGGGTTTAACCTCGTGTGCTCTTATGTGACTTCCGCACTACAGGTGTCACTGTCTCAGGTGGGGTAATTAGGAGAAAGAGGATCCCCTGACGAAGCTGCACAGGAGGCAGCGATACCGGTGGAGTCCTTTCCCACTCGGGCACCAGCATCACAGATCTGGTAATCTCTCTCCCTCTCATTCCCTTCTCCCCCTATCCTTCTGACCAACTAGTCAGAACACAGCACATGCTTACTGAATGCAAAGCTATTGTTATGGCATTCATGTGTAGCAGGGAAGCACAGCCCTGATAGTTTGATGTGCAATAATATGTAATGTGTAATACTATGATCAGGGCTATTGCAATGATAATATGCTGTGTGTGGGGATATTGAAGTGATAGATACCAGTGATGCCAGTTGTTGATTGCAGCCCCACAGATTTACTTGACTGTTCATACTGATTGTATTAGGGACTTGTTGGTCACTCATTAACAGGCGTATACACTGTAGACCCCGGTATCACCATGAATCTCTGATAATATTGTTTACTTGTTAATAGTTACCCTACTGAGGGGTCCACAACTGGGTGTACTCACACTATACTCTATATATACGTGATTACTTAAAGGGATCCTTTCACCGCTAAAACACCTCAAAACCTATTAAAAGCTGTCCCTACAGCATAGTAACACTAACCCTACACTCCTTTTAGCTCCTAAAAGCACCAAGTGAAATAGAAGAAAAATGTTATTATAGTACCTCATTATGGATGATAATGAGTGACTATGCTATTCATAGTCACCCTGGCAGGCTCTCCCACTGCATGATATCACGCCTCCATAGGCGTGATCTGTAATCTGATTAAAATGCGCGCCTCCCCGCCGCTCTCCTGTGTCTCGGCCGGCCTGTAGTGGGGCTTGGTGACGCGATACGCGTCATTTCCGGCGCCGGGTGACGTATTTACACCCGCGCCGCTGTTGGCTTCAAGACCCGCACTGCGCAGGCGCATGCGCATGTGACTCACCGTGGCCGGCTGACTCCGGTTTAGACAGGCGATTCTTCTTCCCTCCTTGTCACGGGTGGACCGCGCCTGCCGGTAGTGGGGCCCGGTGTAGTGCAGATCAAAATGAAGACGTCTTGGTGGAACAGATTAAAGGGGTTTTAATTTATTCGTGACGCCACCTATGAGTAGATTCGGTAAGGGCTACCGACGCTGCGGAGCCCCCGGGGGATGGATAGCAGCTAGATGTTACGCTCCCCACAGGCTGAGCGGTGATCCCGGAGGCTGGAGCTGCTCAAGATGTTGTGCGGCAGCTGCGGTTACCTTGTTGTGCGGACGGACAGTTCATAAGGAAGCACAGACACAGAAAGTCTCTATAACGGGTCTTTACTGTAACCAGCAGGCAGTACATGGTATACAGTGGTTGAGTAGTAGACCGGGTGGACTCAGCAGTGATAGTGTCCCTCAGAGATCCGCAAGTGTTCCTCCATTCTACCTAACTTGATTGCCAGCGTCGCCCAGGAATACCAGATCGGGTACGGGGAGGCTGCTTCAATGCCCTATCCATGATGTACGTTCTGGATGCTTTGGGGAGCCTTGGATCCCTCAGTGGGTACACCGCTGGTTAGACGACTGGAAACTGGCTGGTGGTGGGGTGCTCCTGTGAAGCTGCTCCTCCACTCTTCTGGTTCGCGTGGCAGAGGTGAACTGCTGCCAGCTTCGGTACCAGTGAACCGGCTGTGAGTTGTGGGCACGGGAGTCTTTTGGGAACCCGTGTAGAAATGCCCAATCCCGGTAGTTAAGGCCTCAGGTGCTGACACCCGACCGGTGACGGCCCAGGGGCCCGCACGGAGTGCGGAGCCCCCGCTCCTCTCCAAGCTCTGTGTTCTAGGCTCTGCTCTAGGTTCCAGACTCTTTCTGACTGGTCTAGATTATTGTGTGTTCTACTACACTACCCTAACACTCCACCCACCAGGACCTAGGATTGGCCCTCTGTTCTAGGTGTTGCATGTTGGGTTGGATCTCCAAGTTAACTATTTCATTGCTGAGTCAGAGGATATTGTGGCTGCATTTATGGCTGCAATACCCTCCTGTGACGCACTCGTTGCGGTGCGCCACACTCCACCCTTGGTTGAATACGCTTGTCCCCAAGCGTCACACTACTCACATTACAGAGGTTTTTGTATTTTTATACATATATGACACACTTTTATTAAAATGAAAACAGGTAAAGATATGCTTTGGTGACATAAGCAAAGAAACAGGTAATCACTTTGTGCGGACCCGGCGTGCGGTCGGCTGTCCTTTAACTAGAGTCCAGGCTGTAGCCGCAAGATCACACAGTCAGTGATTAACGGGAACAGAGTCATTGAGGAAGTTCAAGTTTTAAAGTCACTGGCACGGAGAACGATGGCGCACCCGGATAGCGAACCACCCATCTGCACAAGCGTAGCGCTCATAGGTGATAATATCGCCCCGGTATAGGTCGCGATCGGGATGTCCTCTTGGCAAGTTTGACTCAACTTCCCGGCGCCCCACAAACACCTCCTCATTCAAACCCACCTCCCAAGCGAACCCCCACCCGGTATTTAAGTTAAAGGTGGAAATTCTACCTTCACGGCGGAGTTCATCAGGCAGCGGCGGCTGGCGGCGAGCCTCGGCACGGGCCTGCATATTGGTGCGTTCTCGGGCTTGCCACTCCTCTCGTCGTCTCTGGCGTACATCTCCGTCGTTACGGCTCGGGGTGTAGAGATGAGTAACGGAGCTGGTGGTTTGGCGGGAAGCTTGAACTTGGCGGGCTGTCTGTATCGGCACCCGGTGGAACGGCACAGGGGAAGGTGTCGGCATTGCACCCGACCAGTGTACCCGAGCTGTATGCCCGGTAGGAAGTTCCTTTTTGTCTTCCCAAGCGAACCCGGTGTCGAAATCCTCAGCGGTGCTGTGGGTCTCGTCGTCATCCTCTCCGACCTCTTCCTCGATGACTACATCAGGCTGCTCAATGGTGAGAGATGTTGAAGCTTGTTCCGTTGTACAACAGGGCGGTGGTGCTGCGGATCCTTCTGTAGGGACGTCCTGCAGGGCTTCCAGGCTGCCTGCCTCTTCATCTGTTTCCGCAGGTAAAGGTGTTTCAATCCCGGTTACCAGGTAGGCCTCGGCAGTTGCAAGGGAAGCCTCCGGTACGGGGACGAAACAAGCGACTGTCTCTGTAGTGGTGAAACATGTCGCGGGTTCCTCAGTGGGAACCTGGTAGAGATCAAGTTCTTCTATGGAGCGTGTTATGAGCTCCGGCTCGAGAACGGGATCGGTTGCGATATTAGTCGCTGGAACAGGTCGAGCTGTGGTCCTCACGGGAATGACACAGTCTATTGGCTCTGGTGACGAAGCAGGACAGGTGGTGGGCGACGGTGAGGCAGTCGAGAAGCTGGTGACGTCGTCTGGGCTTGGAGTAGCGGTACCCGGTCGGCTCTGCTGCATCGCATGGTGTAGTCGTCTGCCTAGGGTCGCACTCCAGCTGCGAATCGTCCATTCCACAGTCTCTAGTAACCGCACCCGGAGGTCTTGTAGAGCCTCGAGCCAGAAGTCGGGGCTGCCGTCTATGGTAAGGGCAGGATCCGGACCCGGTTGGCCTATGGCTGTTCTGGCCTCCGCCTCGACCTCCCGCAATAGGTCTTGGAGTCTCACGCTGGACATTTTCTTCTTTGGAGGGAAACCACACCCGTTCAACCGGTAAGACGTTCTGGTAGAGCTGGTGAAGAAGTCTGTCTCTCACACTCCCATTTCCTCTGGGCTTTTGTAGTCCAATCGTGGGAAAAGTCTTTGGGGTCCGCCCCCATGGTTGATTCGAGCAATCAGGGCGGACAAAGAGTTTGGCGCCTTTTGTCTTTAGCCCTCCCACGATGAGGGGGGGGTTGACTCACTCTTGGGCTTGCACGTGGCGGCTTCTTGTGGTGGGAACGCCATCTTGGGCGCCATTTTGACCCAATGGTGAAAAGGCGGGAAAGTTCTTTTAGGGACGAGCAAAGTCCAAATTGTAGACAATAAAGTCCAGTTTAAGCACATTATACCCGTTGGGTAACGGGCCTGCTCGTATCCTGTTCATGACGCCATTTTCTGACTCACCGTGGCCGGCTGACTCCGGTTTAGACAGGCGATTCTTCTTCCCTCCTTGTCACGGGTGGACCGCGCCTGCCGGTAGTGGGGCCCGGTGTAGTGCAGATCAAAATGAAGACGTCTTGGTGGAACAGATTAAAGGGGTTTTAATTTATTCGTGACGCCACCTATGAGTAGATTCGGTAAGGGCTACCGACGCTGCGGAGCCCCGGGGGATAGATAGCAGCTAGATGTTATGCTCCCCACAGGCTGAGCGGTGATCCCCGGAGGCTGGAGCTGCTCAAGATGTTGTGCGGCAGCTGCGGTTACCTTGTTGTGCGGACGGACAGTTCATAAGGAAGCACAGACACAGAAAGTCTCTATAACGGGTCTTTACTGTAACCAGCAGGCAGTACATGGTATACAGTGGTTGAGTAGTAGACCGGGTGGACTCAGCAGTGATAGTGTCCCTCAGAGATCCGCAAGTGTTCCTCCATTCTACCTAACTTGATTGCCAGCGTCGCCCAGGAATACCAGATCGGGTACGGGGAGGCTGCTTCAATGCCCTATCCATGATGTACGTTCTGGATGCTTTGGGGAGCCTTGGATCCCTCAGTGGGTACACCGCTGGTTAGACGACTGGAAACTGGCTGGTGGTGGGGTGCTCCTGTGAAGCTGCTCCTCCACTCTTCTGGTTCGCGTGGCAGAGGTGAACTGCTGCCAGCTTCGGTACCAGTGAACCGGCTGTGAGTTGTGGGCACGGGAGTCTTTTGGGAACCCGTGTAGAAATGCCCAATCCCGGTAGTTAAGGCCTCAGGTGCTGACACCCGACCGGTGACGGCCCAGGGGCCCGCACGGAGTGCGGAGCCCCCGCTCCTCTCCAAGCTCTGTGTTCTAGGCTCTGCTCTAGGTTCCAGACTCTTTCTGACTGGTCTAGATTATTGTGTGTTCTACTACACTACCCTAACACTCCACCCACCAGGACCTAGGATTGGCCCTCTGTTCTAGGTGTTGCATGTTGGGTTGGATCTCCAAGTTAACTATTTCATTGCTGAGTCAGAGGATATTGCGGCTGCATTTATGGCTGCAATACCCTCCTGTGACGCACTCGTTGCGGGGCGCCACACATGCGTAGTGCGCGTTTTGAAGCTAACAGAGCGGTGCGGGTGTATATGTCACCCGGCGCCGGAAATGACGCGTATCGCGTCTCCAAGCCCCACTACAGGCCGGCCGAGACACAGGAGAGCGGCGGGGAGGCGCGCATTTTAATCAGATTACAAGATCACGCCTATGGAGGCGTGATATCATGCAGTGGGAGAGCCTGCCAGGGTGACTATGAATAGCATAGTCACTCATTATCATCCATAATGAGGTACTATAATAACATTTTTCTTCTATTTCACTTGGAGCTTTTAGGAGCTAAAAGGAGTGTAGGGTAAGTGTTACTATGCTGTAGGGACAGCTTTTAATAGGTGTTTTGGGGGTGACAGGATCCCTTTAACAGGGTGTTTCAACCTTGAGTTTTGTTTCTCTTGCTATATAGTGGTAGATTAATGTAAGAGGTTTTGTGAACCCTCATAGATAGTGGTATATTCTTTGTAAAGCAGAGAGACTATACTCCTAACTGGAGTGACTTACTCTCAATTCCAGATTGATTGATCCCCTGATCCAGGAGTGACCTCCTATTGTTTCCTACACAATATTCTTTTTTTTTTTTTTTTTTTTTTTTTTTTTAAAACATGAAGTTTTATTGAAATTTTTGGAAGGTACATAACCAAAAAAATCAGGAGCATTTCAATACATATCAACTCAACATACAAATAAAGAAGACTAACCAGGAGAGGGTAGGGGGGGTAGGGAGGGGGTAGAAGCTGCAGTAATATCGCACATAATTCAATAACAGAGGTGTTAGTATTAGAGCGCTCACTCTATATCTGGACCAGATTATGCCCAGAGGTCACCCACGGGTCCCACCACCTCAGAACCTTAGTTCTCCTTTTAATTGTGTGGGACAGGGTCAACTCATGCTGAAAGTGAGTGTTGAGGCGGACAAGTACATCCGCAGCAGTAGGAGTCACAGTGGATTTCCAGCAAGCCGCAATACATTGCCTCGCCGCAATCAACACATTAGTGTAGATAGGTCTTAAAGGGCCAGGAATGGCATTCAATCCAATACCCAGCAGTGCCATCTGTGGCAGGAGGGGATTAGGGATTCCAGTAATTCCCAGTAATATACGTTCAACATCTCTCCAAAATGTACGTACACCCGGGCAGTACCACCAAACATGCGGGGAGTCTCCAATCACCAGGCACCCCTTCCAACAGTGGGGGTGTGCCCGAGTCGGAGATGAGATAAATCTGGCTATTCTCTCCGGGGTGAGGTACCACTGCATCTGGGTCTTCCTAGATTGCTCCAAATGCGTTATACATGTGGAGTAACGGGCAGCATGAACTGCTGCCGCCCGCCAGTCCTCAAGTGAGGCAGAAAAGGACAAAAGACCCTCCCATTTAGACATATAGGGAAGTTTCACCTCCCCCTCAGGTTTCAGTAGGGCTCTGTACATTATGGAGGTTCCATGTCTAGCATGTGATCCATTTTTTATAAATATCTGCAAGGTTGAGTCAATAGAGGCAAGATCCGGGACAGGCCATTCCAGGGTGGTCAAAAAATGCCTAAGCTGGAGATATCTAAAGAAGGTGGAGTTAGGCAGACCCAATTCCAAAACCAGTGTCGAAAATTGTTCCAGACGCCCCGATGAATCCATAAGGTCTGATAGCTGCAACACACCCCGTTTTTTCCAATCCTGCAGATATAAGTTCTGAACAGAATGCTCAGCTGCAGTGAGGGAAATGTAACGGTATAAGAAGGGAAAAAAGGGTCTGCCCACCTGCGACCATATCCTAAGTAAATTTGTCATAGTTCTTAAACAGTTTGGGGTGATCTTGTGACTCAAAAGATTCATTTCTAATAGAAGCCGAGTGGACCCAGTCGGGGAGGATTCCAATTCTATCTGCATCCATCTAGATCTGAGAGAGTTAGACCACCAGTGTGCCGCTGCCTCCAGAGCCGCAGCTCTGGCATAAGCCGCAATGCTGGGAATCCCCATACCCCCTCTAGCATAAGGCAGGGAGAGGACCCTCCTAGCAATCCTAGGAGGTCTGCCACTCCAAATAAATTTGCTTAGCGCTGCTTGGACCGGGGCGAGGTACCTGGAGGGAATCTGCAAGGGAAGACACCGCAAAAGGTATAGGATCCGCGGGAGGACGGACATCTTAACTATCTGGATTCTGGCCATCCAAGAGAGCTGCATTCCAGAGAGTCTATCAAATTCCTGTTGAATCGTTGTTCGTAATTTATCCCAATTATGCTTTATTATCCCTGACAACCTGGAGATCCATACACCCAAATACATAAAACCTTCCTGAGCCCAGTGAAAGGGAAAGAGGTTTTGGAGAGATATTTGCTCTGTTTTGGGGAGGTGGAGGGGGAATATAGACGACTTGGAGAGATTTAGCTTATAGTATGATGCTGATGAAAACTCTTCCAAAACCGAAGAGGACATGGGGTAGGGAGGTATGCAAGTCAGTGCAAAAAAATACCACGTCATCGGTGTATAGACCAATTTTGTGTTCAAGATTCCCAACTGCCACCCCCCTAATTCCTGGGTGTGTACGAACTATAGAAGCTAATGGCTCCATTATGAGAGCAAATATAAGAGGGGAAAGTGGACAGCCCTGGCGGGTACCGTTTGATATGGTAAATCGGGAGGAAAGAAAGCCCGATGCACTAGCTGCCGCACAGGGATTAGAATAGAGGGCCCTAATAGCATCCCGAATCGGTCCCTGGAATCCAAACTTCAAGAGGACCCCGTCCAGGTATCCCCAGTGCACCCTGTCGAAGGCCTTCTCTGCGTCTAGAGACAAGAGTGCACTGGGGACCCTTTTCCGCTCGAGCAGATCCAGACGATCCAGGAGTCTGCGCGTACCGTCAGAGGTCTGACGCTCTGGGACGAATCCAACCTGGTCCAGTTGAATCAAGGAGGGGAGGATAACCGAGAGACGGGAGGCTAACAATTTGGCATAGATTTTTAAATCACAATTAAGTAGTGATATGGGCCTAAAGTCTCCCGGAGTAGTGAGTGGTTTCCCCGGCTTGGGAATTGTGGTTATTAACGCCTCAAGACCTTCAGGCCGGATGGAACCCTCCCGCTGCCAAAAGGTAAATAATTTAAGAAGATAAGGGGTCAGTAACTCAGTAAAGGTGGTGTAATATGCATATGAGAACCCGTCTGGGCCAGGAGAGGTGCGCTTTTTAATGGACTTGATGACCGAGACAATCTCTTTTTCAGTGATAGGGGCATTAAGAAAGGCCAACTGATCAGTGGAGAGAGTGGGAAGGTTAGCTTTAGAAAGGAATGATTGTATAGACTCAGTGGAAGGCTGGACAGTGTCCACCGACTCCCTCAGATTGTACAAGGTGCTGTAATAGTTGCCAAATTCCTCCGCTATCTGGACAGGATTACGAATAATGGAACCTGAATTATCATGTATACTAGTAATTTTGGCCTGTAATTCCCTTTTTTTGATTCTCCTGGCCAGGAGGGCCCCGGCCCTGTCCCCATGCTGTAGTATTTGGAGTTAGTTTTCCTTAGGTATTTCTCTGCCGTTACCAGTAAACATGCCCTCAGTGACCGTCTAGCCTCCGTTAACTCATCCTGCGTGGATTTCTGAGGAGAGGTTCTATAAGCAAGGTCAAGGAGCTTAATCCTAGCCAGGAGAGCCGTAACCTTTGCCTCACGTTCCCGTTTAACTCGGGAGGCCAATTGGATTAGCACCCCCCTGAGGACCGATTTGTGGGCCAACCAGAGAGTCTCCGGCCCAACCTCATCATTATCATTGGATAAGAAGTATTGCTCTATCTGCGTCCCTATATGCTGAGTATGAGAGGAGTTAGTTAAGAGATATTCATTCAGTCTCCAACGAGTGGGGGGCCGAATGGAAGCAGGGTCAGCTATCTCCAGTGAGATCTGTGCATGATCAGACCAAGAGATTGTCGCAATTTCTGCGGCTACACAGTGGGTTATCAAGGAGTCGTCTACTAGGAAATAGTCGAGCCTGCTTAATGTGCCATGGCGTGAAGACATGAATGTGTATTCTCGGTCGGTGGGATGGAGACAGCGCCAAATGTTGTGCAAATGGGACTTGGCAACAAGGGCCCCCAAATCACCCCGGAAAGTCGAGGGATTGGAACAGTCCAAGCGTCTCTCCATGGGCGCGTTGAGGTCCCCAGCCACCAACCTACATCCCCTAGCAGGGCCGGACTGGGACCAAAAAGCAGCGCTGGAAAACAGGCCACACCAGCCCACACACTATATAACCCATCAGCCCCGATCCGTAAATGTTGCTTTTACGTTGTCATGAACCTCACCACTTTCTTAAAAGAGTTATTTGAAGAGCCACATGTGAATGGTGCAGCAAAAGGAATAATCAACCACAGCTCCATTTACATGGTGCTCTTCAAAGCTCCATTTCTCAGGATTGTGGGGTTGCAGTGGTCAGCCACATACACACACAGCCAGCCACACACACAGCCTCAGACAGCCACACAGCCTCAGCCAACCACACAAAGACATACAGCCAGCCACACACAGCCAGTCACATGGACAGCACACACACACAGCCACATACACACAGCCAGCCACCCACATACAGCCACACACATACAGCCAACCACATGGACAGCCACCAGCCACACACAGACGCAGCCAGCCACATAGACAGCCACACACAGCCAAAGCCAGCCACACAACCAGCCACAGACGCAGTCAGCCACACAGCCACAGCCAGCCACACACACACAGCTACAGCCAGCCACACACAGACACACAACCAGCCACATAGACAGCCACACACAGCCAGCCACATAGACAGCCACACACAGCCAGCCACACACATACAGCCATATAGACAGCCACCAGCCACATAGCCACAGCCATCCACACACACAGCCAGTCACACATACAGCCACAAACAGCCAGCCACATAGACAGCCACACACATACAGCCAGCCACAAACAGCCACACACTGATACAGCCAGCCACAAACAGCTAGCCACAGACAGCCACACAGCCACAGCCAGCTGCACAAACAGCCAGCCACATAGACAGCCACAGCCAGCCACACACAGCCAGCCACAAACAGCTAGCCACATAGACAGCCACCGCCAGCCACACACAGAGCAACAGCCAGCCACACACAAACAGCCAGCTACACAGACACACAGCCACACACACGCAGCCTGCCACACACATACAGCCACAGCCAGCCACACACACAGCCAAAGACAGCCACAGAGCCAGCAACATAGACAGCCATAGCCAGCCACACAAAGACACACAGCCACACACATACAGCCACAGCCATAAACAGCCACACACACAGCAAAAACCAGCCACAGACACAGACAGCCACACACAAACAGCCATCCACATAGACAGCCACACACAACCACAGAGAAAGCAACATAGACAGCCATAGCCAGCCACACACAAACACACTGCAAACCACACAGCCAGCCACACACACACAGCCACAGCCAGCCAGCCACAGCCAGCCAGCCACACAGACACAGCCAACCAACCACACACACAGAGCCACAGCCAGCCACACAAACAGCAACAACCAGCCACATAAACAGCCACCAAGCCCCAGCCACGCAGCCTCAGCCACACACAGACATATAGTCAGCCACACACAGCCACGCAGCCCCAGCCACACACAGACATACAGTCAGCCAGCCACAGCCATGCAGCCCCAGCCACACACAGACACACAGTCAGCCACACACAGCCAGCCACGCAGCCCCAGCCACACAGCCCCAGTCACACACAAACAAGTGTCTCAGATGATAGTGAATGTGCCTTAGATGATAGAGAAAGCGCCTCAGATGATAGTGAAAGTGCCTCATATGATAGTGAAGGTGCCTCAGAATCTGCGGCACTTCCACTAATATCATCTGAGGCTCAGATGACAGTGAAAGTGCCTCAGATGATAGAGAAAGTGCCTCTGACTGACAGTGAAAGTGCCTCAGAATCTGATGCACATTCACTCTCACTATCGTCTGAGGCACATTCACTATCATCTGAGGCACATTCACTATCATCTGAAGCATTTGCACTATCATCTGAGGCTTAGATGATAGTGAATGTGCCTCAGATGATAGTGAATGTGCCTCAGATGATAGAGAAAGTGCCTCATATGATAGTGAATGTGCCTCAGATGATAGAGAAAGTGCCTCAGATGATAGTGAATGTGCCTCAGATGATAGAGAAAGTGCCTCAGATGATGGAGAAAGTGCCTCAGATGATAGTGAATGTGTCTCAGATGATAGTGAATGTGTCTCAAAATGATAGTGAATGTGTCTCAGATGATGGAGAAAGTGCCTCAGATGATAGAGAATGTGCCTCAGATGATGGAGAAAGTGCCTCAGATGATAGTGAATGTGTCTCAGATGATGGAGAGAAGTGCCTCAGATGACAGTGAATGTGCCTCAGATGATAGTGAATGTGTCTCAGATGATGGAGAAAGTGCCTCAGATGATAGAGAATGTGCCTCAGATGATGGAGAAAGTGCCTCAGATGATAGTGAATGTGTCTCAGATGATGGAGAAAGTGGCTCAGATGATAGTGAATGTGTCTCAGATGATGGAGAAAGTGCCTCAGATGATAGAGAATGTGCCTCAGATGATGGGGAGAAGTGCCTCAGATGATAGTGAATGTGTCTCAGATGATGGAGAAAGTGCCTCAGATGATGGAGAAAGTGCCTCAGATGATGGACAAAGTGCCTCAGATGATAGTGAATGTGTCTCAGATGATGGAGAAAGTGCCTCAGATGATAGTGAATGTGTCTCAGATGATGGAGAAAGTGCCTCAGATGATAGTGAATGTGTCTCAGATGATGGAGAAAGTGCCTCAGATGATAGAGAATGTGCCACAGATGATGGAGAAAGTGCCTCAGATGATAGTGAATGTGTCTCAGATGATGGAGAAAGTGCCTCAGATGATAGTGAATGTGCCTCAGATGATAGAGAAAGTGCCTCAGATGATAGTGAATGTGCCTCAGATGATAGAGAAAGTGCCTCAGATGATAGTGAATGTGCCTCAGATGATAGAGAAAGTGCCTCAGATGATAGTGAATGTGCCTATCAATGAGGAACAAGTGCCTCAGATGATAGAGAAGTGCCTCAATGATAGGAAAGTGCTCAGATAATGAAGCACAAGTCATATCTCAACTATACATCTCCCACTATCACACATACTCACAACATACACACATATACTACACACACATACACACACCTCACATAATACACACACACCACATCACTACAACACATCACCACATAATACACTACATCACACACATACACACACATACAACTCACACACATTCAATACACATACACATACTACACAATCACATATCACACATAATACACACAACAATCACACATCAAACATACACAACACACTACACACACCATCACACAACACATCACACACACCCACAACACACACATTACACACACACATCACACACACATACACATACATACCACATACACATCACACACTACACACACATACACATACTACATACACACATAACACATAAACCCACACACACACATACACATACACACACAATACTCACACATACACACTAAACACACAACCACACATAACACATACACACACTCACACCACTCACACAACACACACACACATATACACATAACACTCACACACACACAACATACACACATATCACATATCACACATACAACACACATACTCACACATACACACAAACACGCACACACACACATATACACATACACACACTCACACACACTCACACATACACACACACAATACACATACACACACTCACACACACCACTACACACATACACACATACTACACATAACAACCACACACACATACACATACACACACATAACATACACACATACACTACAACACACAACAACACAATCCACACACACACATTCACACATACACACACTCACACAACACACACACAACACACCACAACACAATACATACACACTACAACACACTCACACATACCACACACAAATATACACATACAACTCACACACAACATACTCAACATACACACAACACGCACACACACACATATACACATACAACACACACACACACACTCACAATCACATAACACATACACACATACACACACTACACACTACACACAACATTACACATACACATACACACACATACTCACACATACACACAAACACGCACACACACACATATACACATACACACACTCACCACACTCACACATAAACACACTAAACATACACACCCACACACACACACATACCCCACAACACTATTCACATACACATACACACACATATCACATACACAACGCACACAACACTATACACATACACATCACACCAACTCACACATACACACACACATATACACATACACACATCACACACACACACTCACACATACACACACAATACACATACACACACAACACAAACACACAACACTACACAACATAACATACACACACTCACCACTACACATACACACATACACAATACACATACACACACACACACATACACAAACACGCACACACACACATATACACATACACACACTCACACACCACACTCACACATACACAACACATATACACACACACACACAATACACACATACACACACACATACACATCACTACACATACACACACCATACAATACACAACACACACCACACACATCACACACACACACAATATACACATACACACACTCACACACATACACACAACAATCACACACACATCACTACATAGTGAAAGTGCACTCAGACAGTGAAAAATGCCTTGCACTTTGCCTCCCTCGCATTGACGTCACACGCACTGGCAGCTACAGGTCACAGGAGGAGGAGGAGACTGTCCTGCCGCCCGGCCACGGCCGCCACTCACTGGTTCAGGTCACTACCACACCACCACTAATGCCAGACTTGTTCATAGCGTTCTCCACACACTCAAAAACGTGCTGTGCTGTGATGATTTCGTCACACACACAGCACAGCACTGAAAGGATATGTGTGTGCTCCCCGCTCTGCCGCCTGCAGCGCAGTACAGGAGATTGGTCGGGTGGATGCGTTCATCAGATTTTGGGGGACTCTCAAGCCTGTGGCCGACGACACACTGGGAATTCCCTTTTGGCTCTCATCCTTCATTAACTACCGGACCAGGCGGCGGCGCGGCGGCATTGCCGGCAACTTGGCGGCCGGCCCCGCTCCCCGCTATACCGGCAGGCGGTGCGGCGGCATTGCCGGCAACTTGGCGGCCGGCCCCGCTCCCCGCTATACCGGCAGGCGGTGCGGCGGCATTGCCGGCAAATTGGCGGCCGGTCCCGCTCCCCACTATGCCGGCGGCCGGCGCCGGCCGCAAAATCATTTATACAGCCAGACCGGCTGCGGCGGTAGGAGCGGGCGGCCCCGCACCCCGCCACCGGCCGGCCCAAAGGGAGAAGTCCCGGTCCTCCCGCCTGTCAGTCCGGGCCTGTCCCCTAGCATGAGAGGCCAAGACCTAGAGGAAGTCTCTAAGAAAGGCACTTTGCCCCTTATTCGAGCCATACACAGAAGATAAAGTGTAGTATACATTATTAAGAAGACCAATGACAATTATGTAACGGCCCTCAGGGTCAGCAATCTCAGTGATGAGAGAAAAGTCAACATTTTTGTGAATAAAAATGGCCACTCCTGCACGTTTACAGTCAGTAGAGGCAAAAAACTGGGTAGGGAAATCACGAGACGCCATTCTGCGGCAGTCCTCACGCAGCAGGTGCGTTTCTTGCAAAAACAGCACATCACTCCTGGATTTCTTCAGCTGACGCCACACCACGCTTCTTTTACCAGGGGAGTTCAGGCCATTTACGTTAATTGAAGAAAGTGTGAGAGTCATGGTGGGATCCAACAGAATCTATGTGAAACCAGTGTGCTAGTAAAAGGCAGGACAAAGTCCATGGAGCACCCCGTGAGGATATCTGCAGCTACAGGGCAGAGGATGGGGAAGGAGAAAAAGGGGAATGGAAAGATAAAAGAACATATCAACAGTCCAATGTCCAGAACAGGCATGTCATCCCAATAAGGGAGGAAAAAAAGGAAAAAAAAAATTATTCCTGAGTCTGAGTGCACGGCAAGAGCAGCACCCAACAACGGGGGTTACTCAGTTCTCGTCCAAACAGAGAAATTAGGAAAAGTGGCAAGAGCGCCAAGAATGGAAGGGGAAGGGGGAGATATAGATAATGGGAAGGGAAGAGTAGTCAGAGGAAAGGAGCAGGAAGAGAGCGAGCAGAAAAGGAGAAGGGGAATAGGGGAGGAGAAGAAGGGAAAAAAGGGTGAAAAGGAGGTGACTTCAGACTAAGGGGGGGAAGAAGGGGAGCAAAGTAGAGTAGTAGAGGGAGTAGAGGGTTAACAGGGGGGTGGAGTGTATGTCAAAGGGGGGAGATAGGTGGGGAGAAAGGGGGAATTGTTCAGTGCTGGGAGGGAATGAGAATGAGAAATTCACCTACCTATTTAAAGGCAGAAAGAAAAAGGGAGAGAGGATGAGAGAGAAAAGAAGGCAGAAAGGAAGAGAAAAGGGCGAGAACAGAGAGACGGCCAGGAAAACACAGCCTAGAGCACATAGGTGCAGTGTGGAGAGAAAGGAACCTGTATTTGTCGAGTTATCAAACTGTAGACCACTCCGGATCGATGCGGCCTCCTGGCCTGGGTCTTGGAGAGGCGGCAGGAGCAGTGGATTGTGATGTAGATTCAGGCGGCCACAGTCCCCATCGAATTAGATTCTTCTCTGCGTGCGGAGGAATGAGACATGGAATCAGGGAGCCATTACGACGGATCAATAGCTTGGTGGGGAACCCCCAACGATACTGTATTCCATGATCTCTCAGGATTTTGGTGTAAGGCCTGAATGCCCTCCTCAAAGCCAGGGTGCCTGGAGAAAGGTCCGGGTAGACTTCAAGAGAGGCATATTGATCCTGGAGGTGCGGGCTCTGCCTGAGGACACGGAGGAAGTCCTCCTTTAGTTCGAAGTAATGGAGCCTGGCTAGCACATCTCTAGGACTGTCTTCAGGGACCGAGGGAGGCTTAGGGACCCTGTGAATTCTATCCACAACCAGGAGCTCCTGAGGGGTTTCAGGTATCACTGTTTTGATGAAGTCTTTGAGGTATGACCTTAGATCAGCCGCCGCCACCTGCTCTGGTATGCCTCTGAGCCTAATGTTGTTGCGGCGCGATCTATCTTCTAAATCTAAGGTCTTTGCGGATATTCTGTCTGTTCTGCTCTGGAGCCGGTCATAGGAGTCCAGTAGCTCATTGTGTGAGCGAACCACCTCCGCCATTTTCTGCTCCAATTTGTCAACTCGTGCGCCCAGCTCCGCAATCTCCCCCCGCACCTCCGCCACCATAGCCCTCATATCCTGCTGCAGGGAGGATCGGAGGCTCGCCAGGAGATCCGCCATCATACCTCTGGTGAGTGGGGCATCCATTAGTTCAGCGTCCCCCAGGTCTTCAGCCTGCACTGTGGTGCGGCGCGCAGCTCTCTGTGCACGAGGAGAGGAGGGAGGCACCATCTTGAGAGAGCTGTTACTGGCTAGGAAATAGTCGGTGACCCTCTTAGGGGATTGCCTCACAGGAGGTTTTGTTTTGCCCATCAGTTGCACAGGCAGTTCAGGAAGCTCCGTGCCGAATTTGAAGTGCCCAGGTAGGGCTGGGCGATTAATCGAATTAATTCGATTAATTCGCCCCCTGGTGTGGCCACGATTGTTGTTTTATTAACAATCGTGAAATTCGATTTAAAATGGCGGCATTTCCTCCTCCCCGGCCGGCGGTGACTGGCACCTGCCTGCACGGGGAGGAGGCAGAGCGCAGCATGGCTCCGGCACTGGACAGGCCCGGACACTGGGGGCCGCCGACCTCCACCCTGGACTGGTGCGAGAACTACGCCGTGTATGCACCTAGTACTTCCGGTGCGCACTGCGGTGCGCTCCGCCTCCTCCCCGTGCAGGCAGGTGAGACAGCGGGCTCAGGAGCCCTGCTGGGATGGAGGGAGGGAGGGAAGGGACATTGGGATGGTGCTGGGGGATTGCTATTCTGTGCACAGAGCCTATGTGCTCAGACGTGGAGGCAGAGCAGCCCTCCTTAAGAAGAGGGGACCCCCAGCCTTACAGGGGTCGCTATAGGGGGAAGAGACCTGCTTGTGTAAGCCCCTATGGCCTCCAATCTGCAGCCCTCCTCCAGGAGAGGGGACCCCCAACATTACAGAGGTCTCTATAGGGAGAGAACTGCTGGTGTAAGTGCCCTATGGTCTCCAATCTGCAGCCCTCCTCCAGGAGAGGGGACCCCCAGCCTTACAGGGGTCTCTATAGGGAGAGAACTGCTGGTGTAAGTCTAATGCCCCCACATATTCTCACCTGCATGTGGGTATACTACAGGTCAGCTATTGTACCCACTAGTTTTGTAATATGCTTGCAATGCAAACAGGCTTTTTATAGGATTTATTGACATTTATGTATGCAGAATTGATAGGCATGTCTGGTCCAAGTGATTGTGCCAACATGCTAAGGAACTAGTTACGTGACAGCCCTCTGCAGTCTGCCGCACACCGTTGTCATTGATAGCAACAAATAGTGCTAAGCATTTCTGGATAATCTGCAGGCTAATAATATATACGCTGGATACAGTAACTGCATATGTGTTGCCCATAAGTATAGTCATATACCCCAGTCTGTGCAATTCTAGTCTGCAATGCAGAAGAGTGAATGGCACAGAGTGTCACCTGCACAATTCAGTGACCCCGGCCGGCGGTGACTGGCAGCAGAGCAGAGCGCAGCATGGCTCCAGCGCTGGACAGGCCCGGACACTGGGCGCCGCCGACCTCCGCCCTGGACTGGTGCGAGGAGAACTACGCCGTGTCCTACTACATCGCCGAGTTCTGTGAGTGCCCAGTGCACTGTCTGTATGATATATACTGTATATGCTGTGTGTATGATAGATATTGTGTGTATGATATATACTGTGTATACTGTGTTTATGATATATACTGTGTATGCTGTATACATATATACTGTGTGTATGATATATACTGTATATACTGTGTGTATGATATATACTGTATATACTGTGTGTATGATATATACTGTATATACTGTGTATGCTGTGTATACATATATAAAAAAACATCGAGATTTAAATCGAAAATCGTCCATAGGGTTAAATAAAATCGAGATTTTGATTTTTTCCAAAATCGCCCAGCCCTATGCCCAGGTTCCTTCACTTTCTTGTTATGGCTGCTTCTGTGCTCAGGCTGTGCAGAGCTCCTGAGTTACACAGCCAGCTCCATTGCTGCCAGGACACGCCCCCCTCCAGTCCCTACACAATATTCTCAGCCCCGCTGGGTTCTGATTTATTTTTTGACTGTCTATGCTGATGTATAAATTGCTGCAATTAACTTGTTTGATCTGACATCGTCATATATAATGGTGTCCCTGTCTGGTTTAATTACCAATTTTAAATGGTTTTAACTTCCTTTTGTCTGTACACTGTTCCAATAAAAATTTTGTGTATATCTTGTAGTATCACGGGTGTGCTCCCATACTTTCTAATATGTCATGTCTGTTTTCATGTCTCAGGTGAGGTGTCTAGTGTTGAGCTTGGTGCAGGTGTTTCAGGTAAGCTTCTGCGTGGCCTTTGTCTCACTACTGGGCTAGCAGGTGTACCGATTGCAGCATCCTCAGATTCTCTAGCAACGGGTATATCTTCCTGATTCCTGGGCATCTCTTCACGGGGTTGGTAGAAGTTTAGTACTGGCACTATGATGGCTCCATTTTGTTGAGGCCAATCTGGGAAGTCTCCTAAGATGGTAGAGATTACTTTCTTCTTCTGTTCTGGGATCGGACTTAATTCTGGAGTTGGCTCAAACTCTTGAATGGGCTGATTGTAGGG